>JAMZAV010001305.1:0-170267 GCA_024449915.1 Sweltsa coloradensis
CTTTCAACCCTTGTTCCCCCTACCCTGTTGGTTACGTGCTTCTTCTACTTTGGTAACTGTCATAGACACATGTTTTAATTTTTCCATGACACTCCCTTGGTCCTTGATGCACTTGTCTGTTTTTTGTTTCTCTTGTTGTATGCTAATCTCGGCTGATTTAATTCCTTCTTTGAATTCGGTTTTCATACGAATGATTTGTTCCTTGATTGTTTTTTCCCCCATTTCTAACTTAAGCGTTAGTTTTTGTTTTGTTGATTCTAGGTTTGTTTCTACCTGGTTGATTTTATTGTTTACCTGTTCAACTTGTGTAGTGAAGTCAACCTTTTGTTCCTGCATTTTTATCATGAATTCCCTTAATGCTTGAGATTGCTGCTTCACTTCCTCTTTTGTTTCCTCTGCCCGTCTATTAATTTCCCCTGTCTGTTTATCGGTTCTTTCTGTCAGTTGATCCAATTTAGCGTCGGTTTTTTCTGCCCGTCTATTAAATTCCCCTTTCATGAACTCCATTACATCCCACAAGGATGGCTCTTTCTGTTTTTCCCGACTGTTTTCGCTATCTGTTTGCGCAATTGTATTACCACTTCCTAGACCTTCATCTGTCAATGAATTATCTCCCTCCTTTTGTTTTGTATTATCTAATGAAATATTTATCATTATCGGTTGTGTTGTATCTATAATCGCTACATAGTCGGTACTATCTATGGGGTTAATCCCTGAAATGTTTGCAGTTCTTAGAGTTTCCTCTAGCCCTCCTGTCTGATACTCCATTTCCCCATCTACTTCGTCTGTCTCTGACATTTTTATTTATTTATTTTCTTAATCTCGGGTTAAAGTTTATTTTATAATTTCTATCTCTTAATCTCGGGTCGCGGTTATATCAAGCCCTAACCAGTTGGCGCGCCAAATTGTAACATACGCTATCCTCTCGGTGCCCTGCTAGGTATAGGTATTTACTAAATTACTTTGAATATTTGTCTAGCTCAGTCAGAACAATAAACCTAAGAACCTATTGTCCTACCTTCCTCTGGCGTTCTGGGTTCCTTCCTCCGGCTGGCGGAAGTCCCCGGTAAAAATGCTTAAATGATACTAATTGGCATCAAGGATTTGGGTTCATTAACTACAATAAATAGATTTGTTAAGTTCACAATTCTCGTTCACTATTGAACAGTTGATATGGGCGATACAAAAATTCAATATTATCCTACCTAAGGGGCTTGTTGTCAAATCCTTAATATCTAATCACATTAACGTAAACCCTTTTTGGGTTTAATTGATACAAAATTACATAATTATTATAATAAAAATTGCCTTCTGGAAGTACTCAACCTTTGAAGTGCGATGAATAATCCAATTAGTCCCAGAAAAGTCCTCCGTTAACGTAGACGTAGATGTTTTGTCACATTTTTTATTAGTAATTTCTTCTTCACAGATAATTACACAAAAAGAACACTAATTCCACACTCGTTGATTGCACTAACTCATTTGACACTTGCTGCGGGATGACGATTAATAATGATGCTGAACTGTTTTTAATTTGATGATTGAAAACTCTTCTTATCTGCTGCGGTAATGACGATTAATAATGATGCTGAATTGTTTTTAATTTGATGATTAAAAACTCTTCTTATCTGCTGCGGTAATGACGATTAATAATGATGCTGAATGTTTTTTTAAATTTTATGATTAAAAACTCTTCTTATCTGCTGCGGTAATGACGATTAATAATGATGCTGAACTGTTTTTAAATTTGATGATTGAAAACTTCTTTCTTATCTGCTGCGGTAATGACGGTTAATTCGCGGTTTGCGCGATGGAAAGTTTCTCTTGATACCGTCGAATACGCGGTCGGAACACTTAAAACTCGCGGTCGATCGTAGCGCGGTCGATTTTACGTACTCAACTTATGATGCTCTTTGGTAATATTTGAATATTGAATTATTATGATGTCATGTGACCATCACTTGATCATTAATTGTACACAGTCGAATTAATGATTACAAATTCTTGAATACAACTTACACAAAATTTTTAAACTAATGCTTTACACTTAAACACACACTGAACCTTTAACTTTTGAACACATGTAACCTTTCCCCAAGCCCCTACTTCCCGTTATCGTAGGCACTCTACTAATTAATTATACGACTCCATCCTAAATGTGACAGGCCTTGGTGCCTCCTCAATTGGAACTGTGTTGTTGCAAGCGCCTGACGCTGCAACTTTTGGCTGTTTTTACCCCCCACCTCTTGTTACGTATCTAGTTTTCGTCGAATCCAACAACTTTTCTACTTTGTGCGCTCAACTTTTTATTTCCTCCCCATACTTTTATATAGTGGACTTAGGACCTTTTGGCCTGAAGCCAAGTTACCCCCTCTCTGGACTGGACTAGTTTTGTAGTTTTTTGCGACACATCACTGTACCAAGAACTGAGTTTAGATTGGGTAAATTTTCTTGTTGTGTTGCCCTGCACACTAATGTGTCTCGTCGACCTGGCAAATTTTTAGAGTACACCTCGCGACATCCCTAGCTAAATTCGAGACGGATGGCGGGGGTTTTGAATCGGCTCCTTTCACCTGTCACTGTGAAGACCCAAATATCTACTCGTACACAGTACGCCTGACTGCCTATTCCCTCGCGGAAAAAGCTTCTCCCGGCTTCCATAACCTTGAAGGCATCCCCACACCTGTAAACTCGGTCTCTAGGTCCATATTCGTATTGGTGATTGGTTGTTACTAATTAGAATTAATATTCAATCAATCAGTTGAAATGCAGATGAGCTGATCCCTAATACGTTAGTATGCAGATGAGCTGATCCCTAATACGTTAGTATGCAGATGAACTGATCCCTAATACGTTAGTATGCAGATGAGCTGATCCCTAATACGTTAGTATGCAGATGAGCTGATCCCTAATACGTTAGTATGCAGATGAGCTGTATATATTCGAATATATCTATACAAATAATTGGTTGATATGCAAATACGGTCGAATTTAAAGATCTGGAGGAGGTAGGCCATCCCTATCGCCTCATTATTATGTACCATTATCTCAAATTTTATGATAATAACTCATTAGGTGCCTTCGTGGTGAATGCTGGAAATCAAGGTAAAAAAATATAAACTATTAGGGATGGGGGTTGACAAAATGTGGTTTGTATAATGAGAATAGGCCGATTAGGTTAAAACACATAAGAACAAAATTTTAATAACTAATTTGACTAAAAATTCAATTTTGGGTTAGATCTATAAATTATTTTAATTTTAGGGGATGATTTAAGGGGTGTAAGGGGTGGAATATTGCATGTTTCTCGACGGAAGTATGTGAGTCTGAGGTACATCTAAGAGTGATCCAAGTTTTATAGTTCTAAGATGTATCGTTTTCTCTGTAGGCACTTATTCCTCTCTGGCAGAATCCACTACCCCCCCCCCCAACCAACCAACCAACCAACCAACCAACCAACCAACCAACCAACCAACCAACCAACCAACCAACCAGCCAGCCGAAAGATTATCGTCGATTTTTACGCACTTTTTTTAACACAGAACGGGTTATCGGATCGTGCTGATTTTTTTTGGTATGTCATGGACCACATATCAGGTCATATACCGAATTTCAAGATTGTAAATCTTTCGGGACGGCGTGTGCAGGTAGCTGAAAACCCCCCAACTCGGGTAGGAGTAAACAGGGTCGAGTTAGTCATCGCCTTCTAGCAGTCGCGTGTGCTTAACTGCAGGCGAACGACCGTCGCCCTAGATAAGTCAAAGAAAATTTGTTGAAAAAACGAAAAAAACGTAAAATTGCGATTTTCATGATAAATAATTTAAATATTGCGCTCAAATTTCAGACGAAAATATTCATTCATACAATTAAGGTTCTGTAAAAAAATCATTACAATTGGATAAAGCATTTGGGGGTTATAAGTCAAAGAATTTTTGTTAAATAAATTTTTTTGTAAAATTGCGATTTTCATGAGAAATAATTTTTCGATTGCGCTAAAAATACGTGGCAGTTGAAAGTTCAGATATTTCGAAGGTCCCAAAAAATTTAATCGCAATTTGAAGTATCGGTTTAGCCGGAATCGTGTTAACAGACACACAAAAATACAAACAGAAAGAAGAAAAAGAAAGAATTTTTTTCTCCGGTGTAGTGAAATGGAATCTTCGCTTCGCTCGCTAGGCTCATCCAATTAGAAAACTGTTTCAAATTTTAGTAGTCCAAATTTTTGGCACACCAATCACCGATCTATTTTGTATTTTATAATACAAGACAAACGTTCCAAGCAATTCTCCATAATCATTTTCGAGGTAAACATAAAATACATATACATATAAATAATATACACTGTTCCATACATTAAACTAGGAAACTATGCAAACGATTTCTCAGGCGCGTTGTTGGATGAGCGTAATTGGTGCATTGAGCTGTCATGTGTTATGCAGATTTTCTGCTGTTCTGTAAAAAAAAAAAAAAAAAAAACATGTAGGTGTTATATATGTCGAAGTAATTTTTTAAAGCAAAAAAACGCGTAAAAATGCGATTTTAATGTGAAATAATTTTTCGATTGCGCTCATATTTCACAAGCAAATAGAATTTCATAATAAAAAGGTTCTGTTAAAAAATCATTACAATTGGATGAAACATGTGAAAGTAATAAGTGAAAGACATTTTTTAATGGAGAAAAAGCGTAAAATTGCGATTTTCATGAAAAATAATTTTTCGTTTGCGCTCAAATTTCACATAAATATAATAATTTCTAAAATAAAGGTTCTGTGAAAAAAATAGTTATAATTTAAAAAAGCATGTAGGTGTTATAAGTCGAAGATTTTTTTTTTATAGATATAATCGCAAAATCGTAAAATTGCAATTAATTTTTAGATTGCGTTTAAAAACGTTGCAGTTATAAGTTCAGAGATTTAAAAGGACTCCAGAAAATTTCATTGCAATTGGAGTATCAGTTTAGCCGGAATCGTGTTAACAAACACACAAAAATATTAACAGAAAAAACAAGAAAAACGAAAAAAGTTATCGTAAAATTGCGGTTTTTGGATGAGCGAAGCGAAGATTCCATTTCACTAACTGGAGAAAAAAATCCGTGATGTTTTTTTCTTTCTTTTTTTTGTATTTTTGTCTGTCTGTTTACAGGAATCTGGCTAAACCGATACTCCAATTGCGATGAAATATTCTGGAAGCATTTAAAATCTTTGAATTAGATCTACCACTTTTTTAAGCGCAATCGAAATATATTTCTCATAAAACTCGCAATTTACGATTTTTTTCGATTTTTTAAAACTTTTTTCGACCTTCTTTATTCGATTGTGATGAATTTTTTTCAGAACCTTAATTTTACGAATTAATATATTCGTGTGAAATTTGAGCAAAATCTAACAATTATTTCTTATAAAATTCGCAATTTTACGATTTTCCCCCCGATTTTAAAACATTTCTTCGACTTAAAACTCCTATGCTTTATCCGATTGTAATGATTTTTTCACAGAAACTTTATTTAATTTATTTCTATATTTTTGTGAAATTTGAGCGCAATCGAAAAATTATTTATCATGAAAATTGCAATTTTACTATTTTTTTGGTTTATTTTTCATTTTTTCGATTTATAACACCGACATGCTTTATTCTATTGTAATCAATTTTATACAGAACCTAAATTTTACAAATAACATATTTGTGTGAAATTTTTGCGCAATCTAAAAATTATTTCTTATAAAAATCCAAATTTTACTATTTTTTTTTCGATTTTAAAACATTTCTTTGACCTTTAACTCCTACATGCTCTATTCGATTGTAACGATTTTTTTCAAGAAACTTAATTTAATTTATAAATATATTTGTGTGAAATTTGAGTGCAATCGAAAAATTATTTCTCATGAAAATCGTCATTTTATGTTTTTTGTTTTTTTGTTTTTACGACTAATAACACCGACATGCTTTATCCGATTGTAATTATTTTTTACAGAACCTGTTTTTTATGAATCAATAATATTGATATATATTATATTGGTGTGAAATTTGAGCGCAATCGAAAAAAAATTTCTCATGAAAATCACAATTTTACGCTTTTATTCGTATTAAAAAAATTACGCTCATCGAACAACGCGCCTGAATAAGCGTTTGCGAAGCTTCCTAGTTACGAGAAATAATTTTTTAATTGCGCTAAAAAACGTGGGAGTTTTAAGTTCAGACATTTTGAAGGCCTCCAGAAAATTTCATCGCATTTGGAGTATCGGTTTAGCCGGAATCGTGTTAACAGACAGACAAAAATACAAAAAAAAAGGTTTTTTTTTCTCCAGTGTAGTAGAATGGAATCTTCGCTTCGCTCGCTACGCTCATCCAATAGATATTGTTTTGGTTTGATTGTTTTCCTTTTTCCTTTGTCTACCTGATAAGAGCTAGCGTCCTATTTGAATACTAAATGGCTGCTAAATGGCTGACTGACCACCATCTCGATGCGATGCTGCTGACCACCTAAAAGCTATGAATGATTATCAATAGGTTATCAACAGCATGAGTGGATTCTTTCTTTAGAATTCAATTAGCTGACATACAAAAGACCTCCGCTTTCGAATAGAACAATGTGTTCTGCTTGCAAGTAAATATACTATACCAAATGGGTTCAAAATGGTTTGTAATGGTCATTATCCTGCTATGAAACGGATGACAGAAGTCGACCGAAATTAATTAAACCATGCCTACTATGGCTCTCAAAGGGCTGATGGTGGCTACCAACTGACTGTTAACACTTGATTGGTTTTGGAGGTTACACAGGTAACCAGATGGTCGTTTCATGACTCAAATATTACCAAATGGCTGACGAGGCTACCAAGTTTTGGCAACTAAGAGACTACCATGTTTTACGACTAAGATGGCAATCAACAGACGACGTCGGATTTCAATAAGGGATGCAACTAACATCCTTAATTAAAGTGATTTTAAGCATGTTTCTAGCCATTTTTTCAACAAGAAGGAATGCTCGTACCCCAACCAAATTTGGCATGTGTTGTCAGGTACCTAAATCCTCTCGATTTGGTAGTTTTCAAGTTCACATCACGTTTCATGATGGCTGTATAACATCTCGAAATCACTCCAACTTTGCTTGCTGTATAATACGTGCATGTGTAGCGCGCCACGGCCTGGCTGTGGCGCCCTAACGGGCACCTAGATACATCCTGTCCTATAGGGAAAATCTGAATAAAGCCGAATAATTTTCGGCTTTATTCCAGGATATGTGGTCTATATCTTTGGGTTACGACTAACGTCGTACTTTTGACCAAAGGTCGTACGGTTGGATTTCCATCCGAGATTGAGTAGGATTACTAATTGGATGAACGAACTCTGGAACGCAATTTATTATGCACCGGTAAAAAAAGGTTGAGGTTGTGACAATACAAATGTTATTAAATAGTTGAGATAGAGATGTCCAGGGTTTTATTCCCTCTATATAGGCAGCAGTTCTTTAACTTCTGATGTGAACCTATCAGTTCTTGGCTTCGAAATTTGTAAACGGAGGAGTCGTCTTAGCAACGCGGCACTGCATTTATAGTTGTTTCATCAGCCTTGTTGATCCTGGCGATGTCCGCGAGTGGAGTCGTGTCCAGCCTGATTGATGTTTTCAACTTAAATATGCCTGTCTTAAGTTAATCATTATTCCCTCATAGATGGTGTGGGCGCCTTCATGGTTGGCTTGGTCGGTTTTGAATTTAATGCCCCCCCCCCCCCCCCCCCCACTGAAAATCAGTTTTGTGACTTGAGTGGGATACTCTTCATACGATTTATTTTTAATTTTAAAGAATGACAGATTTTCAACCATTTGTCTTATTTTGATTAGATGTCCGATTCATTCATCTTATTTTTAGTGCTACTAAAGCAAACACAAACAACGTTATTACCGACTTACCCCTGCGCCAACTGTACCTCCAGTCTCCCCAATATGTGAGCAAGAGCATGTGCATCCTCAATCTTCACTGCCACAATGGGTATAACTAGGTAAAATTTAGGGGAAAAGTATCTAATGTAGACTACTAAAAATGCCCCAAACCAAATCCCCTCTGCAACTGCAAGTGTATTGTCTGCCTTCTATAGACTATACAATAGAAAGGTTCAATTAGTTTATAGTTGGCAAAGTAATTGAAAGGTTTACACCCACCGTACAATCAATTGATACGAACGTGTTAATAAAAGCGCTGTACGTTACTGCAGGGCGCGTGACACATCAATAGCTGGTGGTGGCGACGGTGGGGTGCATGGGGTGGGGTGTCGCGGGACTCAGGGAGGGCTTGCTTTTGAAATTTGCCGCCCCTGGGCAAATTGTTTTTGGCCGCCCCCCCCCCCCCCATACCCCCGACATAACAAGTCCTCACACATAGCCATCATGCCACGAATTACACCACGCGACTACTAACACACATATAGTTTAGGCCTGGCCTTGTGCTCGCGACTCGTGAGGTACTCTAGTCATAAACAAACGTATGGAACTATTTAGTAACAAAATTAAAGTTTTATTGCTGTCAAAAGAATAATGTAAAAAATACACAAAATTATTAATTGAATACGGTACATTTTATTGTTCTTTACAATGAAACAATATAGATGTTTGACAAACTGTTAAAAAATACATAAACTATAGGTTACCCGGCATCTCCACCAAAAAAAAGCCAGATTGCTCCTCTGATTGATTTTCACATTATCTGTAGTTACTTCTGATAAATAATTTAAGGTTTTATTTAAAGGCGTTAACGCCTTGATTTTGTTGTTTCATCAATTCATCAATTAAGTCGTTGTACTCAAATCACTGACCATTTAAAATCTCATCTTCAATATGAAGAATTGCGATGAGTTAACTTTTGTTCTTTCAGCGTTGATCGGAGATGATTCTTTCTGCTGAACAATTACTAATCGCTGTGCAGAGGTACATTCTGAGAGCAATATCAACATTTGGAAACGTTTGCTGAAGATTTTCTTTCGATGAACTTGCTCATATTTATGGTTTTTTCTCCAACTTCGGAACATTTAACAAGATGCCTCCAAATCACTCTCCAAATCATGTTTATACAAGGCAGTTTCGTTCTAGTGCCGCCCCCCCCCCCCCCCCAAGAACTGCCACCCCTAGGCCCGTGCCTAGTGGGCCTAGTTAGAAAGACGCCCCTGGCCCCCGCGCGGGAGGGGGCACACAGATCCCACTTCCCTCCCACGACGAGGTGGCTTGAAATAGAAGGGGTTAGAAGGGGTTAGAAGCCGGAGACACTTTCGCTGTAGACAGTTTTTTTTATACTTGCTAGATTGTTGGTGGTCAAAAACACATTTTATGTCGAATTTTAATATTGATTAGTACGGAAAGAAGCTATTTGACCGCGTTTTTCGATTTTCTCAAAAATGCTACCATGTCCAAATATAGTGAATGGCTTTGAAACCTGTCTCTTTAAGAAACTCAAAACTATTTTTTTCACATTTTTTTGATAGAGCACATGGCAAATATCGCCTCTTCAAAATAATTTCAATTACTTCAATTCGCCCAAGCACACTATTCAACGTAGGTAGTTGTGTTTTTGTGACATTAATTTTCAACTGGTTTTTGAGTCGCCTGTATAACGCCGAATGGAATAACGCCGAATCGATCGTGTGTAGTGTACGTACAACGTTAGTCGTAACCTTAAAATATAGAGCACATATCTTGGATTAACGCCGAAACAGATTCCGCGTTAATCCACTGGAATAAAGCCGAAAAATATTCGTCTTAATTCAGATTTTTCCTATAGGACAGGATGTATAGTCCATACCGAAAATATAAATTTTGCCGTTCGAGGCAAAAAAATTAGCTCCGGTATTTTTGTCTGTTTGTTCGCTCTCTACCGGGCAAACGGCATATGCAATCATGATGAAAATTTCAGGGGACCTTCGAAATCTCTGAACTTAGACTTGCTACGTTTTTGGGTACAATCGAGGAAATATTTCTCATGAATATCGTACTTTTACGATTTTTTTCGATTTTTAGTGCGATATTTTTGTGACATTTGGGCCGATTCTGACCAAATGGGTGGTGCTACAACGTTCATATTTTACATGTACATTAAGGAAATGGTTATGTTTTGCTTTTTGCAAGAAAAAAATGAAAAAGTTAGTCATAATCCATAGAATAAAGGTTTTAATATGAGTTTTTTAGGGTTTATAATAACAATTAACAAGTAACAATAGCAACTTGACAACAATCACCTACAATGCATTCACAAACCACTTGCAAAGGAAAAGTGGTCCAACGCAAACTAAAACTTTACAAAAAGCTCATCCATCAACGCGGTGGGACTTCAGCGTTTTCCTAGTTAGAGGGGCTATAAACTCAAAAAATTATTTTTTACCATATGATCTATAGCACAATACTACAATAAAATCACAGTTTAAAAAATGATATCTTGTTCATGTGATTTAACACGAATTTTTCAATTATTTTGATCCAGAAATTTGTGAAAATTAGTGTTTTTGAAATTTCTTAAATCGGCTTCAACCTGCTTCTTTTTTGGTCCACATAGATACTAGAGCATAGTACCAATCTAAAATGCCCATTTTTTACATCGTGTCTTGAAACTGTGCCCAAATATACCCTCAAATACTCAAAAATATGCATTCCAAAATCACACCCCATCTTGGTAATCAGCATATTTTGACCGAATAACTTGCCCAAATTACAAAACAAAATATAGAGAATTTACAGAAAAGCCTGTAGAGTATGTCAATAATGGCCAATATTTTTTTGGATCCAAATCCTTCAAGGTCACGGGGCATAAAGATCGTCCCCATGTTATTTCTTTGAGAGATTTTTGCCGATGGGACCTATAGCTCGAAAAATGTCATGTTTGACAATTTTTTGGGAGGTCATGGTGGCCCCAATAATTTTTCTGTTAGTTGCTAAATTTATTACAAGTAAGCCTTAATGAAATATATTTTTTGAGAATAGCAGTTAAATACCCCTTTAAGAATTAATTCGGCGTTATTCTGGTGTGCTTGGGCGAATTGAAGTTTGAAATTATTTTGAAGAGGCGATATTTGCCGTGTGCCCAATCAGAAAAAAAATTAAAAAATAGTTTTGATTTTCTAAAAGAGCCCGGTCTAAAAAAAACCGCGATCGAATAGCACGAATTGCACAATATAGCCTGTGAAGCTGACGGGAATAAACTTTGACAGGCCGTAGACAACTCAATTCTGATTGGTTCCGGTAATGAACGGAACCGGAACGGGAACGTTACGGTTAGTAACAACTTGACGAAGTTCCCATACTCGTTCCCGTTCCCGTTCCCGTATGCATCCCGCATAGCAAGCTTTATATTGTGCATCGTGTCGTAAAGCATCATTCACAACTTTAAGGCGTAAGGCTCAAGGTCTATGGCGTAATATTTTGTATTGCCGAGTATGTGTTTCGTTTAGAACGTCCTACTAAGTCGCAAGCATAAGGTTAATGTCGTAACGAATTGCCCAAAATCCAATTCTTACGACAGTTTTCTTACGACGAGCCAATCACGAACAAGGAAAATCCCCACTCATTCTATACTTGAGTCAAAGGTGGTGCTTCGAAATACGAATGCGCTATGCTATGAAAATTGGCATGGTTGTACTTGTTGTTGTTCATGTTGTTGTAACGCCTCGCATTTCTTACGACTTACACCATGCGACTAGACCTTGCGTCTTACGCCTTAGAACTACACTTTGTGTCACCATATCCTGAGCCCGGCGTTTTTGTGGGTTCAAAGAGCGCAGGCTGTGGTGGTCGCATTGTAAACGTATCACAGTTTGACAGCTGGAGTGGACTTCGCAGAGCAGTAAAGTAAAGTCACGTCCAGTGCGACCTTGGCCCTATATCCTGTATGGGGATGATATTGATGGAGCGAGTGTAATTGAAACGTTGATCTTGCGCGGCATTATAGTAATGTAGGCGCAGCAAGAAGAGTAAACCACTAAACCCAGGCCTACATACAAGTGGTTTTCGATACTCGGGAAGTTGCAACCAACTTGCATCGGACGTGATTGTACTTTGTTATTACGGAGAGGCCCATCCTTCCCGTCAAATTCGGACGGGTTAACAACCTTTCATAATAGAGCATGCGACATCCTAGTTTCTTTGAACCCTAAAACGCCGGGCTCAGGATATGGTGACACAAAGAGTAGTTGTGAATGTTGATGCTTTAGTTAACATGAGATTAAGTTTACTTCCCATTGTCGTTCTCGTTCTGTGACAATTGTGCATAGACCTGAACAATAAGGGGGCTCAAACGTCTCATCCCCTATCTCGCGCCCTGCGTTACTGATTGTCTTGTATTTTAACAATTAATTTTCAAAACATTCCCTTTATTCCTAGGAGGGTCGAAACGCCCGCCCAGGGGCGTGGACTTGGAGGGTAGCCCGTCCTCCCTAACAATAGCTGCGAATAGGGCGGCACTTTGAGTTCACTATTTGCGCTCGTCATCATGTGTTGTGTTTTATTAGCACCCCACAGACAGATGCAACTTAACTTTGATAAACTTGTCAGTTGTTTCTTGAATACACCGGTTCTCGATATCGGGCGTGGTCGGTACTTGAGTGGGTGACCACTTGGGTACATCACGTACTGTTAGCAAAGGGGGTGAAGCAGATGGTCAAAGTGTGCCCCCGATTGAAAACGATCTTGCATGGTCACCCTCAGCCGCTCTGTGGAGAACAATGATCATGGTTTTGGATAAAAAAAGATATAAAAAATCGATACCACCATAAATAATTATCAATGATTATCTATGACGAAATTTGGCTTATGTATATCGCACGTGTCGGCAACCAACTACAAGTCGTGTACAATGACTACAGATAGTGAAAAAGAGCAGCACTGTCGGCTTTAAGTTTCTTACACTGGCTACGAGAGTGAAAATGGTATAAAACATAATATATAGTATAGGGGCCTGTTCGCAGATAGTTCCGACCAGTGGCATATCAAGGAATTCATAAATGGGAGGGGTATAGCCATGTAATAAATTCATAGATGTATTCCGAAGTGGAGTGTATGTCCCCCGGATTTTTATTCCTTCAATGTGATTTTGGTGAAAATCTGTGCGTTTTAAAGTATCACAATGACCAACTTTTTATCTGCTAAAATCCATTTTTTAATCCAAAAGTTTTAACTTTCAAGGTCAATTTCGTGAAAATCTGTGCGTTTTTAAAGCATCATTGACCAACTTTTTATCTACTAAATTCCTGTTTTATTCTAAAAGTTTTCTCATTATAGTTGGATGAGCGTAGCGAGCGAAGCGAGTGAAGCGAAGACTTCAATTTCACTGACCCCCAAAAAATTTAGCTCGGGTGTTTTTTTTTTTGTTTTTTTGTTTTTTTTTTTTTTTGTTTTTTGTTTTTTTGTTTTTTTTTGTTTGTATTTTTGTCTGTTTGTTCGCTCTCTACCGAGCAAATGGTATATGCGATCTTGATGAAAATTTGACACGACCTTCGAAATCTCTGAACTTAGACTTGCTACGTTTTTGGGTACAATCGAAGAAATATTTCTCATGAATATCGTACTTTTACGATTTTTTTCGATTTTTAGTGCGATATTTTCGTGACATTTGGGCCGATTCTGACCAAACGGGTGGGGCTACAACGTTCATATTTCACATGGACATTAAGGTAATGGTGATGTATTGCTTTTTAAAAGAAAAAGTTGAAAAAGTTAGCCAGAAGCTATAGAAATAAAGCTTTTAATATAAGTTTTTTAAGGTAAATAATACCAATTGACAAGAAACAATAGAAACTTGACAACAATCACTTCAATGCGTAGGCAACAAAACAAAGCACTTGCAAAAGTAAAGATATGCCACGCAAACAAAAAACTATAAAACGCTCATCCTTCAACGCGGCGGGACTTTAGCGTTTTCCTAGTTTAATGGTCATTTTGGTGAAAATCTGTGCATTTTTAAGCATCTTAAGTCCCAAGTAGCGCAGAAAATGTGTGCACTTATGGGCCATATGCGGCAAACTGATGCAAAAGTTTTGCGTTGATGGGCCGCCTATGGGCCATAAGCACACCACCGACAATCGGCAAACAGAGGCGTCACATCTATGGTCCACAAGCACACAACCGACAGTCGGCTAACAGTAGGCTGATCACCTATGGCTAGGGTCCCTGAACTTTCGTAAATGAATTTTTTCACTAAATAAGAAAGCCAATAATCAAATTTTTATTGTAAATTAGACCAAAATAGGTAACTTTTCTCAATTATTTTATAAATTTTCGCTCCAAAATAAGCAAATAGTTCGAAAATTGGGCATTGAAATTTTGTTTTAATGTATAGTTGGCACCATGACAGTTGAAAGTATTATTATCAAACATGCCTATTAGGCCTAGATAATTCCAATTATTTCGAAGAAGGGTAGTGATTGCAGTTCTAATTTTATTACGAAATGATGCCTTTATATTGATTAATGCACTTTGGCAATTCGAGACGATGAGTGGTGATAGATGAGGATGAAGTTTGAACAGAAGGGAGAAGGGGAAACCCGGTACCGGCACGTAGCCTACTCCTTTCGAAAAGTACCAAGGGGACCAACGGCCTAACGTCCCATCCGAAAGGACGGTGTAACTTTGACAGTCTCTTTTTTTTAGTGGGATCGTCTAATAAATCAGTTTTTTCTTTGCGTTTCTCTTTTTTTAATGATTTTTTTCTTTCTTTCTTTCTTTCTTTCTTTTTCTTTCTTTTTTTAAAATTCTTTTTTCTTTTTCATTTCTTTTCTTTTCATTCCCCACCCTTTTCTATATTTGATTCATTCATTAAATGCATTTAATATCATTTTTATTTGTTACCAAAATTGTTTTGTTAAATGCATTGTTGGTGTAATGCTACTATTTCAAATATTTACTTAAATATAGTTTATTGTTGTTTCTGCATCTATGTAATTAGATTTATTTAGTTGTCCTCCTTTGTAAATCAGTTTTTATAACTGAATAGGATAGACGTTAAATAAATAATAAATTAATTAATTAATATAAGTTTCTTCACTAACCCGGACTGCCAAGCAGACGTCGAGGAGGAGTTTTTATACAAAAATTGAAGATTTTTATAACGAAATGGGAACTTTTTATTTGCTATTTCTCAGGGTCCCTACCTATGGCCCATTAGCACACAACCGACAGTCGGCAAACAGCATAAGATTGCTCATTGGCCATAGGCGGTCCGCCAATGACCAAAAAGCAATCTAATGCGAGTATATAACCATAACACATTAGGTTATGGATGTTTAAAGGAATAATTTAATTATCAATTGAATCATGTTACGTAATTAATTCTCGCTCTTCTTCGTCGATTCGAGGAATATTGAAGCTCTCACATTAAAGGTTTAACATTTTAATAGCATGGGTTGTATGGGTAATAATAATTTAATAATTTTTGTGGGAAGCTTGTCCAGGGTGCAATTCTTACCCCTCTTCAGGAGCCTATACCTAGGTATGCTGCGGAGGGGTTGAGGAAAACCTAGGAAAAAACATTCAGTCAGGATTGCCAATGCCGGTCTCGAAGGACTTTGAATCCGGGACCTCCCGAATCAGAGAGCGCGCTTAGCGCTCGAGCCAACACTATCGTTGGCTTGAATGGGTATCAATAAAATTATTATTTGATAATATTAATTTGTTGTCAAAAGATATCATTCTGATACCGAATACTCGCACATAGTGTTTTCAAAATAATACTTTGATTATCGAATTCAATCGATATAATTTTAAAATTAATTTCAAACATGTTTTGATTATTTCCATAACAATATGCAGAATTAATCCGTTGTCACTAATGCTGTCTATAATGCCTTTGCACTTTCCGTTTCGTAGTGCGAATTTCACATACTTGACGCAGATGGAAGCAAAATAAAAATCCCATTTAATATAAATTTAAATTATTCATGAAAAATAAAAATAATTTATATTTTATGTTTGTAGAACTACAGCAAATAAATCGTGATTCAAACTATTCAAGTAATACTGGAAAATGGCCTTATTAAAAAAAAATGTCCTACAGTTTTGTTTATCAAAACAACGGAAATAGTATATAAATAATATGATCATTCTGACAATGCCAAATATATTTGTTAGTGTGTGTGTGTTTATGTGTGTGTGTGTGTGTTTGTGTTCAAATATCACAGGTCTACCTACCTACCTACCTACCTACCTACCTACCTACCTACCTACCTACCTACCTACCTACCTACCTACCTACCTACCTACCTACCTACCTACCTACCTACCTACCTACCTACCTACCTACCTACCTACCTACCTACCTACATAATGTGACCAGCCTGTTTACGCGTGCCCCAGTGTTTCATGTCGTTGCCGTCGTCGTCAACTACGTCGTTGGTTAACGCGCCCTAAAAACTGAGGAACGTCCCCTCCAACCAACTTCCGTTCTTTGACTCTTTCGCCAACTCACGTTCATCTTATTTTTGTCGGAACGGAAATTGTTGTTCGATTAATTTGCTCGATGTCGTACGAATGAAGTGTCGTCATTATTGTAAAACTGACTTGTACAATAAAAAATCATTGAGATCTAAAAGAAGGGCCAAGATAATGAACAGTCTGTATTAGATCGCTATAAATAAGAAATTGTAATATTTAATTTTAAATATATTTAGTGCAATTCAGAAGTTAAAAAAAATCCATCCCGATCGGGGTTCAAACCCGAGTTTTCCACATTCCAGGAAGTGCCTTAGCCAACTAGACCAGACCACCGAGACGGTAACTGTTTAACTTCTGAATTGTAGTTGCATTATAGATCTGAATGGATGGAACAGTACTGCAACGAATAGCTGTTGCCTTTAAACTGACCAAACAATCATTATTTATAATGCCAATATCTTACGCAGGTATGAGCGAGGGTTTATTTCTCGATTTAGTTGGTCGGGAAACAGCAGTTTGGTCAGAATCGCCGGGCAATTAAAACAGACGAATTGGTCAATAGTAGGAAAGTGGTCTGGAAAGTGATTTTAAGCGTGTTTCACCAAAACTTTTCACCCTGACGAAGGTTTCATGTTCCTACCAAAATTGTCACGAGTTGTCAGGTACTTAAATCCCCCCGATTATGACAAGTTTTATGACGGCTGTGTATAGTCCACGAAATATCGTGAGAGCTGGCGGCTTTTGGCGCTCATCAGGGGGTTGACTACTACAAGTTGTCAGGTATTGAAAGACTTGAGTGGACAGTGATCGGATCGTCCTCGCTACCGGGAGACTAAAAACAGCTTAAACTGAAATACGGTATAAACGGCCCAATTTGCAGTGTTTGAGTGCATATAATTGTTTTTCTAACGCTAATTTCTTTCATCTTTCATCCCCTACCCTAACACACCTGTTAAAACATTCTCAAAATAATGTTGGCATGATTGGTAATTATTATCACGTCACTTCTTAATGGAAAAGATATCTCACAATGATTAACTATAAGAAGGTTTTACAAAAATACTAGAAATCGAAATTATAAATAATTCGTATGTTGCGATTTTCCCGAGTATTGGTGTTTATTAAAAGATAGTGTCAGAAGTCTCATTGCTGTCGGTGTCATCTTGCAGATTTACGACAATGTGTAACTGTCGTTCCGCGAGTCCCAATTTGCATATGATTGTTCAACTTTTAAAGTGTGCTGTATTATACATTTCCGCCACAAATCTGACCTAATTTTTTCCTCTTCGCGCCACGACTTCTGCATTTTTTTATCACAATGAATCATCACAGATAAGAACAAACTTATTCGATTGAAATTTTTTGAAAATTGATTTCCACCAATCGTCTCTACTTTCAATCTACCTACACATTCAAAGAACATGTTTGTCTAGTTTATAATAAATAAGTCATCAAATTATCAAATGTTGTATTTATAATTTTCATATTTATTTGGAAGAACATGAATTATTTTTGTTGATTATTATTTATTTTTTAAATGTATGTTTTTCTTAATTGCTGATTATCTTTGGGCCCCTAGAGCCTTGTCCCCCCCCCCCCCCGCGACAGCGGTCCCTCTACTGGGACCGAGGCTGACAGAATGCGACACAAATGAGGAATATGTCAACTATAGAGTCAAGTTTGTGCATCCTTCTTCTAAAAGCAAGCATGGCGTCAATGGTCAAAACAAACTTGCTGGTCCTTTCTTCACTGTCTGCCGGATCAGTGCTGACAATACGTCGTCGAGCTCGAAATTCAATTAACCACACAAATCTACCTCAACGTGTTCCAAACATAAAGGGATCCAACCCTTTGCGTGATAGTGAAAGATACGAAAGAAAGAGAGGGAGGTAAATAACTTTAAAAAAAACCATGTTCTTCGCAATGTATTGAGTTATATTATTCAGGATGACCAAACAGATAATAACTCCATCTCCTAGAATAGGGTTAAAGTAAAAGGTTTCGTCATACACTTCGGGTATTCCTGTAGCTACCTGACAAGTGAACAACTTGTGAAACACTTAGCAATACAAGAGGATTTAAAATCAAAGATTTTCCGCCAGCTCTCACCATATTTCGTGGACTATACCACCCCGAAAACGAACCAACTTTGCTTGCTTTAAGCCGGCAGAGGTGTCCGAGGTACTATAGGGTGCCACGGGGAGCGACCTTACGCGTAGACTACCTATTACAAAACTTCATGGTAGCAGTAGCTCGAGTTCAAAGCCAACTATTCGACTTCAGTTAGAATAAAATCATATTAAATAGCATTTTCACATTAAACGCTGGCCATAATGTGTACGCAGTTGAGCAATTTGATTTTGTGACAACAGGAAAAGCTGGTTTGATATTGATGTAAATCATTTACTCACCTTTCTACCAATATATTAATATAATGCAAAGATTAATCTCTGTGCTCTAAAACACTCGTGAAACTTGACTATGTGCCATACGTACCAACACTGAAACGCAAACTCGACTGTCCCGTGAGATTTAAATATTAGTCTGAACGCTGAACACTATGTAAACAATATTATAATGACATGAAAATAATATTTTTTGCATTCAAGAATCGTTGTCGAATGGTAACGCTATATACCATACAAAATCGCAAAAACTTGCAAAAAAAGGGGCCAGACAGAAAACGAGGAAGATACAAGTGGCTCAACTGCATAAAGTGGTGAGATCTAGAAATGTGGGCAAGCCCATTATTTTGTTTAAAATAATAATAATATTTATTAATTATGTAATAAACCAATAATAAATCAATATCCATATAATTATCTTACTTTAATTATGAAATAAATATATTTACAAAAATAACCTAAAACATTGAATAAATTTATTGAAACATTTACTTGTTTAAATATAAAAATTAACAGACGCCATTCAAAACTAAAAGCTTGGTCGATGAATTTTTAACTTGGTTGTGGTTACTTACTAACCAAAACATAATTAATCCAAATCCATTGACCAAGCATTTAATTTTGAATGGCGTCTGTTAATTTTGATATTTCCACATGTAAATGTTTCAATAAATTTATTTAATGTTTTATGTTAGTTTTGTTTTTATATTTATTTCATAATTATAGTTAGATAATAATATGGAAATTGATATATTATTAATTTATTCCATAATTAAAATATATTTATTTTTTTAAACAAAATAATGGGCTTGGCCACACTTTTAGATCTCACCACTTTATGCAGTTGAGCCACTTGTATAGTCCACGAAATATGGTGAGAGCTGGCGGAAAATCTTTGATTTTAAATCCTCTTGTATTGCTAAGTGTTTCACAAGTTGTTCATTTGTCAGGTAGCTACAGGAATACCCGAAGTGCATGACGAAACATTTTACTTTAACCCTATTCTAGGAGATGGAGTTATTATCTGTTTGGTCATCCTGAATAATATAACTCAATACATTGAGAAGAACATGTTTTTTTTTTAAAGTTATTTACTCCCTCTCTTTCTTTCGTATCTTTCTCTATCACGCAAAGGGTTGAATCCCTTTATGTTTGGAACACGTTGAGGTAGATTTGTGTGGTTAATTGAATTTCGAGCTCGACGACGTATTGTCAGCACTGATCCGGCAGACAGTGAAGAAAGGGCCAGCAAGTTTGTTTTGACCATTGACGCCATGCTTGCTTTTAGAAGAAGGATGCACAAACTTGACTCTAGTTGACATATTCCTCATTTGTGTCCCATTCTGTCAGCCTCGGTCCCAGTAGAGGGACCGCTGTCGCGGGGGGGGGGGGCAAGGTTCTAGGGGCCCAAAGATAATCGGCAGTTAAGAAAAACATACATTTAAAAAATAAATAATAATCAACAAAAATAATTAATGTTCTTCCAAATAAATATGAAAATTATAAATACAACATTTGATAATTTGATGACCTATTTATTATAAACTAGACAAACATGTTCTTTGAATGTGTAGATTGAAAGTAGAGACGATTGGTGGAAATCAATTTTCAAAAAATTTCAATTGAATAAGTTTGTTCTTATCTGTGATGGTTCATTGTGATAAAAAATGCAGAAGTCGTGGCGCGAAGAGGAAAAAATTAGGTCAGATTTGTGGCGGAAATGTATAATACAGCACACTTTAAAAGTTGAACAATCATATGCAAATTGGGACTCGCGGAACGACAGTTAAACATTGTCGTAAATCTGCAAGATGACACCGACAGCAATGAGACTTCTGACACTATCTTTTAATAAACACCAATACTCGGGAAAATCGCAACATACGAATTATTTATAATTACGATTTCTGGTATTTTTGTAAAACCTTCTTATAGTTTATCATTGTGAGATAGCTTTTCCATTAAGAAGTGACGTAATAATAATTTCCAATCATGCCAACATTATTTTGAGAATGTCTTAACAGGTGTGTTAGGTAGGGTAGGGGATGAAAGATGAAAGAAATGCGCGTTAGAAAAACAATTATAAGCACTCAAACACTGCAAATTGGGCCGTTTATACCGTATTTCAGTAAAAGCTGTTTTTAGTCTCCCGGTAGCGAGGACGATCCGATCACTGTCCACTCAAGTCTTTCAATACCTGACAACTTGTAGTAGTCAACCCCCTGATGAGCGCCAAAAGCCGCCAGCTCTCACGATATTTCGTGGACTATATCTTCCTCGTTTTCGGCTTAGCCCCTTTTTTTTGCAAGTTTTAGCATTTTTGTACGGTATATTAATAATGTTTTAGAACCTATACGGCATGGATGTTAGCATTCAAGTAGAGGAGATAACTTTATTACAATGATTCAAAATAAAATCTAATTCATTGATAATTAGAATGTTTGAGCATCGCAGTAATAGATAAATAAATAAATAAATAAATAAATTGTATTTAGAGTCTACCCACTCAGTTATATAACTGATTTTCAGTGGGGGGGACAGTAAACCAAAGCGACCAAGCCTTTCCTGTAGGCCCCGACGCAATCTACGAGTGAGCGATAACCAACCAAAGATCGATATTTTTAAAAGGAAATATAGCAATCATTGGTATGGACGTGCAAACACCCGCGGACCAACGCCAGAATCAACAAGGCCGATTCTGAACAACTCTGAATTTATTATGTGCTTCGTTGCTAGGACGGCCCCAAAGTCACCGTATACAAACTCCTAACACACGAACTGATGTACGTTAGTCCAAATCAGAAGTAAAAAAACTTCTGACTCTGGTGGCGGGAATCGAACCCTGGACCTTCGTCATTGGAAGCAGATACGCTATCAACAAGACCAACGAGCCACACAACAAGACCAACGTGAATGAGCCACACAAATAACACAAAGATACCTATTTATTATTTCGACCACCACTCGTATGCACCTGAAATGTCAATTAAAATAAAGATCATATTATTTTAAGCTTTGTTATTTTGGCTTCTCAAACTTTATCCATTGGGGGCCCACGCCAATCCGTTTCTCAACAAAACACGAATTAAATAATTTGTTATATTTCCATTATCTCAGCTTCCGGTCATCTAATCCAATTACCGTTTGTAAAGCAAATGGCCACTGAGATGACTGACATCGGTGCAAATTTTGGCTTCTCAAACATTATCCATTGAGGGCCCACAAACCGACACGTCATTCTGTAATTCTATGCCAATCCGTTTCTAACCAAAACACGAATTAAATAATTTGTTATTTTTGCATTATCTAAGCTTCCGGTCATCAAATCCAATTACCGTTTGTAAAGCAAATGGCCACTGAGATGACTGACATCGGTGCAAATTTCTCAAACATTATCCATTGCTTACCACTAGGAAAACGCTTAAGTCCCGCCGCGTTGTTGGATGAGCGTAATTGGTGAATTGAGCTGCCATGTGTTTTGCGGATTTTCTGTTGTTCTGTGAAAAAATCAGAACTTTGTTGAAATTTTTTAAAATTTAAATCGAAATTATATAAAAAATTAACTAAATTTTTTTTAATTAATCGTAATTTTAAAAAAGGAAAAAATCGTAATATTGAAATTTTCATAAGAAATAATTATTCGATTGCGCACAAATTTTACACGAATATATAAATTCTTAAAATTAAGGTTCTGTGAAAAAATCATTATAATCGGATAAAGCATGTAGGTGTTATAAGCCAAAGAAATTTTTTAAAAATCGAAAAAAATCGTAAAATTGCGATTTTCATGAGAAATAATTTTTCGATTGCGCTCAAAAACGTTGCAGTTCTTAGTTCAGAGATTCTAAGGCCTCCATAAAATTTCATCGCAATTGGAGTATCGGTTTAGCCGGAATCGTGTTAACAGTCAGACAAAAATACAGAAAGAAAGAAGAAAAAAAACATTCCGAATTTTTTTCTCCAGTGTAGTGAAATAGAATCTTCGCTTCGCTCGCTTAACTCATCCAAGAACACGAATTAAATAATTTGTTATTTTTGCATTATCTAAGTTTCAGGTCATCTAATCCAATTACCGTTTGTAAAGCACATGGCCACTGAGTGACTTGTAGCAGAATTGTCCCCTGCTATATAATTATGTAAATTCATAGATTAATCAAGCTGATTAATATGTAATTAATATGTTTTAATTAATTACTCTGGTAATTAATGATGTGAAGAGGCTAATAACTAGCCAAGGTGGTGTGATAGGCCACAAGGATCATATTGGGATGATCAAATGACAATATTATTCTCAGCAATTAGTGATATTTGCATATGGAGCAATGAAGTGAATAACTTTGCCTAAACAGGGCGTAGAGACTTGAGAAGTAACTCAAAACAGGTGCTCGTGCAAGTTAAGTGAAATGACGAGTATTTGATAACGAAATGTACGAACACTTTAGAGCAATTAACCAAATAGCGAAAAGTACCAGTTTATCATCGGGATTAGGGACGCCTCAGCGACTGAGATAAGTGGAAGAACCATCCAGAAGGAAAACGTGCCTCAGGGGTTGATGCAGGACTTCGACGCATCAAACGTTCTAGAAGAAAGTGTGACAAATCTAAGAGAAGTCACAGCTGACTCAAAACCAAAGGGGTGAAGACTAAAATGCAACCGAGAACCAGTTTGAAAGGGTTGATCTTCTTAGTGACCCGACGGTAGGTGTTTTGAAATCGCGAGAGAGGACCCAAAAACACGGCAGTTGTTGGATTCTCACCAAGCAATAACGTCGCGGATCGTCCGGCTAATCTGAGAGTCCACTTATCGGGGAAGTGAGTGCCAATCACACGGATGTGATTCGATACAAGTTAATTAGGACGAAAGCGTGACATGGTTCCGCTAAGTCAAAAACGTTAATAAATCGCGATAACACGGACATTCTAATCGGCAACATATCGAGACACAAGTGATGGTACCAGAAGGCAACAATACTATGGGCGTGTCCCAAGAGGCAGGAGAGGTTCAGCAAACGTGGCCGACAGAGAAGAGCCCCCCCCCCCCACAAGTGTTTGATCTTCTAGTTAATTCTAATTAATGTGCAACTTGATGGTGTTACACATTAATTGATAAGTGAATTCCTGATTTTCATTCCACCTCAAGACGACGATATTCCCACATCGAGTGTCAACGTAAAACACGGACAGTCACGCCTGACAGATTGGATTATTAATGAAAGATGAGTACTAACACTTATGGTAATTGCCGCTAATTGTTTTGGCAAGATTAATTAGAAAGTAATATTTTGAGGGGTTTTTATGTTTTTTTATTAATTATTTACGAAAGAATACCCACAGGGGTAATTAAGCAACTCAGATCTGAATAGGTAGGTAAAGCCTGTTTAAACAACCTGTGGTAACGTGTGAGTTCTTTATGAACATGTAATGTGTATCCTTTACATTTTACAATATACCACAACTATCAATGGATATTGATTGACGTTGAATGATTTGAGTAGCTAGCAAAACCACTGATCCTATTCACTAGGCCTGTAAGTTCGTTTAGTTTGATTATTCTACTTTGGACATCTCGTGAGAGACCGACTGGCAAGCTGAGGGCAGGGCGCAGTAGAAACAGGTTTGTGTTTGTGTATGTTGATTTTGGCTATTGTTGTGATTTTGATTCAAGATTTGCATTTTTAGATAATGAATTGCTCTAATTAATTTATTGTTATTGTTGCATAATTTAGTGGGAAGGGGTAGTAACTTCACAGACTGGCATCGGTGAAAATTTTGGCTTCTCGAACATTATCCATTGAAGGGCCCACAAACCGACACGTCATTCTGTAACTCTATGCCAATACGTTTCTTACCAAAACACGAATTAAATAATTTGATATTTTTGCATTATCTAAGCTTCCGGTCATATAATCCATTTACCGTTTGTAAAGCACATGGCCACTGAGATGCCTGGCATCGGTGAAAATTTTGGCTTCTCGAACATTATCCATTGAGGGCCTACAAACTGATAGGTCCTTCCTTAGCCAGCTATAGCCATGGCCACCCACCCAACACCAAGAAGAAAGTATTTTTGAACGATCTTGACGTCTGCATAACTTCTAGACGCATCATCATATCGGGATGAAACTTGAAATGGATCATCTCATAATAAAAGCCCATCGATTGAAGCAAGTTGCAGGTTTGTATCTCCCATAATTTTGCTGTAGGCGTGCGGTAATAGGCGCTTAGTGGAAGCGGAGCCGCGCGTGGCTTGGCCCGGTGCGCTTCCGCGCACTACATTAGTGCTCTGCATTTTCCTCGGACGGTGTTGAATCATACACATGAACAGCTAAGCTTGCATATTTATGAACAACTATAATTTTCTACAATTAAACATTTATATTCTAACTACTTTTATGTAATTATTTATTTGCGTAATTTCGTATTAACTCATTCAAATTCATCATTCATCCATTCATTCATTCACTTATTTATATGCTTTAACTTACGTTTGAAAGGTCAGCGCGGATTTCTTTGTATTGACCAACAAAATCATTTGTGACAACCAAATAAAATCACAATTTTTTGCTAGCAACTCTTGTACCAGCAAAACCTGAACGCCGTAGCCTCTCCCGCGCTAACCTTCGTACCCTGTCAGGAAGGAAGTTGTAACAAATTGGATAAACCTTAAACATGCTAAAGAGGAGCATGGCGCAAAGTTCACGGTGAAGTCGAAAATTCAATTACTGAATTTTGTTTTCGAACTAACTAGAAGAGTAAAATTAATGTCGGATGTGGGGTAGGTAAAACATCTTATTGAGCGAACGTAGCGAGCTTCTCTCTTGACTCTTATGGCTCGAATGTCTGGTTTTTTTTCTTTTTCTGTTACTGCTTCGGTACAGGTCGCACCGTTTCTCTGATCGACCTGAAAATTTTCACACATGTACATACCTACCACCACCGTTGCTGTATAGATTTTGAACAAAATCAGATCGTTGGTTATAAAAAAAAAAAAAAAATGTTCTGATCGTTATGAAATTTTGCAGGGTCAATAAGTACAACATTCTCTCCTATTTTACAAATTTTTAGCTAAATCGGTCAAGACCTTAAAGACTTATTGGTATGTAACATTATTGGAATGTCGTACTCGGGTCGTGTTGCACGTACCGGTGCTCGCTTAATAACGCGACGTGACTTGAGCATTTTCCTAGTGTATTTACCTATGTTATATCAATAATTTTCCTTCTTCAATATTCTATGTTCATACTTCAGTGCATGGGGTCAACCGGCTGTGAATACTATACAATCTGTAGGGCTAGTTCGTAATGTTTGATAGTGATTAGTTTTAATTCATTCATTCACGTCTTAAAAAACAATACTTATATTTTGTACTTATCTTTGGTTACGAGGCAGCGCTGCAAACGGGCAATGTCGGAACCAGTGGCGTATCCAAGGTAGGAGAGGAGGACAACCCCTCCCCCCTTTTGCCAAAAAATGTGTGAAAGTACACTTAAGGGCAAGGATCACCACCAATAGTAAAACCACGGGAAATAACCTAATATCTCTCAAACCGCACGTACAATCGAAAAAGGGCTAATAAAGGTCTTACGTAGTTTCGTTAGAACTACACCCTGCACGTAAAACTATTCTTATAATGTAATCAGTAACGTTTTTTAATTACGGTATACATTAATTTAATTTAAACCTTGATTTAAAATCATTACTGGTTACTAAATTTGTAAAAGGTTGTATGCCAGATATAGTTCAGACTAAACCATTTGAGACTTGTTATCCACTTTTTCGTTTTTGTGTAGCGTTATGCGAGTTATCACTAAAATAATGTTTTTTCGTTTGGTTTTAATATTGGCCGTAGTCCTTCCTCTTAAAAGGTTTCAATTGAGAATATAGAATAACAGTTTTATCGCAATACTTGAGGCAAACTACCTAATTGATAATCTAGACTGGTCCATCCATGTAAACAACGTTGCCAGCAAAATATTATCTGGCTGCTACTCAATCAGAAAGCTCAAACAAATAGTTCACCCCCACATCCTATTGCTAGTTTACTTTGCACACATTCACTCTCACTTATCATATGACCTGCTATTTTGGGGAGCTTCCCCCCATGCGAACAGAATATTCATTCTCCAAAAGAGAGCGGTTCGTATCATAGCTGGTGTCTCCAGAAGACACTCATGTAGAGAACTTTTCAAGGAACTTGGTATTCTTACTCTAGCATGTACCCTTATCCAATCAGCCGCATTATTCGTTCGCACCAACCGTAACCTCTTCCATCTAAATGCTTCTGTGCACTCCCATAACACTAGAGCCAACCTTCACATACACAGGCCCTCCCACAATCTGCGCCTCTTTGCACAAGGCCCTGAAAATCTATCTTCCACCCTAATAAGCTCCCTGACCACATCAAAACCTTTCCCACCCTGTCTTCCTTTAAACATAAGTTGAAATCATATCTTACATCAAACAGCTTTTACTCCATCAATGACTACCTCTCCATGTAAATATTTGCAGTTAATTCATTTTTTCATTATAATATTTACAAATTATCTAGAGTATAACCACAAACAAGCACTGTAATTTAAAATTTTTAAATGTTCCCTTAGCCGAAATGATGTAACACACTTCTATATATAATATATATGTGCTTACACGCTTCCTTGGATTGTGCAGGTATATAAGACACATTCTGCTGTACATCCTCCAATTGCTGTTTTCTGTGCCATCAGCAATTCTCATCACAATATCACATCAATATTGCTTTATATCCAACTTTTCTTTTTTCTATATGAATTCTTAATCTAGTAGGGCATTCTATTATTTTGCACCTACTTTACTTTAACATAAACACTAATCAATCAATCATCACACACGCATATATATATATCAATTATATACTATAGACACATTCTACTGTACATCATTGAAGTTTTCTGTGCCATTAGCAATTCTTATCACAATATCATATCAATTATTGCTTTATATCCAATTTTTCTTTATTCTATATGAATTCTTAATCTAGTAGGGCATATTTTGCATCTACTCTACTTTACCATAAACACTAATCAATCAATCAATCATCATATATATATAAATATCAATATATACTAGACACATTCTACTGTACATCATTGCTGTTTTCTGTGCCATCAGCAATTATTATCACAATATCACATCAAAAATTGCTTTATATCCAACTTTTCTTTATTATATATGAGTTCTTAATCTATAGTAGCGCATGCTATTGTTTTGCATCTACTCTACTTTAACATAAACACTGTGTTTATCATTATTAATCAATTAATGAAACATCATATATATATATATATATCAATATTATCAATCATCATACATATCAATATCAATATTTATATCAATTATCAATTATGCTTTATATCCAACTATTCTTTCTTCTAACACTGTGTATATCATTATAATTACTATCACTATTATTATTAATTATTAATTATAGACTATTCACTTTCTCTGCAAAGAGTTATACTTGTACACTGTACTAGTCTCAGTGAATAAAAATATCTATCTATCTATCTATCATCTGACCAAAATAGAATTTTACTTAACACAACCTTAAGTAGCACAAAGTGATGGCGATCTTATGGCGAACTGTAACATCGCCATAAGTTGAGCTGATGGCCCAAAACTTTGCCATAACCAACGCGCCGCATATGGGCCGTAAGAGGCCTACTGTTTAGCAAAACCAACAGTATCGAAAATACTGTACTGCATTTTTGTGAAAACCGACCGCTTACGCGCCATAACACATTTTGCCATCAGTTAGCCGCTTATTGCACTTTTGTCACAGCGGGACGTTTAACTCGGCTCCTGCGAGCGTGCTCAAATTTTGCGGTCACTATTAGAACTACGAGAAAGCCATGACGGTAGAGGTTGAGTCTGCTCTCAAACCACCTGCAGACCATCGATGCTGCAGACACCATCAAAGAAAGGCTTGCCATTTGTAAGAACTAGGTAACAAAAGACAACCGCACAAGGATCCAAACCGACTTGGCCAGTGGTGACCCTAATTATCATTTCTATACAACTTAGAAATGTTTATTTCCCAAATCTGGAATACATCTCAGTTTGCCGTTTTTCTCTGCGCATCGCCAGGAGAGGATTTGCGAAGTGAGAGAGCGTGAACAGTTTTTTTTTATGATTAGGGTAGGGAACAGTTGAATATTGGGAAATGTGATAAATCTAGATTGTAGTCTTGTTCATTCAATTGCAGTTGTATTTACAAACTGACGCGAACAATAATATTACCATATAATAACATATTGATAGTACATAGTGGTATTAGCTATATGGGTTTAGTATAAGTAGGCTCAGTAGCGGATCTAAAAAAAAAAAAAAACATGGGGGGGCGATCGCCTCCCCTGTATCCGCCACTGAGTAGGCCTACAAATTACAACCATAATTCATAAACTTCATAAGTTCGTATTTGAAGTCAACTCTGTCACTGAAACAATAACTGATTTAATTTCCAGTGATGTCATAGACGTCCACAGGGGGGGGGGAGCAAGGGGGGCAGTTGCCCCCCTTGCAATGTGACGAGAACCAATTTTAGAAAAGACCAAAGATGACAATTTTACGTCAAGGGCACTTCATCTTTGCATCAAATCTCTGTAAAATCCACATAGAGGATAAAATATTGCGACTTTTTTCGTCAGACGTATTGAAACCTTAATTGTTTTGTTTTGTTTAAACTTAAATAGCAAAATTATCTGAAGTAAAAAATTACAATATATTTATGTATAACGTCTTGGTCACTTCATCTTTCCTTTAAAAATAATACCTCAAATCGCTGTAAAAGACATATTGAGGATAAAATAACTCGCAAAAAAATTCGCCTCTGGTGGTTGGGGCTCGCCCCAGACCCCCTGGGGGCCCCTACAATTAGTTGCCCCCCGCAAAATATATGAATGATTACTATCCCGACTGGTTATAATGATTACTTATTGAAATAGTGTAAAAGCCTAAATATTGTTGTGGATAGCAGCAGTCATTATTTTTATAAGCAAAATAGTGTAATAATCACAGTATGCTCTTTGCCCTGCAATTACTGAGAAACCATGAGTGAACAGGCGCGTAGGAAGAAGATGTGATGGGGGGTGGGGGGATAATGAGAATTCCCTCCCAAGGCCCCCTCCGCCAATTGAATGCTAGACATCCAGTCACGCCATACATCATCAAAGCTACAACATGTGAAAAACTATCAGTACACTATAGGATGTATTCAGTGCTTGCGCATGAGGAAGCCAAACAACTTATTCCATCCCCCGCCCCCACTTGAAAAATAGCTTCTGTGCGGCTAGTAAGTGAATGAGAACAAATACGAATTTACAAAATACATAATCGAGGTACTCTCATAAAGGAGTCGTAAATTCTTACAGGTCATTGCGTCAAGTCCAGAAATAACCACATCCAATGTTGAGAAACACTTAGTGATGTTCTCAATGAACTTAGGCCATACTCTATAGGCCTACGAACTTAGTTTATTCGAAAGTAATTTCTGTTGGTCGCCTAATTCCTCATCCACTATTGCTAACGCGTCGCAACTAAAACAACAAAAATCGCTCGCCCGTCCTAACCACCCCGTTCAGCTGATTTCGACAGTCACACAGAAGATTGACGTACCTCGTCGTATATTTCCTGGAGACACCTCCGCTCAATCCTCCCAAAATAATATATTCGTAAAACGTACTACATGACAGCATTTTCCACCAAAATACTTCTCAAGAACTTAGATCATAGTATTGACGAACTTTTATATAACAAAAAACGGAAATTGAATCTTTAATAGTTCTTCATTTAAAAACTGTAGTCTGAACTAAATTTCAGTAAAATAAAACTTCCCCTACCCTGACCAATTCTTTATCACGACTATTGGAGTTGACCCTGATGTCCCACTGACGTTTGACACTGAACGATTCATTTTTGTCATATCATACCATGTCACATGTCAAGGTTAATATTAAATTATTTTGCATATAAAAAATACGTATGCATGTATATAATATACTAGGAAGCTCCGCAAACGCTTTTTCAGGCGCGTTGTTGGATGAGCGTAATTGATGCATTGAGCTACCATTACTGCGTTATGCGGAATTTTTGATGTTCTGTGTAAAAATCATTACTAAATTGAAGATTTAAAAAAAATAATTTAAATTATATAAAGAATAAATTTCAATTTTTAATTTTTAATTTTTTAATTAATCGTAATTTAAAAAAAGGAAAAATCGTAAAATTGCGATTTTCATATAAAATAATCAATCGATCGTGCTCAAATTTCACACGAATATATTAATTCATAAAATTATGGTTATGTGAAAAAATCATTAAAATCGGATAAAATCGGATCGGATCGGGTGTTATAAGTCGAAGAAATTTTAAAAAAATCGAAAAAAATCGTCAAATTGCGATTTTCATGAGAAATGATTTTTCGATTGCGCTCAAAAACATGGCAGTTCTAAGTTCAGAGATTTTGAAGGTCTCCAGAAAATTTCATTGCAATTGGAGTATCGGTTTATCCGGAATCGTGTTGACAAACAGCTAAAAATACAAAAAAAAAACATTCCGATTTTTTTTCCAATGTAGTGAAATGGATTCTTCGCTTCGCTCGCATCGCTCGCAACGCTTATCCATAAAACCTTTTCCCGTAGAATCTAGTATTGGATCTAGTGAATCAGTTATTTTTGCCATTGATGAACAAATTTCAATTTCAATTCGCTTTATTTTTCCATTGTGTTACAAAGTGATATAATTATGAAATTTTTATGCTCTAATAAGAATAGATTCTTGAGGCAGAGCATAAGTATATAATAATAGGTTATAGCCTTAGTTAACAATCAATGAATTGAAGAAATGGATAGTAACTTAACTAGTATAATATTCTAACCTAGGTTACAAAGAATGAACGAAGAATGGTTACATGAACAATTATAATCGTTGTTGAATTTTATGAAGCCCTACCTGTCGATTTTTCCTGAAGGGAACTAGTAATAGGAAATATATATTATAACACCTGTAAATTTAAAAACTGTCTTTTGTCGGTCCTTTTTTGTATTAGGTACATAACAATATAATATAACATGAATACAGTTCTTATTAATAATTACAATTGTTGGTTTATAGTACAAGTTGCATAGATGTAGGTAGGCCAACATAACAGTGTAAAGTAAATGAAAAGTAATGTATTCTCTTATTCGTCCTTAATGGACTCTATATCTTCTCTCTACTATCTATTATCTAATCTACTATCTACTATCTACTATCTATTATCTACTGCCTGTATAGACTTTGGCACAAGAGAATATACAGTCTTTTATTAAGTCTTAGTGGGTAGTGAATACATATAAAATACTGTATATTATTGGGCTAGGTTTGTTGATTAGTTAGTCATATAAAATGTATACTATATTATTAATATCCCATTTATAAAGTCTTTATAAATGGGATATTGGACGGATACACATATCTTCTATTTTGTGATGTAGTATTGTAAGTGTGTTCTAAATTTCTAAATTTCTAGTAGTAATTACGATATTATACTACGGTACATGCTTTTATACCAAATGCAATGACTGATTATACTAATTTTACTGTGACTTTAGAATTTTGATAACATAATTCTGGAACTAGACATAATTTACAAGTGTATTGCTTTTGTTGTTTGGGCAAGAGAGTGCTATTCATTGGTGAATCTTTGAGGGAAGCTTACTATTAATGATATCAGTAATTTTACAGATGGATACGTTTTTTAACCATGTTTTTATGGCTGAATTAAATGAAGATTTTGACTTTAGACTTCTAATTTCTAGAGGAACAATGTTGTATAATTTTGGGCCTATATAAGCAGCATGTCTTTGCTGGATACCTTTGTTGACTCTAGGGATGAATATATGTTTGTTTGTTTTAGAGCGAGTGTTCATCGTATAGTTAGACGTATGGTTTGAGACAATTTTCATTCTATTTGAATGAATGCAGCGCGATATAGCAAGGGCGTACAACTTTCGTATTTGTAGAATTCCCGACGTCGAGTACAGTTCGTTAGTGGGGAAAGTGTGTTCCTTTTTGTGTATTATTTTTAGGATTGTATTTTGCGCTGTCATGAGTGATCGAATGTGGGTATCGTATGCTCCTCCCCAAGCTGTTATTGAATATTGAATGATTGATTGGACTAGTGCGAAATATACAACTTGGAGGGTTTTAGGGGGTAATATGTTTTTGAGAACGTATAATGTGGGCATGATGCATTGTAGCTTTGTAATGAGTGACTTTATGTGCTTCTCCCATTTTAGGTGTTGGTCGATTTCAATTCCGAGGTATTTGGTTGATTGTGTTTTCGACAGCGAGAAGCAGTTGCAGTTTGTTTTTGTAATGCATTTGTGTTCATGTAGTTGTATTTTTGATGTTTTTGGTTGGGTCGAAATTTGTGTCGAAAACGTTATGTAGGTTGTTTTCTCTTTGTTTAGTGTCAGTAGGTTTGCGCCCAGCCATTTGTGAATTTTGTTCATTTCCCTTTCTGCAAGTTCATGAACTTCTTGCCAGGTACTGGCGGAAAACAAGAGTACAGTGTCGTCTGCAAAGGTGATAATTTTGCCACATATGTTCATTGAGCAAAGGTCATTTATAAATACTAGAAATAAGAGTGGGCCTAGTACTGTTCCTTGGGGTACTCCGTATTTAATTTCTCTTGGCTTGCTGATTGTGTTTCCAATTTTTACAAATTGTTGTCTGCCTCTAATGTAGCTTTTTATTAAGTCTAGCGGGATGCCTCGTATACCCATATTGTGTAATTTATTAAGTAAGATACGATGAGATATGGTATCAAAGGCCTTGGCTAAGTCTAAAAAAATAGCTAATGGTTTAAGGTTTGTATCAATCATTTTGTGGATTTGCGTGGTAAGGCTAAGTGTTGCATCTTCCGTGCTCATATTAGTTCGGAACCCATACTGGTTTGGGGAAATTTGTTTGTTCGATTCTAAGAAGTTATTTACTCTGCTCAACGTGCTGATAAGTATACATAGCCATAAAACAAAAAACAATAAATACACCCGAACTGTCACTGGGCTTGCGAATCCCACAAATACAGCATACATAATATGAAACTTATAGTAGGGTCATTTTCGACACTTTTGTGACCGTTGAGAGACAATGACGATTTCTCAACGGATTTGTCCTCTAAGAAGGTTTTATAAAAAATTAAGCCCCCATGCCCCTCGCGAAAGTGTGGGCATACCCCGCCAGGGCCCAAAATCCAATATGGCGGCCGTTTACCACATCTGACACTATCTTTGCAATGGTTTAGCCTAGAGTATCGCGTAGTATGTGGTTTTTATGGTTTTGAGGGTCGAGGAATTCGTTTCTGAAGTCGGTTTGGCGATTAGACCCATTTTTTAAAGCTTTGAATCCAAGATGGCCGTCGATTTGCAGCTTGGAATAGCCAGTTTCTCGAAATCGTAGTAGAACTTTCATATAAGACTCGAATGAAAGCCCTGTTCAAGTAATTTTGAATAATTGACAGTAGAGCTCTCAGATAGTGCTCATAAATCTAATAATTGGTCAAAACTTCAATAATAATACGAAAATATGTGCTCCTTTTATAGACAATTTAGCGATTTTCTAAAGTGCTGTGATAAGAGTGGCTATGGCACATGAATTGAGAGACAATGACGATTTCTCAACGGATTTGTCCTCTAAGAAGGTTTTATAAAAAATTTAGCCCCCATGCCCCTCGCGAAAGTGTGGGCATACCCCGCCAGGGCCCAAAATCCAATATGGCGGCCGTTTACCACATCTGACACTATCTTTGCAATGGTTTAGCCTAGAGTATCGCGTAGTATGTGGTTTTTATGGTTTTGAGGGTCGAGGAATTCGTTTCTGAAGTCGGTTTGGCGATTAGACCCATTTTTTAAAGCTTTGAATCCAAGATGGCCGTCGATTTGCAGCTTGGAATAGCCAGTTTCTCGAAATCGTAGTAGAACTTTCATATAAGACTCGAATGAAAGCCCTGTTCAAGTAATTTTGAATAATTGACAGTAGAGCTCTCAGATAGTGCTCATAAATCTAATAATTGGTCAAAACTTCAATAATAATACGAAAATATGTGCTCCTTTTATAGACAATTTAGCGATTTTCTAAAGTGCTGTGATAAGAGTGGCTATGGCACATGAATTGAGAGACAATGACGATTTCTCAACGGATTTGTCCTCTAAGAAGGTTTTATAAAAAATTTAGCCCCCATGCCCCTCGCGAAAGTGTGGGCATACCCCGCCAGGGCCCAAAATCCAATATGGCGGCCGTTTACCACATCTGACACTATCTTTGCAATGGTTTAGCCTAGAGTATCGCGTAGTATGTGGTTTTTATGGTTTTGAGGGTCGAGGAATTCGTTTCTGAAGTCGGTTTGGCGATTAGACCCATTTTTTAAAGCTTTGAATCCAAGATGGCCGTCGATTTGCAGCTTGGAATAGCCAGTTTCTCGAAATCGTAGTAGAACTTTCATATAAGACTCGAATGAAAGCCCTGTTCACATAATTTTGAATAATTGACAGTAGAGCTATGACTAATTCTGTTTGAAGCACATCTTTCACAATAACATCTCTTAATTAGACTACAATCATTAGTGCACTCACTACATTCACCATTACTGTTCGTCTGAATCTGTTGACTCTCCACACTCACTTCTCTCATCATCGCTGCCACTATCTTCACCTCTGTCATCTGGACAACCACGAGTTTTGAGCTGCTGGGGCAAGGGGGGTAGGGTGTGGCGCACTGGTCGGCACTTCCCATTTAGAATTTCCCAGCCATGACCAATGGGGGACGGATGATCTAGCAGCTCGTAATGGAGCTGGCAATACACAATGTAATTCGTCCTTTGCACATGGAGATCCAACGAGTCGTCATCAGGTGGGAGTCGAATCGTACTCTTGTTCTTCATTTTGTGCCACTTCGAAGCTCTGGCTTGCGCGCAGGTAGCATCTGCGCTTTCAGCATAGACTTTTGAGAGGACAAATGCTTTCATATTTGCTCTGACTTCGTCCTCTAGCTCCAGACTTTCACCTACTCTTACAAGAAGCTCTCTGGCCTCTGAGTCATTGATTAATTTCTGCAATATTTGTTTTTTGCCATGCCCATAGAACCCTGATGTGTGGTCACTGCCTGTAATGACATGTAGAGGTATGATGACATCGGCGACCTCTGCTGACAGTAGGGCATTGCAGTTGATCATTGAATGCTTGCGTTTTATCAGCAGGTCTCCTCTGAATTGTTGTGAGACATAAGCTGCTTGTACATATACATCTGTGTCCTCGCTGTCTAGAACAACTGCCCCAGTATAATTCCCAGCTCTCAGCTTGGCATACGTTGAAAGCAGCATTGTGTCTGCTTCTGGATGCTTGAAAACGTACTCATCGCTCGTCACACCAGTGCTCAGGTTAGTTGACGTATTGTCTTCACAATATATGACACCACTCCGAAGCTGACCAATTTTTGTTTTCATCTGTTCCTTCACAAGTCTCTGCAGTCTGACCTTATTTCCAGAATTGACCATGAGCTTATTGAATTCAGCAGCTTCTGGAAACGCGTCTTCAGGCTTAGGGAAAACATTTGGGATGTGTAGATGTTTTGCTGCCCGTCGATCGTGCTCATCATCCTTGATGCTAAAGGGAAGGTCATACTTGTCGTTTAAGAGTATGATGAGACGTGCATCAGCGTGGCGTGAGAGAATTATCGAGCATATCTTATCAAGGTAGTCACTCCAGTGGTACCTCGAGCCGTCCCGTTTCCTAGCCTCGCGGTCCTCTGGTCTGGGGGTGGCTAATCGCCAGATCATCCCCATATCTACCAGACTGACGTGATCCCGTGGTTTCTCTGCAATTGGTTCTAAATTAAATATATCTAGTAACTTGCTCTTCGCAGTCTTACGCATTGAACCATCGACATTGTAGATTGAGAGGCACTCCTCAGTCACTCTCCCTACAAGGGCTGTCTCAAGTTCAATTTTACCTGATCTCTCTGCAAGCTCAAACAGGGCCACTAGCCCTGACCTCTCCATCTGGGCCACTTTCATGGGTGTACTAGATGATGTACAGATCTGCTCAGTAGCGAAATTCCGTCTCTTATTTCTGTGGATGGTTGCAGTTAAAGACTTTGTTTTGGTGAAAACTCGCTCTTCCAGAAGGGTTTCAATCTGAACCTTACCATGCACAAGCGCCGTCTTGAGGTCAAGCAATAACTCTGGGGAGGCTACCAGGCCAGACTGCATTGACCTCAATGTAGGTAGCGAGATGTCAAAGGGCTCAGCACAAAAATCTTTCATGCATGCCTGCAGATCCTGAATTACCTTCTCATCCTTCTTCATTCTCGATGGTTGGCACTCAACATGCTTTCTATAGCGACGCTGGCATTTGAGGTTTCGATTGACAGTCGTCTTTACCCTTGCGACGTTGTTTGCGTTCCTTGTTGTTGAAAACAGTTGCTTCTCATTCAGCAGAAGCTGAAGCCATCCTTGTTTATTATTAATTATTCAAAATTATGTGAACAGGGCTTTCATTCGAGTCTTATATGAAAGTTCTACTACGATTTCGAGAAACTGGCTATTCCAAGCTGCAAATCGACGGCCATCTTGGATTCAAAGCTTTAAAAAATGGGTCTAATCGCCAAACCGACTTCAGAAACGAATTCCTCGACCCTCAAAACCATAAAAACCACATACTACGCGATACTCTAGGCTAAACCATTGCAAAGATAGTGTCAGATGTGGTAAACGGCCGCCATATTGGATTTTGGGCCCTGGCGGGGTATGCCCACACTTTCGCGAGGGGCATGGGGGCTTAATTTTTTATAAAACCTTCTTAGAGGACAAATCCGTTGAAAAATCGTCATTGTCTCTCAACGGTCACAAAAGTGTCGAAAATGACTCTACTATTATGAAACTCTAGCCTGATTACAATAGCCATTGCTTTGTATTAGCTCATTGCATGCCTTCATCGCAACATGTTTTTTGCAGACGTTGCGGTAAGGTTTTGAAGGTGAACATCACAAACAACAAATAAGTTCAGTATTATGCCATTTACTAAATTAATCCATCCTGTTAGCTGACAGTTATGATAATTTTTTATACATATTACGTGCAACAGGGGGACACCCTAACCACGTGCCTTGTTGCCGTTGGCCTATTGTGTAATATGGCCATGAGTGGAGAAGCTTTTGGTTTTTGCTAATTTCACCAAAAACCTTTAACCCCCCCCCCCCCCCTTAGGCCTACGTTTACCATGCAATGACCGGGCTCCACAAGTGAGTGTGAACACAATAACAAAATAATCAAGTAACTCTCCCAAGGCCACGGAGGGCTACATTTAATTACTCTGCATTATGTAAGTCCAGATATAACCAAAACCAGTGTTAGGAATAAACTTTTCACTGCACTTACTTTCAGACACAAACTTTTAGATTTTGGAAAGTTCAATTTTAGCTGTTGATCGCGTAGGGGTATGTCACCACATCCTGCGACGCGTCGCAACTACACAACAGATCGCGCTCGCCCGTACTAGCCCTAAGCAGGTATTAGCTGATTTTGACAAGGTCACACAGTCGATTATCGTAGCTCGTCGTATATTTCCGGGAGACTTTTCCACCCAATTCTCCTGACATAAATCTATACGTCCTAAACCACTTTAGCGTTCTAAAGCGTGAATCACATATTATAATAATCGTCAGATATGTATCTGAACGTGGCTGAACTATACACCGCCATAATTTAAAATAATACAACAATTAATTATACACCTGAACTGTCACTTGGCTTGCAAATCACATAATAATCGTTAGGTGATTTATGATTAAACAAGTAAGCAACAGAGAATAATGAAAAGGAAAAATAGTATGTCTGAATATTCATTTGGTCATGGCTATTTGTAATAAACAGACTTGCTTTTGGCTCAACAGTAAACGGTCACGAAATAAAAGCAAATAGGATAATAAAGTATAATATATTATATTATTACATCGAACAATAAAGTGGCAAAGTTTCCGATTGCAATAATTTATCAGAAACAAATCTTAAATTTTCAGAAATTAATTGCGGTGTTAATGGTCGTTTCGATGTGCGTAATCTGATAACTTTGCAACGCAAACCCATAGGAATTGATAAATCATTCATTAAATCAATCAATACATAATATATCAACAATGACTGAGTAGGAGGCTCAATGATGAGCTTAGATAAATTCAATAAGTTTAATCAATTTATTGTACATAGGCGTTTAGAACTCCCCGTAGCGCTCAGTGAATGAGCTTTCAATAACACGAACGTTGTGGTTAGTTGCTCGTCTATTGTACGCTGACAAGAACATTATTGTCTTAATAAACACATATTTTTTATAATTACTAATTTATGAAATTATATTTGAAATCGGCAACTCCTGCACATTGCAAAATGTTTTTAATTGAAGCTCCACGACCAAAATTAACATTTCTCATGCTTTACCATTTCTGAAGTTGATAGTGTAACCCATTTGCTGTGAAATGCTAATTTTTGTCGTAGAGCTTTGATTAAAAACATTTTGCAATGTATTGGAGTTGCTTATATCAAATATAAAAATCATATATTATTAATTATAAAAAATGTTTGTTTATTAAGACAGGAATTTTATTGTCAAGCATACAATAGACAAGCAATTCTAATTTCTAACCCTTCCTCGAAACAGGTAGCCCGCTAAAATGCTTTGGGCGGTTTTACGCTCAGTTTGGTCTAAGCGCCTCTTCTTTTGTTTGAGTCATGGAACTACTGTGGAGCGATCTGTGGCAAACCCACGAACTCGGTAGTGAAAAAACCGTTATTGAAGGAATATTTGATTGAGTGTTAACATCCGCTTCTGTTCCGTTTTAAGGAAGCTTAATAATAACCATCTCGGCAACGATTTCAGCAATTGTTGTTAACAAAATCCACTATTAGCGCTACTTCGAATAACTGTTCTAGCTTATGTCAAACTCTCAAAATATGCTTCACCATTTCATGCAAATGTTATATAAAAGCTCAATTTAACATTTTTTTTTTTTTCATTTTTGGTAATGTTGATCGTTAATATTATTAATAGCGCAAATAGGTTGAACGTTTATCTGAGAGTGGGTAAAATATAGTAAATATTCTATTATTAGTTTGGCGTAATCGGTGCAGCTTTGAACCTCTGCAGAGACGCGAGGAAGTCATCGGACACATACGAAAATCTTAACTGACAAAAGTTTAAAATTATACATCTTTTAACGAGTGTGAGCATTGCAATTTATTTAGACTGTGTTTAGGAGAACAAATTCAAGCTACTACAGAGAGGGAACTTTTTTTTCAATAGGGACAACATCATCTTAATCTTAATGCACTTGTCAATATGAACGTTGTAGCCCCACCCGTTTGGTCAGAATCGGCCCAAATAACACGAAAATATTGTATTTAAAATCGGGGGAAAATCGTTAAAGTACGATTTCTACAAGAAATATTTCTTCAAATGTCCCTTAACTCGTAACATATCTAATTTTAATGATTTCAAACTTTCCCATGAAGTTTCATCAAGATCGGAGTAGCCGTTTGCCCAGCCACGGGCCAAATATCACGAAAATATCGCATTAATAATCGAAAATTATCGTAAAAGTACAATATTCACGAGAAATATTTATTCGGCTGTACCCAAAAACGTGGCAGGGTAAAGTCAAGAAATTTCGAAGGTTTCCTTAAATTGTCATCAAGATCGCGTATTATGCCGATTGCCCGGTTGAGCGCAAACAAACAGAAAAAAGAGCTAATTTTTTGGGTGGTCTGTGAAATTGAAGTCTTTGCTTCGCTCGTCCAATATATCTGTTTCAATACATTATCTGGATAAAAAAACAAAACACGGCACCAAGCGTCTCCCGCTGACAACAATTATTAAGAATGCTCAACCGCGAATAATGCAACACCACCTAAAACTTAACATTTTGCGTAACAATTAACCCCTAGAAACCTAGAGAGTTGATACAAACCAGCCTAAAATCTTAAAATAATGATATATATTAGCTTATATTTATAAAAATATATAATATAATATTTATTTGTATTTACTTTTGTTATTGTGAAGATATTTCCACAAAAGTCTAGCCCAAGTGAGTAATTTACACATAGGTTGGCATGCGCCAACGCAGCTAGGCGGCAATTCTAGAAAGACACAAAGTATTATTTCAATTTTAAAAATATATTAAATATTTTTTTTGTGAAATTTCAAGATAGCCATGTTGTTAACAACATATTAATGTATTTATAATGTACATTTAAAGAATTATTCTGTTAATTTATACCTCTGGTACCAATCGAAAAGACTACAAAGTAAAAAAAAAATGATTTTGATGTATATATTGTATTTAAACACATATATAATGCATTGATTTTAAAGTTTATATTATACAGACACACTGACAATTTTATTGTGAAGAGAATAAAATTAATTTCAGCCAAATCGGACAAACAGGTTTTTAGATACATGCCATTTCTTCTTCCGATGCGCGTGCATAAAAAACGGCGTCGGCCATCTTTAAAGCGTCGCGACGCCAAAACGCTGAATCTAGATCATTAGCAACAAGTGAACTATTCTTCCTTGGGGTTTTGTGAATTGAATGACATATGTTGCTACTTGCCCGCTTTCCGGAGAGTGGTTAACACATATCTTGTCTGGTAAATGAAGGACAACTATCTAGATCGGTTATCTGCCTACTATACTTATATTTGAAGATTTATCAAATGTTATTACGTATTGCATACCGCTTTTGGTTTTATGCAACATCGCCCATCGGCACAACTGTAGGCCGATGACAGCCGCCGAGTCGTAAATTACCCTTCCATGCCTATCCAGTCTCAAGAGGACACCAGAGACGTTTATTTCGTTAGTGACCTTGTAACCGTCGCAAGCTGTCACATCGTGTCTATATAATATTCAAATCTAGTTTATTTCCATTCAATTATTATTCGTGACTTACTGACTCTGTGCTAGTTATCATACTTAGAAAATGTGTGATCTCCCATGAAAAATAAACTGTGCAAACTAAAAGACAGGGTATGCACAAAACCATGAATCTTTTATAGATTCGTAAAAAAAACTTCTTGCATTTAATAAATATTATTTGAGCAAAGAATGTATTGGCGTACATAATCATATTGATATAAATAGTTCTTTTCCACGATCAAATTACATTGTCGTCACCATCAATTAATTTAATTATTTAAAATGTACATGTCTGTATTTAAAATGTGCTTGAAGTCGCTTGAAGTTGGAGAGACATACCCGATTGATAATGTATTTATTCCTAATGCACTTATTTCTGCAAGAGCATGCCCATTACTAGAGTTGGGGAAGTTTGTCAAAAATAGTAACTTTTTAAAAGTTAAGTTAGTGGACTTTAAAAGTTATTAGTTGTAGTTAAAGTTCGTTCAAAAATAAAGTAACTGGAAAGTTAAGTTACCATAAAAAGTAACTTGTAAAAGATTGTTTTGCGGCGTTTGTGGCAGAAATGCTAATTGAACGAAATTAAAAATCTTTAGGAAACTCATAATTATAAATTAAAATCAATACGAAATGGAATTCAATAATGTATTCCGGTAATGTATTGATGATTCTGACTTTAATGTGAATTTACATAAATTGACTGTAAACAGGCCATTTCCACGGCTCTATGGAAAGTGAGCGAACATTTAAGTGCGCGAACGTTCTAGTGAGCGAAAAGCGCACTAGAACATTCGCGCACTTAAATATTCGCTCACTGTCTATTCGCGCATTAGACTATTCGCTCATCGGATTTTTCGCGCACTAGACTACTGTCGCTCTGAAGCATTTGCTCACTGGAACATTCGCGCACTAGATCATTCGCTAAAGCACGAACCATTCGCTCACTTAGCAATTCGCGCATTAGATTATTCGCGCACTCAAGCATTCGCTCATTGAAACTTTCGCGCACTAGACTATTCCCGGGAATGGCTTTCGCTCACTAGATCTTTTGCGCACTAGAACAGTAGCGCACTGATCGTTTCGCGCACCAGACTGTTCGCGCACTAGGCTATTCGCTCACTTTCCCGTTTCAGTTTATAAAATGCTAAACAGCTTCTACTATCAGACGTAAAAACGTTGCCCTTTATCGTCGAAATAGAGAACGCCTGCGATGTAGGCAATCATACTTACTCGAAAGAAAAGCAGTGCACTGTATTTTAGGGGCGGACATAGCGTGATATTTACTTCGATTCAATAAGTGACATTCGATACTTAAAATCGCAAATCGAAAAATAGAATGAAATGAAGTGTGTTTAAGTGTTTAAGAGAGTATAGGACATGCGTTTTAGACAAATTGCTGTTCGCTCGGCCAACTGACACCACAGGTGTCTGAAATTTTGAACATATGTCACAAATGTTGAATTATAGGGCTCTGCAGTAACACATTTTTAAATTTTGTTTTTAAATAATTTGTAAAAATTAAATTAGTTTTCACGAATTTTGATTTTGTTAAAAACTTCAAAATTGACTATTCGTGATTTTTTCCTGACTGATTTGTCAAAATTTGGAAAATCTATGACCACAGGGCTGTCTATGTATGCTTTATTGACAACTTTGCAAAGTTTTATATACGTCGGATGCATCTTGACCGAGCGAATAGCTATTTGCTAACAGCCAAATGTGTCCCATTCCCTCTTAAGTACATAAAAAGTACCCACAAAAGTTTCGCTATGAACATAAATTGATGATAATAAATAATCCAATCAAAATAAAATTTATAAATTAAAAAAAACACTTTTGACTTGTGGATAAAGGAATGCTTACGCTGTGGGAAGTGTAAATATGACGTCAAACCGTTTTGTGAATTACCCACACATTATATTATTGCTACGATCATAAATTGATGATAATAAATAATCCAATCAAAATAAAATGTATGAAGTGTGTAAAAACACAATCGACTTGTTGATGAATGAATGCTTACGCTATGGGAAGTGTAAATGTAAAATCAAACCCTTTTTTTAATACCCACACATAATAGTATTGCTACGAACACAAATTGATGGTAATAAATAATCCATTTAAAAGCAATTTGTACATAACACAATCGACATATGGATGAATCATGCTGTCGGAAGTGGAAATGACATAAAAACATTTTGTATAACCCACACATTTATTATTTAAATTGAATTATATCACGAGCTACAAATTACATTTTCTTATAAATCTATTCAATTAACTTAGCAGGATAGATTAACAAATAATGAACGTCAATCAAATAAAAGGTTCACAAATGAAAGGTTTTGGTACTCTTTATATCAATGGAAAGTGTATGGTAAAAAATTGAATGAAAACAGCGTTGTGTACGACTGGATAAAGTTCGAAATAACAATCAACTTAGGACGAGAACATCACAATTCTAGCAGAAATCGTGATATTTTAAAAGTATAAGTACCCATTTTTCTGTTGAAAAAGATAATTATTTGTTTGGTGCATACTCAGAAAGCTGATGCCTGTCCTTAATAAAAAAAATCATTTTGGTCATAAAAATTCGTAAATATCGACCAAAAATTGTAATTTTTATTGAATTTGAGGGCTCACTAGAAAAAATAGCTGTGACTTATTTGTCAAAGGCAAAGGCAACTTCAATTTTTCTGCAGATATTTCGAAAGGTACGAAAGTACCTTTCGAAATATATATTAATTTATATTACGCTGATCATCCAAACAGAAGCCTCGTATGCTTTACAGACCGGTAATTAATATCCACTGATGCAATTCCAATAACTTCTGTTGAATAAAATAAGTCAGCGTCGAAATATAAACTTTCAACGAGTGGGCAGTGAACATTATTGATTTTTTAAATTTAAAATTCGTATTTTTTTTTAGGAATTAAGGGCTCTCGACTTTCCTGAAATAGCAACGATATACACTAAAAGTATAGATATGCCCGTTTTCGGGCGTATTTATAATGTTCAGCTAAAGCAATATCTAATTAGGGCGAGGAATAGAGGATTTGTTTAAACTAGCTAGATGTTAGTGCCCCTTGTTGGCTGGCAACTAGTACGACGTTTGTGAATGGAGGGTTGTGTCCCTCAGGGGCACAGAGTAATGCAGGCAGCTGGTATAGGTGCCTCACGCTATCTATGGACTTGCTTACTAGGGGAAACTGCACTCAGGTATACCCCCACCATCGGACCTCGACCGGACGGACAAAGGGAGGGCAAGCGATCGAGATGAATAGAAAATTGAGAGCGTGGCTAGAATACAAAATTCACCTGTCATTGTTTAATATCACTAGTGCCTAAAATATAAAATAGAGGTTAATTGTTACTTTTGCCTACGAAATCGAACTCAATTTGGCAAATACGACTCGAATTGTCTTTTTAATTTTAATTTTGAACCAAAATGAAGCTATTTTCCGTACTTATGAACTACTTATAACTACTTATGAATATAGAGTACAAGCTACGTGACGTCCAGGAGAGAACCAAACAAGCACAATAAACGTTGCACCCTAAGTATACCATGTAATCGATGTGTAATAAAAATGGCAATGATCAAAATAATAAGCCTACGATAAATAATATTCAAATTTTACTTCACTATAGTTCATTGTTGTGTCTGCATTTATGTAATTAGATTTATTTAGTTATCCTCCTTCGTAAATCGGTTTTTAACTGAATCAGATAGAAGTTAAATAAGCTTAGGTAAATGAATATGATAACACAGGTTGAAGAGTGCGTGTTTAAACAATTATTTAATAACAATATTTCTGAGAAGCTAATAGTAATTATTTATATTTATATATTTCCTTCTTCTAACCCACACTTAACCTGCACTGGACCTGAAAAGCAGGAAGGGTTCTACGTTGTAGAACACAAAAATGTCGAATCTTGACACCAATTGGATTACCAATACTCTTCATCTGCTTTGATATTTTACTCATTTTGTCGGAATAGCTTAATAAAGTTTATCTTCACATTTTTACATGGTAAGCGGGTTATCAACCCCTAGTTACGGCTATGTTTATCTTACTTTTCTTTCGCAAATTAAATTATAAATCGATGCTAACGTATGGCAATATTTTGCACCCTCACAAGAACAGATCTCTGCAATCCGTTTTATTGATTGTAAGCCATTTCAAGTACACATCGATTGCCGGGTACTAAAGCCAAATTTAGGTTAAAAATTTAAATAAAAAAGACAATTTGATCGTATTGACCAATTTGTGTACAATTACATATGTAAAAGTGGCAATTAATCTCATATTATTTTATTTTAGGAACTAGCGATAATAAACAATGACAAGTGAATTATGTATTGAAGCCACCTTCTCAAGTTCTCTATTCATCTCGATCGCTTGCCCTCCCTTTTGTCCGCCCGGTCGAGGTCCGATGGTGGGGGTATACCTGAGTGTAGTTTCCCCTACTAAGCAATTCCATAGATAGCGTGAGGCACCTATAGCCTGGTGGTGGCTTGAGTTTGGAGGCAAGGAATCTGAAAGACGAGCCCTATTGTAAATAACTCTTTTGTACACAAGGCACTTATATTTACACCAAACTACCATACTACTACCTCCGTTATGCTTCAAATATCGGTCAGCCTCACCCCAAAAGATTTGGAAATTACTCACATGTTTATTATCTAGAGCACATAATTTTATATTGAGGGGATATCCACCAGCTAAACTAAAAAAACAAACAAAACACGGGCCATCTATAGTTATGAATTCAGAAAGTAACAGAAAAAGTTATTGGGTCCGCCATGTCCCGAAAAAATTGTCAAACTTTGTAAATTTTTTGCTATAGGTCATCCAATCGGCAAAAATCTCCCATAAGAAATAACGTGGGACGATCTTTATGCCCCGTGAATTTGATCAAAAAACATATTGGCCATTATTGATGTACTCGACAGTTTTTCTGTAAATCCGCTGTATTATTTTTTTGTAATTTGTGCAAGTAGTTCGTCAAAATATGCTGATTTCCAAGATAATGTGTGATTTTTGAATGCACATTTTTGCAATGTTTTGTGTATATTTGTGCACAGTTTCAAGACACAATGTTTTTAAGTCCTATTTTAGATTGTTACGATGCTCTAATATCTATGTGAAACAAAAAATAAGCAGGTTAATAACGATTTAAGAGATTTCTTAAAACGCCAAACTTTTGCAAATTTCAGGATCAAACAAATTAAATAATTCGTGTAAAATCACAGTTACAAGATATAAGTTTTTAAACGGTCATTTTATTGTAGTATTGTGCAATAGTTAATGTGGTCAAAAACAATTTTGAGGGGTTGTATCCCATTTGAGATAATTAATTCTAGTAGTATTTCCGCATCAGGAACGATAGTGTAGATGCTATAAACATTATATTTCATTTCAGATTTATTCACAGATTCGACAAAAAAAGAATATACCGTCTCCTGAGAGAGAGGGATAGAATAACTAGCACAGTAATTATAATAATAATAGAAATAGTAATACAATAAAATATTTAAGAGAACAATTAATAAGAATAGATAACAATAATAAATAAGATATACTTATTATAATAAATTCTCCCCATCTGGAGGTAAAATTTGTACCGGTGCACACGCTGCCTCAAATAAATGAATAATGCCCCCCCCCCCCCAAATGGCACTACTTCCTCGACACTCAACGTGGTTGCTCGATTACTGCACCAGTGTGTCGTACTCCCGACTGCCAATGCCCCTACACCAAATGAATACATTTATTCCTTAACGCCAAAATTTATACTGTCGATAAATACAATGCTACTCTGGGCAAATTGAGGGAGCGTTTTTGGTGTTTGTAAAATACCGAATACTTGTATCCCCCTAACGCTCTAAGTACAAGTTATGAACGTCAGGGTATAGAGACTGCTCTTCCAGTAGTAAGTTCCCGAAGTAAAAGCATTTTTAAGTTCCCTTATTTAAATCCTCAACCTGCGCAATCGAAAGAAGAAAAACTTGTTGATCCTTTATTATGATCAATCGAGAAAAATCTTCCAAAAGTCACCAAAACACGTTATCCGAAATATATGCCTACATAAAACAGTACTTGGAGTAAGCACATCAATTTGTGTATTTTTATGCAAATTCATAAATTACTCATTTCCTTCGACTAAGGACGTACTACGTATACATTATCGCGACTTTGATGAAAATACTACTTTCGCAGTTCCGCAAAAAGTACCTATAGGTTTTTAATATCTGTTTTTTAAGAAGAAGAAGAAGAAGAAGAAGAAGAAGAAGAAGAAGAAGAAGAAAAGAAGAAGAAGAAGAAGAAGAAGAAGAAGAAGAAGAAGAAGAAGAAGAAGAAGAAGAAGAAGAAGAAGAAGAAGAAGAAGAAGAAGAAGAAGAAGAAGAAGAAGAAGAAGAAGAAGAAGAAGATGCATCTAGGAAGGAAAATTTTGGAAACGAACACACTGACACAGATATGAATAATCAATAACTAGGAAGCTTCCCAAACGCTTTTTCAGGCGCGTTGTTGGATGAGTGCATTTTTTTATCGAAAAAAGCGTAAAATTGCGATTTTCGCAAAAAATAATTTTTCGATTACGCTCAAATTTTACACGAATATATTAATTAATTATATTAAGGTTCTGTGAAAAAATCATTTCAATCGGATAAAGCATGCAAGTCGAAGAAATTTAAAAAAATATAAAAAAAAATCGTAAAATTGCGATTTTCATGAGAATTTTTTTTTTTTTTTTTTATTTAGCATGCAAGTCGAAAAAATTTAAAAAATATAAAAAAAATCGTAAAATTGCGATTTTCATGAGAAATAATTTTTCGATTTCGCTCAAATTTCACACGAATATTTAAATTCATAAAATAAAGGTTCTGTAAAAAAATAATTACAATCGGATAAAGCATGTAGGTGTTATAAGTCGAGGAAATATTTAAAAAATCGAAAAAAATCGTAAAATTGCGATTTTCATAAGAATCTTTTTTTGACTGTGCTCAAAAACGTGGCAGTTCTAAGTTCAGAGATTTCGAACGCATCCACAAAATTTCATCGAAATTGGAGTATCGGTTTAGCAGGAATCGTGTGGAACAGACAAAAATACAGAAAAAAAAGAAAAAAAAAACATTCCGGGTTTTTTTCTCCCGTGTAGTGAAATGGAATCTTCGCTTCTAATCAATATCCGTCATATCAATCGATCAATCAAATTTATCATCCCGCGCTCATTTTGATTACGCTATAAAGTGTGCATTTTTTAATTTTTGGATTCATGAAAAGTACTTGTGATACGGACTTCTCTAATACTGTTAACCTTAGAGCGTAGACTATATATAATTATTATATAACTCATTCTCGACTATGCCACTGTTATCTGGTCACCTCACCATACTACTCAAATTCATAAACTTAAGCGTTTGCAGCAGAAGTTTGTAAAGTGGTGTTTCTCAAGAAAAGACGACTACCACAGATAAAATTATACCATGCAGTTTGTGTTGAGAATCACAATAATAATTGCTTACTCTTGAAGCCAAGCGTAAAATGAGTGACATTGTTACTTTAAACAAAATGTTATCTTGTGACCTTGATTGCCCTGACGTATTAGAAACAATGCTATTAAATGTACAGCCGGGGTCATATGTAAAATATCAAGAGGTCTAGAAGATACCTCCTTCGCTGACATCGCGTGGTCAACTCTCTGTGCTATGATTTATATCGCCCTGTGAACTGCATTATAGATCGATGGAAGTCTTCTAGCTAGACTATTTTAAGTTTTATTCAAATGAGCATAAATAAAACTTATTTTATTTAAATCATTATTTAGTAATTTATTCTTTGTTTAAATATGCCACCCATTATTGGTTCAGATAATGTGTGGCTCGTTGGTCTTGTTGTTAGCGTATCTGCTTCCAATGCAGAAGTTCCGGGGTTCGATTCCCGTCAAAGTCAGAAGTTTTTTACTTCTGATTTGGACTTAAGTCCATCAGTTCGTGTCTTAGGAGTTTGTAAACGGTGACTTTGGAGCCGTCCTAGCAACGAAGCACATAATAAATTCAGAGTTGTTCTAAATCGGCCTTGTTGATTCTGGCGTTGATCCGCGGGTGTTCGCACTGTCCATACCACTGATTGCTATATTTCCTATTAAAAATATCGATCTTTGGTTGGTTATCGCTCACTCGTCGATTGCGTCGGGGCCTGCAGGGTTGGCTTGGTCGCTTTGATTTAAAGTCCCCCACTGAAAATCAGTTATATAACTGAGTGGGTAGACTAAATAAAATTTATTATTATTTATTATAAAGCGACTAAGCCTACCCTGTAGGCCCCGACGCAATCGACGAGTGAGCGATAACCAACCAAAGATCGATATTTTTAATAGGAAATATAGCAATCAGTGGTATGGACAGTGCGAACACCCGGGAATTGATTGATTTACTGTCCCTCACTGAAAATCAGTTATAGGCCCTATAACTGAGTGGGTACTCTAAATAATTTTTTTTAAATTTTTAAATCTATAATTTGACTAGTTGTTCACAAAACCACTGAGAGCCATAGATAGCTGTATTTCTGAATATTTATCGAGCTATAAACGAGGCGGGCGGAGAATAATCCTATTTTTACTATTGGTCAAAGATTTTTATTCTGTATACCTGGCTATTTCATTAATACTTATTATTTTACTCCACAAATAAGTATTTAGCTAGGGGCTCCAATCATTATATAATAAATGCATTAAAGTTCCCATCTACCGACAAACAACGGTACTTCATCTTTTTTAAGCTTCAACCGGGTAGGTTGTATTACGCCGTCTGTGATGTTGTAAGCTAAATTAGTATTTGTTATTTGTTAACTTGATTTTATAGTTTTCTAATATGTTGTAAGTAAATTATTAGATTTTTTTATTTGTTGGCTTGATTTTTCTAATACAAAAAATAAAATAGCAAAACATTTCATAGTTATGTATATCGGACCAACAGAGAACGATCATGAAAAGTGAGTGAATCTGATTCGAGATGTTGGCGGATCGACAGCCGCCACCAGCAATTGTCAGTAAGGCGAATGTTTTAGATTGAGATCTCAAATAGCCTCTGCACATTCTCTCAAACTACATATACACCATTATACTTATTTAGTCCCATAATGAAATAATTGTTTTTGAGGAGGTTCCTTTAAAGACTTATACATTATTTTAAAACATATAGGCCTATTCCATATTGCTGGAGATATAAATGCATAATAAGACATCGAGGAGAGTGATAAGATAAGAAGAGTTATAATTTTAATTCAAATGATTGAATAGTCTTATACTACAGTTAGCAGAGAGCATATAATTTTACATTGAAAACACATATGATAAAACTATATTTTATTTTTTAACACCATAAAACTTAATTTCGGGAAATTTGTAGCTTCTGCCGTACAAACATATTTATATGAAAAACATGACAAAATCAACAAGAGCCACTTTCTTCGTATAATAAGGGTTGGAATATTTATAACGGTGTGTCGACGAATGCTGTCTGAGGTTCACTAATCCTTCCTCAGACCTTCGCCAGTGGTTCCGACAACATTCCACACACATCTTGCCTTGAGCGGATGCTCAATGGACACAACACACCCAGTTTATTCAGTTTGGCACATGGCAATGTTCAAATACTTGAGTAATCGGGAAATGAAAATGTAATCTTATTAAATGTAATGTAATGGGATGTCTCATTCAGCCTCCCAAAATTGAATTATGAATGGTGGACCGGCGGTTTGTTAATGTCTATTTTGTGATTGTCTTGTCAATCTATTGCAAACTGACTGAGACACGAGGGAAATTTCTCAATTTAAATTTGACATCATTATAGGTAGTAGCCTGATGCATACGCAAACGCCAGTTCAAAAAAACAAGACACTGCCATTTAATACAAACAGCAAATACAGCAGATAACATCAAATTTGAATTCATTTTTAAAAACCGAAATGATGTAGCATATAAGTAAATCAATGTTTTCTTATCTACTGCAAGTATAAGCTTGAATCTATCTCCATGTAATCATAAATTGTGTGTCGGCTTCTAAGGCCCTGTCTCCCAAGCCCCTGAATCTTTTTTGATCTTCTAAGCCCCTGTGACCGACGGTTGTGCTACACGTTGCGAAGCGGGGCTAAGAAGACAAACCGGTCCGGACTTTAAAGAAGACTAAAAGTCTCCTTAGGCCCTGTCACCTAACGCCCGCACGATGTTTTTGTTCGGTCGCACACGTTGCAAAGTGGGCTGTACTACTGTAGGTGAAACCATAAATTCCCAAATGTTGTTGGTGGGTGGGGGTGGGGGGATAAAAATAAATCATTAGCAATATTCGATTGATTAGATATTGCTTAAGGGGAATCCCTAGACCCAAATATGATTTCTTAAGAATGCAGTAAAGACGTCTGAAAAGTAAGTAGAATGTAAGAGGGGTTTAATAAAAGAGCGGATTATTTTTTTGAAATTTTTTTGACGGGACATAACCTCAGAATCAACAATTGTATTCAAATTACTGGAATCAGTTGCTCAAGTTCAAAATTGAATTTTTAGCAGCGGATTTTTGTATATTATTTCTACACTCCTTTATCTACAACCTAAATAAAAAGATTTTTGGATTTATATGGTTTGTTGCGTTGCACAATATTTTCAAACTTCAAACTTTTTCAACTTTTTCTTTCAAAAGTCAATACATCACCATTACCTTAATGTGCATGTGAAATATGAACGTTGTATCCCCACCCGTTTGGTCAGAATCGGTCCAAATGTCACGAAAATATCGCACTAAAAACCGAAAAAAAATCGTAAAAGTACGATATTCATGAGAAATATTTCTTCGATTGAACCCAAAAACGTAGCAAGTCTAAGTTCAGAGATTTCGAAGGTCCCCTCAAACTCTCACAGTTGAGAGATAATTGCAATAAAAGACACTAGCAGCTAGGAGGATCGCCCGGTGATTCTAAAACGTAACAGTTTCGCTCTTACGCTCACAGTTGTGGAGATAATTGCAATCAAGATCGCATATGCCGTATTCCCGGTAGAGAGCGAACAAACAACTTAACTCCAATTATATAAGTTCTAAATTATTTAACAAGCTACCGACAAGTCTAAAAGCCATTTCTAATATGAGCATTTTAAAAAACAAACTAAAACAACTCCTATGTAACAAAGCATATTACTCTATTGAGGAATTTTTGAAGGACAAACTACTATAACAATGTTAGGCCTATCTTTATACTACAATCCTAAATAGGCCTAATAGATATAGATATATTGTACTATTATTATGTTTGTATTCCACAAATAGGCTAAGATATATTGTATGGTAGGCCCATTTCTTTGTCTTGTGTTTTAAATTTTGTCTTATAGTTTGTCTTATTTCTATAGATTCATTTAAGTCTGATTATTATATTAATATTTGTTTGCCTTTTTTGTCCCTTATGTCTTATCTTTGTTTTATGTACTGCCTTAAATTGAAACCAATCTCGGCCCACAAGAAAAACTAGACAAATACTTGTTCTCTCTTTTCATTCGTATTCTCTTATTACACGAGGCACTCAAATTCTATTAATAGCCAACAGTAAAATTGTTATGATATGTATTATGTACAAACTAACACTAAGGCATTAATTATCAAGTAACTTATTTTTACGATAGAAATGTGACGGAGTATATCTCAATTTGCATCCTGCTTGATACAGCAAATTGTACCTTTCCAAACACCCCAATAACAAAGTTTATTTGTTTAGAATAAGTAAATAAATACTTATTCCAGACAATATATTCTTAGAGGTCATCACAAAGTGTTAATTATTATAATGTAATATGCTATGTGTGTGGAAATAAAACTTACTTACTTACTTACTTACTAAACAGACAGACAGAAAAAAAACAAAAAAAAAACACACGAGCTAAATTTTTTGGGGGGGTCGGTGAAATTGAAGTCTTCGCTTCGCTCATCCAAAAATCGATAATAATAAACACTTAAAAATTCGTTATCATTTCTTATCTGTAATGGCCGGCTCATGGAAACGAACAAGGTTTTCGTGCGGGCGTTAGGAGACAGGGCCTAAGAAGACTTTTAGTCTTCTAAAGCCCGGACCGGTTTGTCTTCTTAGCCCCGCTTCGCAACGTGTAGCACAACCGTCGGTCACAGGGGCTTAGAAGCCAAAAAAAGGTCCAGGGGCTTAGGAGACAGGGGCTTAGAATACCGCCCCATAAATTGTGAGTGAATGTTACAAGTGCCCTATGCCTACAAGTTACGTTTGAAAGAACTGCACTGCACGTGTGCTATTCTTTTTATCTTATCCAATGTTTGTCCATGCTTATTCTTATAAGTTTAACCAGCATACTCTATCTGAAGGTGACTCAAAATAGAACTGCTAGAAAATGTTTGGCTTCAAAATACATGTGCTAAATATTTAAAATCAAAATGTTATAGTTGAACGCACTGCAATCTAGATGCACACAAAATCTTTTACATTCGATAGCAATTTCATAATAATATATTGAGTCGCTGAGGCTGGCGCGGAGACGAGTTTAGGCCTTCATCTTTCTAGTTTTTTTCGGGTAAATGGTTTATAACACCGTTATCAAATTCCAAACTTACGTTAATAAAGAATAAATCTATACTATTCAGTACGCGTATTGTTAAATTAATTAATTGATTGTTAAATTAATTAATTGATTTTGAATAAAAAATTAATTAAATCACCAAAATTTACTCCATTTTGGTCAAATTCGGGAATTTATTCCGTGTACGGATTTTTTTAACTCAAATTTGCCTACTGGATATCAACGTTTAAATCAATGTGAACGCCTAGGTTAATTTGGTTTCATCGTAAGATAAACGGTTTGGTGGGAATTTCCAGAATTTGAATTGTTGTTTTGAATTTCCCAATTTTCACGTTTTGGACGCATGTCTCGCCATGGATCTTTAAGGCTTAATTTTTGCAACCAATTGCGGATATCAATAAAAAAATTATTAACATCCTTGAAAATTTGGTAATGATATTACCAACCGTTCAGCAGAACTCCTGAGTGCGCGCATTTAAGTTGAGCCAAACTCAGCGTGTACTTAGTACAAAATAGTGAGTCATTTGTAAAGATTTTTAATGTCGAATGATATCTTAGCGTTTAGAACACATTTCTGGGTGTGTACTGTGTAGACCGCGTACATAATTATTAGTTTAATAATGAAGATAGAGCAAACATTTAATGTTTCGTTGAGATTGCACCCCACTTTTTCAAAAACTGGTAGTGTAACAAAATAAATTGTAATACTGGAGTATTTTCAATAATAGGCGTAAAGCCATTTAAATATAATATTATTCAAAAGAACGAAATTTAAACTTAGTTGATCGTCTTTCAAGTTATTGTAACCTTGTATGCCTTCTTCTACTGGTATCAGGATAAATTTTTGGGGTCTGGTTGTAAAGCTCTTGTGACTGGTCCATTTGCGATCATTCGGTAACAAGATGAATATTATTTGTATTGGTTTTGAAGGTTATGTTTTTTATAACTGAATATTTGTTTTATTTATTTACGTCTATCCTATTCTGTTATGAAAACTTATTTACATAATTGTAGACAACAATGAACTATAGTTGAGTTAAATTTGAAAAGTAATAAATATGTAATAAAATAAAGTAAATTAAGTTAAGTAAAATTCTATCTTAAATAAGGCTTCACTATAATTTTGTACTATAACATCCTTTTGTGGAAAAATCAATAAATCAACAAATAAATGAAATGAAATTAAATTAAACAACAACAATGTATAGTAAGCCAACAATTTTGATAACACTTATTCAAATTGGACATTAATAATTAAAATAGGGAAACAAATGTGATATATTAGCAAATCATAAAACCACGAATCACGAATGTTCTGCATTCTTGTGGTCAAATCTTCGTAGTTCGTAACCCTTTAGAACAAAAATTTAAACTCTATTAAAAAGTTATTATGTGCGTGGTCTACAATATTATAATAGTGATGTATAGCAATTGTCGTACAAATTTACCCGTATTCGGTTCGAACTCAGAACTTCATATATCATACTAACTTATTCATAACTTATTCATACATCATAATGACCGATAAAACAAACTAGCAATGGTATATTATACTTTTATATGTTGAAATACGATAAAATAAAATAAATCGTATTTAGAGTCTACCCACTCATTGTATAAAGACTACTATAACCAGCACCTGATTAATTTTGTAAACATAAAAAGGTAATTGAAATTGAGTAGCAAAGAAGTAGGTAGCTAAATAAAGTATTTACAATGGTTCTATCACATCATTGAAAGAATGTGCAAATTCTACTGCAAATATCACCACTTTCCAAATTACAATGATTGACTTATACAATTGGGAGGATAGTTATAATAATTTTATTGTGTATAATGTAAATAATATATTTCATAACTAAATGAATTTTAATTTTCAATTAAAATTAATTGTACATTTTACTTGCGGAACGGAAGTAAGAGTCAACTCATTTCGATTCCACCAGGTAGAAAGTTTGGAGCTGGGTACAACAGGCGATGTTTTTGGAATGTGTTGATATTCTGATTTAGGTATCGTTTCGCGAACTCAAGCATTCGCGCACTTGACTATTCGCTCACTATACCATTCGATCACCAGGCTATTCGCGCACTAGACCATTCGCGCACTGAAGCATTCGCTAATCTGAACTTTCGCGCACTGGAACACTTGAAACTAAGGGTTTCGCTCAGTTCATCTTTCGCTCCCTCGAATATTCGCGCATTATACTATTGGGCCAGCAGGCTATTCGCTCACTTGGCTATTCGCGCACTAGACTATTCGCTCACTGAAGCATTCGCTTACTCGAACATTCGCGCACTGCAACACTTGGTCGACGGGTTTTGCTCAGTACAACTTTCGCTCACTAGACTTTCGCGCACTTGAGTATTCGCTCACTAGACTATTCGCGCACCAGAGCATTCGCTAACTTAAATTTTCGCTCACTAGACATGTTCCCGATCCGGTACTCAATGAGTGGTTGAAAAGCGCAGACAGAGATGGAGCTAGTGAAACTGCACAGTTTTGGAGGATTCGAGCGGGGATACCATCAGGACCGGTGGCTGCGTTGGGTCGTATTCTTTGGAGACTAATGACAGTTTCTTGAGGAGAGAAGAAGATTAGATTCTAGATTCTCTCCTCAAGAAACTGTCATTAGTCTCCAAAGAATACGACCCAACGCAGCCACCGGTCCTGATGGTATCCCCGCTCGAATCCTCCAAAACTGTGCAGTTTCACTAGCTCCATCTCTGTCTGCGCTTTTCAACCACTCATTGAGTACCGGATCACTTCCCGAGCAATGGAAAACTGCAGACGTTGTGCCAGTATTTAAATCAGGCAAGCGGGAAGACACCGCCAATTATCGGCCAATATCGCTTACCTCGGTAGTTGGAAAAGCCCTCGAGTTCCTGGTGGTGGCGAAGGCTGTTTTACGGCATTTGTATGAGGCAGGAGTAGTCAACCACAACCAGCATGGATTCTTACCGCGACGATCAACGACGACAATGCTTACAAAAGTCATAGAAGAGTGGCAAAAACAACTAGACTCTCCACAGGTCAAGCAAATTGATGTTATATGTCTTTACTGGTCAAAAGCATTCGACCGTGTTCCACATAGAAGACTACTAGATAAACTGGAAGGCTACCAGGTTAAAGGGAAGTTATTGCAATGGTTTCACTGTTACTTAAATGGGCGTACTCAAACGACTGTCTTCGGTGGTGCCAGATCTGGTAAGATTAATGTGACATCAGGCATCCCTCAAGGTTCGTCAATTGGACCATTCCTATTTAATGTATTTATGTTTGACATACCAAACACTGTCAAGTCTGACCTGGTACAGTATGCGGATGACAGTACACTTTACAGGCCAATCTATGGACCAGAAGATTGCACCATACTTCAAGAAGATTTGGCTAATTTGGAGGTATGGTGTAGCGTTGACCAAATGGACTTTAATGTTTTTAAAACAATAGTGATCCGCTTGGCACTAACTTCTGCCAAAATCGCAAGCAATTATTACTTGAATGGTAGGTTGCTTAAAACCTGTGACAGCGCAAAACTCCTTGGGTTGACTATAGCTAGTAATCTCAAATGGAACGTCCATACGACTAATATCTGTTCCCGTGCATCCCGGCAACTTGGATTTGTGTTTAGAAATCTCAAGTGCTGTAGCCCAAGAGTTAAGCGATCAGTTTACTTAGCGACTGTCCGTTCTCTTTTAACATATGCATGGCCGGCATGGAGTCCAAATAAGAGCAATTTGGCTAACCTGGAAGCAATGCAAAGCAGAGCGACAAAACACATTCTTGGGAAACGAAGTAAAGAGATTGGGCGCTCCGAGTCTCGACTTCTTGCATGTCACCTCCCATCGTTGACGGATTATGCTTACCAAGTGGACTTGATGTTCTTGCGGAAAATGTTTCATGGATCGGTTGACCTTGACCCCCTACAACGCTTGCGCATACGCCTCCAGCATCGTAGCCAAGTAACCTACTTACAGCCACCCCTCGCACGCACTGCAGCTTACCAGAAATCATTCTACAGCAGAGCGGCCAATGAATGGAACAGATTGCCAGCATCCCTTAAAACATTATCATCAAACCAATTCCTGAACAAAATTCGAACATATAAGCTTATTCCTCCACGTGTCAACTGAAATTAACTTGTTTTGTGAAAGTGTGAGTGTGAGTGTGTGTGAGTGTGAGTGTGAGTGTGAGTATGAGTGTGAGTGTGAGTGTGAGTGTGTGTGTGTGTGTGTGTGCGTGTGCGTGTGAGTGTGTGCGCGTGCGTGTCAATTGCATTATTTTGTAAATATTTCATTGTATGTATTGTTAGTTATTTTGATTTATGTTGGTATGTTGTAGTAAGGCAGTCGGACACCACATGTGTTTTGGGCTTCAAGCCCTCTTCTGGCTGCCTGTCTTTGTTTTGTACATATTCAAAGGCAAATAAAAATAATAATAATAATAATAATAATAATAATAATAATAATAATAATAATAATAATAATAATAACTTTTACAAACACTGAATGGAACGCACCACGCTTTATGACGATGACCGACAGTGTTGGCTCGGGCGCTAAGCGCTCGACTCTGATTCGGGAGGTCCCGGATTCGAATCCCGTCGAGACCGGCAATCCTGACTGAAGGTTTTTTCCGAGGTTTTCCTCAGTCGTTAAGGCGAATGCAAATGATTGAGTCCTCTTAAATAGCCCTCGGACTTTCTTTCACAATTTCCTATCCGCACATACCTAGTTCACCTGAATAGAGGCTAATTGCACCCTACTAGGAAAACGCTTAAGTCCCGCCGCGTTGTTGGATGAGCGTAATTGGTGCATTGACCTGCCATGTGTTATGCAGATTTTCTGTTGTTTTGTGAAAAAATTATTACTTAGTCGATTCTTTTTAAATTAAATTAAATTAAATAAAAAATTAACTTTATCCTTTTATTTTTTCTTAATCGTAATTTAAAAAAAAGAAAAAAATCGTAAAATTGCTATTTTCATAACAAATAATTATTTGATTGCGCTCAAATTTTACACGAATATAATAATTCATAAAATTAAGGTTCTGTAAAAAAAAATCATTACAATAGGATAAAGCATGTAGGTGTTATAAGTGAAAGAATTGTTAAAAAAAAGAAAAAACCCGTAAAATTTCGATTTTCATGAGAAATAATTTTTCGATTGTTCTCAAATTTCACACGAATATCTTAATTCATAAAATTAGGTTCTGTAAAAAAATCATTAAAATCGGATTAAGCATGTAGATGTTATAAGTCGAAGAAATTTTTTAAAAATCGAAAAAAATCGTAAATTTGCGATTTTCATTAGAAATAATTTTTCGATTGCGCTCAAAAACGTGGCAGTTCTAAGTTCAGAGATTTCGAAGGCCCCCATAAAATTTCATCGCAATTGGAGTATTGGTTTAGCCGGAATCGTGTGGACAAACAGACAAAAATACAGAAAAAAAAAAAAAACATTCCGGATTTTTTTCTCCAGTGTAGTGAAATGGAATCTTCGCTTCGCTCGCTACGCTCATCCAATAACAGATTTCCCACGATAAAATAAAAAAAAAAAATATGACGATTAATATTATTGAGTCATAACGAGCGTATAACGCACTACATGCTCCCTAAAGGCTGAGGAAACTCCGACTGCGAATTTGCAATTGAAACAAAAATGTCACCAAAATCAAAGTCAAAGCAATTTAGCTGCCGTAGGTGATGCTAGGATGACCGTCAATGCCTAGCACTACCACAAAACGTGCGAGTGGTTTGTGGGGGGAGGGGGGTTGCCGTCCCTACAGTACAGCTGATGCGAGATTTTCTCGGAAACGAGGCTAGATATAGGCCTATCCTGATGAATGCGATGTCTATGTCGACGAAATACAGGCTGCAAAACAAAAGTAACTTTCAACTTAACGTTTATTGAAAGTTACCGAAAATAACTATCAGTTACTTTAAAAAGTTGCCGATTTTGTTAAAGTAACGCGTTACCCTAAAAGTTACTAAAAATATAACGCGTTACCACTAACGCGTTACTTTCGTTAAGTTACTCCCCAACTCTGGCCATTACGATTTGAGTAGAGATTTGAGTGGCCACACCATCGTGTCTTCAGTCTTCACCAGTCTGTTTTAATATATATATATATATACGTTGAAGTTCTAATTAAATATTCGTTTTTAACATTCAATATAGCGTGATTATTTCCGTAAAGTTTAACATAACATAAACCATGAATCACGAAAGCCTACAACAGAATATATATATATATATATATATATACCAAAAAATATTATGTTTTTTCATGTACCATACCAGGACTCGGTATTATTTCGTTGCGTTTCAGTGTTTTTGTAGTTCCATTGTTACTAACGACACAATCCTCAATTTTTATTATACTCAGTATAAAGACGCCTGATTAACAACCGATTTGTACTTTTTATTAAAAATTCCATTTTTTTATAACATAACATTTGAACTGTTTTATATTATTTTAGTTATGGCTAACTCAATGAGATGAGATTTTCGTTGGAAAACAACGCTAAAAGTCGGTGTCGAATTGTTGTATTACGTCGTATTTACTATTCAAAAAGAAAGTATATTTGTGTGGATACATTATTTAACAAACCATATCTTATGAATGATTTAAATTGAAAATGGCTCGAAATAAACTCGAATTCGTCTGTTTATGCGCCCATTTTTTTTCCGCTCGAGACAGCGGGAACATTTCACGCAGTAAATAGTTGGTTGTAATGTGCATTTAAAATATGTGTATAGGATTCCGTTTTGGAATCTTTTTGTGTTTGATTCTACAGGACCATCCATTTATTCGATGGTTCACACGATTGACATTGTTTAGCCCTGGTAATAGCATTGGTGGTTTATAGTATCACAAACATAAATTACAAAATGGCTCCACGAGCTACATTATACAACTCGGGATTTCCACTCTACGGGTGAATTCCAACCAACGAAACATTAAAGACTAACATATTATAGTATATATTTTGCTATGTACACAATTTGTTAATGCAATATATTAATTAAAAACATTGTACGCACTGTTCTCGAAATAAAAACAAAGATAGGATGCATCGACGCGAAAAAACTCGACACCTGGTGGCAGGGGTGCAATGAACTAACTGACTCACTAATTAATAAAGCGTAGCAGTGCTTTTGTGTTTTTTTTTTATCGTGGGAAACCTGTTATAGGGTGCAATAAGCCCCTCTTCAGGTGAACTAGGTATGTGCGGATAGGAAATTGTGAAGGGATGTCCGAGGGCTATTTTAAGAGGACTCAATCCCTTGCATTCGCCTTAACGACTGAGGAAAACCTCGGAAAAAAACTTCAGTCAGGATTGCCGGTCTTGACGGGATTCGAACCCGGGACCTCCCGAATCAGAGTCGAGCGCTTAGCGCCCGAGCCAACACTGTCGGAGTCATTGAGCATCAATGCAGTAAATGGGTAACATGATATATCGGTTGACAGAAACAGTGCTATGTACTGATGTCAATCGATGAAACCTAATTTTACACTGGGAATGTCCCAGGGCAGGGCTGTCAAAGATAACTGAGTCCCGGCATTCGCCTAACGGCTCAAGAAAAACTCGGATTAAACTTTCAGTTAGGATTGATGGTGACGGGATTCAATCAAACTTCGGTGGACACTTAAAGGGGTATTTAACCGCTAAACTCAAAAAATATATTTTATTCTGGTTAACTAGTAATGAATTAAGCAATCAACAGAAAAATTATTGGGGCCACCATGACCTCCCAAAAAATTGTCAAACATGACATTTTTCGAGCTAGGTCCGATCGGCAAAAATCTCCCATAAGAAATAACATGGGGACGATCTTTATGCCCCGTGACCTTGGAGGAATTTGATCCAAAAAAATATTGGCCATTATTGACGTACTCGACAGCCTTTTCTGTAAATTCTCTATATTTTGTTTTGTAATTTGGGCAAGTAGTTCGGTCAAAATATGCTGATTACCAAGATGGGGTGTGATTTTGGAATGTATATTTTTGCGTGTTTGAGGGTATATTTGGGCACAGTTTCAAGACACGATGTTATAAAGGGGCATTTTAGATTGGTCCTATGCTCTAGTATCTATGTGGACCAAAAAAGAAGCAGGTTAAAGCCGATTTAGGAAATTTTCCAAAACACCAATTTTGGCCTATTTCTGGATCAAAAAAATTAAAAAATTCGTGTCAAATCACAGTTGCAAGATTTAATTTTTCAAACGGTCATTTAAGTGTAGTATTGTGCTATAGATCACGTGGTAAAAAATAATTTTTGGGGTTTTTATCCACTTTAATGAGAGCACACTGCACGGGGCCACGGGCCACGGAGTCTAGACAACCGAGGAGTGCAAGAGATGACACACGTTGAAGAGAGACTACGCCCTGGAGACACAGTTAGTTATTTGATTGGCTGGTTGTGCAGTTTAAAAATCAACGAGCTTCTCAAATGACCAATTGCTAACTAGATGACCACAACATTCCAAGCAAACAGGTCAACGACTGAGACACACTCTACAACCAGAACAATAATAACAACATAAATACATACGTTTCATAGAATTGATTACACCAGACTGTGCTCTTAATTCAACATGTCTACTCTTTTCTTGTGGAGAAGGAAACTTACTTTCGTTTTAGTCTTACACAAAATTGTTAACAATATTCTTTTGATTGTGGAGAGCTTTTTATTGAAAATCAAATTTAATTTGCGGCAGCTTAGGTCTAGACTCAAAAAATTAGTCCGTACAAGTAAAAATAGAACTAACATTTCAAAGTTTAAAATTTAAAATCAAATTCAAAATTCTTCTATAATTTTTCGATTTGGTTGGTCGGGAAACACACCCGTATTTACTTCATTTAGAAATTAAAAAAGTCCGCCCCAACCGGGAATCGAACCACGGATAGGACGGGTACATTTGAAACTCTGAATTGTAATTGCATTATACATCTGAATGGAACAGTTCTGCAACGAATATCTGCTGCCTTTGAACTGACCACCAAACAATAACAATAAATTGTCATCTACTATTAACATTGAATTTGGTAAGGACTCTGTTTTAAGTGTAAAAAAAGTTTTAAAACGTCATGTCGTTGGGTGACTGTCATGTATAAATACATACCATTGTGTATATGTGTGTTGCATTGTTATTATCTGACTTGTGTTCATATTTATAATCATGTTTTTCTTGTTTAGTTTTGTTGTGTATATTTTAGTAACGTGTATGTCTTTATTATATTTGCCTCCGTGGCATTCCTTTAATATGTTGTTAAATAAAGGCTTAATAATAACATAAAAGTTATATTAATTTGGGCTCGGATGTTAATGAAGTTGTAAGTAGTTTTTGGTGTTATCGATGCCAAAAATACGTACTAAATTTTGTGTGAAAATTACTATTTTAATTATTCAGTACTTTTTCAGTCTTTAAAAGTAGAAATTGTACTTTTTTTATATAAAAATTATACTTCACGTTCGAGAGTGAGCTCAATTTCTAGCAAAGCCATCTACAAATATTGCAACATTGCAATGATGTTTTACCCCTGACTTTCCATTTCTCCCCTAACGCCTGATGTAGTTGTCAAATACTGCCAGCGGGGATGCGTCTATACGATGTTTGGGAAGTGCGACGAGGGAACACCAGTCTGTGGCACTGCTCGTCCAACTGCACGCACCAATAACCACCTCCCAATTACTTGATGATCGTTTCACAATTATTGAACTTCTTATCTTCACACTTCTTTCACACCTCTTTTCCCTTCTCTTTGGCTTTGTTAAAAAATATTTGTAATTATGCTGTATATATTGCAGCCTACAACAGCCAGGCTATCTCCTAAGAAAAATAAAATTCTATATCGTTAAAGTTTGATATACTACGTTGTATTCCCTTTGGTTTGCGTTAGATTTTCATATTTTCATTCTGTGTTTGTGGATTTGTTATTATTTTGTTGTACCTTTACTAAACCATGTATTATGTTTATATTATCTATTATGTGCCATATGTACTATGTACATGTCAGTGAACTAAAATAAAAAAAGATAAATGAATTCAATGATTCAAATTACTTGAAATAAGATAATAGCATAGAAATTTCTTAGGTCCTTCTCGCTTCTGAAGTCCATTAGTTTTTTTTTTTTTTTTGATTTGGTGATATGTAATTCTAAAAAAAATATCGAAACTTTTATGTTTTATTATTCCCAGTAAAATACGAATTCAATTTTTTTATTGTTAAAAAAACGATTGTATGGCACATCTAAGGAAATCCAGGGTGGGGAGAAATCAAGTTTCAAGAAAAAGGGGAGTTGTAGATTTGTAAGGAAAGGGTAGGGGGGATTATGATCGGAAGTTTAAAAATAAATTTAAGACAGATGAAGGATAATTATCATTTAAATAAAACAATTTCTTAAGGCTGTGTGTTCACGAAAAAAAAATCCAAAATATATTTAAAACATAAGTGATAGGGTATGATCATTAATCACAGTCTTTTGAAAAGACCAAATAAATTATTTGGGTTCATTTTTCCGCTATTGCTACTTTTATGAACGTATTTTGGTGCTAAGTTTTGCAAAAAGCGTACGAATCGGATGGCTGCTATTTCTATATTAGCTTACATTGACTGACTTTTGACTATGCAATGAGGTATTTTGAAATTTATAGCTTTCGTATATTCAGTTCTAGGATTTTTTTATTTTTTATTTACTGGTTCAAATACTATAAACAGCGAAAAAACAAAAGAATGTAAAATACAAGGTATTGAAGATTTACATTTAAAAATACCTCATTGCATAGTCAAAGGTGAGTGTATAAGCTATTACAAACATAACAGCCATCCAAAAAGTATACTTTTTGCAAAACTTAGCACTCAAAATACTTTTATAAAGTAGCAATAGCACAAGAATGCACAAAAAATGTCATTCATCCAAAAAGTATACTATTTGAGAAACTTTGCAATCAAAATACTTTTAAAAAGTAGCAATAGTGTAAGTATACACCAAAAATATCAGCCATCCAAATAGTCTACTTTTTGCAAAACTTAGCTCTCAAAATACTTTTATAAAGTAGCAATAGTGCAAGTATGCACCAAAAATATCAGCCATCCAAATAGTCTACTTTTTGCAAAAATTATCTCTCAAAATAATTTTATAAAGAAACAATAGTGCAAGTTTGCACCAAAAATATCAACCATCCAAAAATAAAACTTTTTGCAAAACTAAGCACTCAAAATACTTTTATAAAGAAGCAATAGTGCAAGTATGCACCAAAAATATCAGCCATCCAAAAAGTATACTTTTTGCAAAACTAAGCACTCAAAATACGTTTTAAAAGTAGCAATAGTGCAAGTATGCACCAAAAATATCAGCCATCCGAATAGTATACTATTTGCAAAAGTTAGAACTCAAAATACATTTAAAAGTAGCAATAGTGCAAGTATGCACCAAAAATATCAGCCATCCAAAAAGTATACTTTTTGCAAAACTAAGCACTCAAATGGTAAACGACATTTCCGATCTTGATGAAAATTGGAGGGGACCTTCGAAATCTTTGAACTTAGACCTATATTGTTTTTGGGTACAATCGAAAAAATAATTCTCAAGAATATCGTACTTAAATGATTTTTCTCAATTTTTAGTGCGATATTTTCGTGACATTTGGGCCGATTCTGACCAAACGGGTTGGGCTACATCGTTCATAATATGTCATATGGCCGCTTAAGGGGGCTATGCTCTTACCAACAAAGCTATGCCACCAATTTTACCAATTTTACGGACAGCTAAGGTTTCTTGTTCGATTCCCGGTGTTGTCACTTTTTTACTTTCTGTCTGAAGTACTAACATAACAGCGTCATAGTCGCCTACTAAAAAGCTAAGGAAAAACATTTATATTTTTTTATATATATATATATATATACATAAAAGAAATCGGTTTTTCGTTTCCAATGTCACGTATATTTTCGTTGGGCCGACGTATCGATGAGATTTTACTCATCATCTTCAGGATATATATATATATATATATATCCCATGTAGAAATATTTGTTTGCCAAATGGTTGCCAAGAGGTAACCAACAGTTCACCAAGGCTTGTTTTTGATCACCAAGTGGTTGCCAAGTGGTCGCCAAAGGTCGCCACCGAAATTTCAACTAAATATATGATAGCCAAGCGTTCACCAAGAGGCAGCCAATGATTCGCCAACTTCTGCTCTCAGCTGGGCAAGGTAGCCAAATGGTTGCCAACAGTTCGCCATTTAGTTACTAAGTGATGATCACTTTTGGCGACCTGTTGGTGAACTGTTGGTGATTTAACAAATAATACGCCAAACGTCCGCCAAAAGGTTGCCATGTGTTCACCAACTGATGGAAGTCACCAAGACTACGCCAAGAGGTTTGCCAACAGTTCGCCATTTAATTACCAAGTGGTGATCACTTTTGGCGACCTGTTGGTGAACTGTTGGTGATTTTATTTAACAAATGAGACGCCAAACGTCAGCCATAAGGTTGCCATGTGTTCACCAACTGATGGAAGTCACCAAGACTACGCCAAGAGGTTGCCAACTGGTCGCCAATAGATTACAAAAGATTGTCACGTGGATACCTCGTGGCATACTGTTGGCGCCGTATAAACTGCATTCTTTCAGGTCATTGCCTTGTCCTTCAACGGGCTTGGGGTGGTTCTAGGATGCGAAGAGGTTGCTTGCCATTTGAAACAAGCGTGCGGTCGAGAGAAGAAGTGAACGTTAGCATCGCAGTGCTCGACAGCGTATTTTACGTTTGTACAGCCCCTTTATTAGTGTTGAGAACGCGAGGAGGATAGTTGCTGGTGTACAATACAAATTGCATGTCGGCAAGAGAAAAGTATGTGTAACTTAATATAATATTTATACAGAAAAGTTATTTTCGTGTGTAAATAGAAACATAATGCAACATCAAACATGGCAGTTTCCTGTGACGTTCTACTTAGAGCTACATGAAATCTTAGTAAATATGTTATCAACATTTAGGTGAAGACAAAAATCGTGGCTTGTCCGTTACGAAACATCAATATAATGAATATATTGCATTTAGAACAGAGTTCTTACAATTCAATACATAATTAGTAATGCTGCTATATGCCCTATACGTTCCTGCTGTGAATATCTTCATCCTGAACTTCATTGCACTTAGTAATTCAATTTGAGGTGATTTTGATGGTATATATAATAAATTCGAAAAGCGTGGTCTTCAATCTGTTTCCTTACATTCTTCTACATTTTTATATAACATCCTACCCATGCATACTAAATACATATTATGACCGGAGGCTATAATTTGGTGAACTCTTGGCGACCATTTGGCGACCTCTTGGCAACCTTTTGGCGTCTTTTTGGCGAACTCATGGCAACCTAGTCGCTTTTTTTAGAAGTCGCCAACAGTTTGCCAAGAGGTCGTATTTTGACACAAAACGACCTGTTGGCGCACTTTTGGCTTCTTTTGGCGACTACATTGGTGAACTCGTTGGTGACTGTTGTTACTTTGTGGCGACCTATTGGCTAACTGCGCGGTGACTACTTGGTTAGCTTTTGGCTACCTGTTGGCGACATTCTGATTTCTATTAGGGATATATATATATATATATGCGAATTATAAAATGCACAAAACACTGACATTTTTATTCAGAAATACACACATAAAACAGAATTAATGTTATAAACACTTCTACCACGGTTAAGCATAAAGTCGACGCACCGGAAGCTCCCGATGCGTGCTCAAGATGAAACCATCGCCTATAGTAGTGTTTATTACATAAATGTATTGTGCATTTTAAAATTCACATTCGTAATTTATTAAATTCCAGAGCGTTGTCGAAAAATGATAAAGTTGTTAAATGAAACTGTATTTAAGTATTTTTTAAACTTCTTATATTCAACCTTACCACCACTGTTGAATCACTTACATGTAATGTAAATGTAATGTGTAAGGGATATTTAATAGCACTCAATCAATTGCATTCGCGCTCTACTGCAGAGAAGCTTGGTGATAAGATTCACATTGTGGTTCACATTGTGTTGAATGTTTGCTTGAGTATAAGACAGATATTTTGAGATAATTGATTTTCATGCTTTTTTGAAATGCGTCACAGTTCCACCTCCCCCCCCCCCCCCCCCCAACCGCCTTATGCATTCGCACCAAGAAGACCGCGATTAAATTTCTCTTTTGATTTACTTTTGAACCTGATTCCTGAACGATTAAGAAAGCACGAGGAATACATTGATTCTCCCACTCCCTGGTGTTCACTGATTGGCTGAAGGTTAAAACGTGTAGCCAATAGGGGCCGAGTTGGTTTCCAGGAATATAATAATTCTGTTTCTTCGTGTACGCAAGCGTCTTGTGACGCAAGAAGACGCTTGCTTTTTGTTGTAACCCCGTGGCCGAAGCGCCACTTCAGTGAAGTGATTCAAAGAGGCAGCGTGTCGTGCTGTCTCGCTCATCATCTCCAGCAGCCAGGGTGTCCGTCCATGCAGTGACCTCTTGATCCGGGGCAGAAGGTAAGATAGGTCAAACATGGGTTGACCTCCACATGCCGATTTCTAGTATTTGGTGCATCGTTGAGTTGAAACAACAATGCACTTCCAAAGTGTTTAAAAATTAAAACGATATTACTAGCCTTCAAGACTTAATGCTACTATGATTTACACGAATTTGAAAAATGAAATGGATCAAGTGCTAAAGACTGTACCAAATTGCACCATACCGATACAACCACCCAAACAAATATAAATAAATAACATATCTGATATTTATATACTTCTTAGTAAGTGTCGAGATTATTTGTAGAAGCTTCCTAATTTTGAAAAAAAGATTGAAGATTCGCGTTCGGTATTTTCTTACGCGAAAGTTAGTATATTCTCTGATTTGCAGTTCCTGATTTTTGCCAAACCTTATTTTATTTGAATAGAATTGTCTAAAATAAATCAGTTTTTGCTTTTCGTGTATTCTTTATTTTTTTCTGTTTTCTTTACTTTTTTATCCTTTTTGCTAACTTACATTAATTTTGATTTATTTTGATGAATTTCAATTTTTTCCAAATAAAATAAAATTTTATAAATGTGTTGGTCTTATAACGCATTGTTGTTATATTATTTCAATCTTTGATTAAGGCGATTCCAGAGCACTCATACCGATATTTTGAAAGTCAAAGGAAAATGACTGAAAGTTCGTTGAATGAAAGAAGAACAGAACTAGAAGAAAAAATAAGAGCAAATCTCAACATTTTTTGGACGGGACAATAGCTCTTGGCCATTATATGCAAATTTTGGGTCAACAAGAAAAAAAAAAGTTCAAGGTGCAATACTTAATTTTGAGATATGATTTTTGTTTTGTTTAAACACATCTTTGTCTCCGCTACGAGTGAAAATAATTTTCTGAAATAACGTTTGATGTACGATTTTTTTCGTCCACCGATTCAAAACTCTTATTCGTATCACGTGACAAAAAAAATCGCACATCGAACATATTTCAGAAAATTATTTGCACTTTTACTCGTAGCAGAGACAAAGGTATGTGTACTCAATAAAAATAAATCATAGCTCAAAGTTAATTATTTCACCTCGAACTTTACTTTCCTATTGTGCCAAAGTTTGCATATTATGGCCAAAAGGGGCTATTGTCCCGACCAAAAAAGGGTTTAGATTTTTGTATTTTTTATTCAAATTTCTCTATCACTCAACCAATTAACAGCCGTTTACCTTTGACTTTAAAAATATCGGTAAGAGTGATTTGGTAATTACAATTATTATATTGTGTTCGTGATGTCCATAATAGTTGTCGTCTTTGTAAATCAGTTTTTATAACCGAATGAGATAGACGTGACCAAAAAAATACCTTATACAAATGAATTGCGCTTATTTAGAAATATATCGTTAAGAATAATTTTTTATTTGTGAAAAATCGCAACACCACTAACCCTTTATTTTTAAATTCTTTAAACCCGTTAAAATGTCTCCTAATATTGTTCTATGATCGTATTTTTGTTTTATTTTGGCGGTTTCGTTTTGGCTTTAATACTGAATAGTCGGTGTTTATGTATTATTAACTATTAAACAACATGCACATATACTACGATAAATTAAAAATTAAAAATTAAAAATTAATTCCGCATGTTACTTTGATAAAAATTACGTACTCGTAAAAAAGTGTAACACCAGTTATTACCGATAATAAGAAACTTATTAACATTGTTTAATATTATATTGTATTATTTTTATATATTTATCATTATTATTTGTACAATTTGAATAATATGAAGTACGGGCACTCGTACTCTTAAAGGCAAAGTAGTTATTTATAATTTCGTTGCTAATATCAGTCGAAAGAGCATTTCAAGTTCGAATAGCGTTGATTATTATTATTATTATGATTATGATTATTATAATTATTAAATGAGTTTCACCTGCCATGAGGGCAGAAAGCTGATTACAAACACATGTTGCATTCCTTTTAGTTTAGTCGGAAAGGGGTCTTTAAAGTTTTTGACAAGCGTGTTTGACATTGTTCTGTCCAAGTCAGGTCATAAAAGTTTCTTACTTGTTGAAATGGTATTGTTGTATCGTTTAAAGATAACTGTCGAATGTCGATTGCCGAGTGGTCAAATTTTGATGAAAGTTTGTGGTAGCCTAAAGTCATAATTTGAAATGAATTACGGTTTATGTGCAAAACGTTTTTTGTTAAGGCTGTACCACCCTGTTTTTTCCATTTTCTAAAATATGCAACCAAGTAAAAATGTAGTGAATGGAATTGAAATCTGTCGATTTTAAAATACTAAAACAATATTCTCAAGATTTTTGATCGGGCATGATTATCTTAACTTAAATTTTAATCTCAAACTTCAATTAAATATAGCAAAAAGTTCAACGTAGATGGTTCTGTTTATGTGAGTTCAACAGAAAAGAGAAAAAGTGGGATTAAACGCTATAGTATGTACAGCCAGGGTCATATGTAAATCAAGAGGTCTGGAAGATACCTCTTTTGCCAACATCCCTTGGTCTACTCTCTGTGCACGTGATTTGTATCACATTGTGAACTGTATTATCGATCGATGGAAGCCTCCTAGACTATTTGATGTTATTAATATTATTGAGGAGGCTTTGAAAGTCTCTTGGTCAACAAAATAGTCAATATCTAGAAGGCAGTTAGAAGAAAAATACAGTTTTGTCAAAACAAAAACACACTGTGGTGGTTTGCAACTAAGAATTGACAGATAAGATAGAATTATTCGAAATTAATTGGAAACTAACGCAAAGTTACGAACTAAGGCATAGTCCTAATGCTATGCCTAGGCCTAAGTACCGATATATAATGCTCTCTTTAAGTTCCATATCATATTTCTCCTAGGCTTGATAGTTCCTCTGGTGAATAGTAAATTTTCCTTTGACATTAGCAGCCATGTTTATTTTTAAGTTATTCGGTATTTTTTTTCAATTTGAAACACCAAGAGGAAAAATTCACAAGAAGCACAATAAAAAAAAACATTTTTTTTATATTTTATTAACTCAAGAAGAACAGTGGAATATTAATCTCACAGAAACCGAACAATGTACGCTGAACGCTATGCTGGATGTAATTATTGCAGTTTGAAATTATATTGATGCAATATTTGCCATGTGCCCTATCAGAAAATTTGGGAAAAAATATTTTGATGTTCTAATAGCGCCAGGTATCAATGCAACTCACTATATTTTTACTAAGCAGCATGTTGTAGAAAATGATAAAACAAAGTGGAATATATTAATTGCCCGTGTGGCAAGAGATTGCAGGTATTTATTTATCAATTCAATTGCTTGATTTATCGATGAGGATGAGGAATAGCCGCGTATAAGTGATGACGATTCATATAAAGGCACTAAGGCTAGTCGAAACGATGTGTGGTAATGGATGACGAAGAAGGACTATTACAAAAAAAACATGCCTGATGCAGGATTCGGACACAAGACCAGCTGGGCCGTATATGTGCCAGCGCTGACGGCTTTTAGCCCGCGTCCTCGTAGAGCAGCCTACGATTAGGAACAGAGCTCAAATCGCATGTGTCACCGCGGACGGCATCTTCGCGTCTTTGTAGAGCCTACGCTCAGGAACAGCGCCCAAATCGCATGTGTCACCGCGGACGGCATCTTCGCGTCCTTGTAGAGCCTACGCTTAGGAACAGAGCCCAAATCGCATGTGTCACCGCGGACGGCATCTCCGCGTCCTTGTAGAGCAGCCTACGCTTAGGAACTGAGCCCGAATCGCATGTGTCACCGCGGACGGCATCTTCGCGTCCTTGTAGAGCCTACGCTTAGGAACAGAGCCCGAATCGCATGTGTCACCGCGGACGGCATCTCCGCGTCCTCGTAGAGCCAACGCTTAGGAACAATGCCAGAATCGCATGTGTCACCGCGGACGGCATCTTCCCCGCGTCCTCGTAGAGCCCACGCTTAGGAACAGAGACCAAATCGCATGTGACACCGCGGACGGCATCTCCGCGTCCTTGTAGAGCCTACGCTTAGGAAAAGCGCCCAAATCGCATGTGTCACCGCGGACGGCATCTATCCCGCGTCCTCGTAGAGCCCACGCTACGGAACAGAGACCAAATCGCATGTGTCACCACGGACGGCATCTATCCCGCGTCCTCGTAGAGCCACGCTTAGGAAAAGGCTCAAATCGCATGTGTCACAGCGGACGGCATCTATCCCGCGTCCTCGTAGAGCCTACGCTACGGAAAGCGCCCAAATCGCATGTGTCACCGCGGACGGCATCTCCGCGTCCTTGTAGAGCCTACGCTTAGGAACAGAGCCCGAATCGCATGTGTCAACCGCGGACGGCATCTTCGCGTCCTTGTAGAGCAGACTACGCTTAGGAACAGAGCCTGAATCGCATGTGTCACCGCGGACGGCATCTATCCGCGTCCTTCGTAGAGCCACACTTCGGAACACGGCCCAATCGCATGTGTCACCGCGGATGACATCTATCCCGTGTCCTCGTAGAGCCCACGCTTCGGAACAGAGCCCAAATCGCATGTGTCACCACGGACGGCATCTATCCCGCGTCCTCGTAGAGCCCACGCTTCGGAACAGAGCCCAAATCGCATGTGTCACCGCGGACGGCATCTATCCCGCGTCCTCTTAGAGCCCACGCTTAGGAACAGAGACCAAATCGCATGTGTCACCACGGACGGCATCTATCCCGCGTCCTCGTAGAGCCCCGCTTCGGAAAGAGACCAAATCGCATGTGTCACCACGGAAGGCATCTATCCCGCGTCCTCGTAGAGCCCACGCTTCGGAACAGAGCCCAAATCGCATGTGTCACCACGGACGGCATCTTTCCAGCGTCCTCGTAGAGTTCACGCTTCGGAACAGAGCCCAAATCGCATGTGTCACTGCGGTCGGCAATAAATTTGTGAATCTGAGATAATAACCCTTCCCTGTGTCACTGGTTGGTAGCCAATTCAATTGATTGTTACCTGAGATAGTGCAGTGTTAATACAAATTCATCCATTTAGTGTGGGAGGAGAAAAAATTATCGATTTAAACAATCGAAACGTTAGTGTAACAAATATGTGATTTATATTTTATTGATCCGACAGTGTTGGCTCGAGCGGGCTCCATCATAACTGACCTTATTTCAGATCTGCCCACAATTCACATTTATGTTATTCCTGAAAGTGTGCTTTTTAATAATTGCCATAGAAGAAAGTATGTTCCCGAATTAAATTTTGAGGAATCATCATTTTAATGAGATGCAATTTTCTATCTTCTAACATGGTAGGTGATCAAAAAACCACACTTTCGTTCACTAAATGTGTCGTAGAACATCCAAAATATACAACACATTATTAAAAAATGGCTCAAAAGTTTCGTTATTCCATCCTGTAAACAACAAGCTTTTGAAACAATCACCTTCCCGAATTAATTCTCGCGATATTGTAGATCAAAGTTACCGCATACTTAAAAAGAAGTCGAAGCGCCTGAAAGACTTGGCAACGCTGCGTGACGTCACACACTGTGACGTAGCGCCGAGGCTGGGAGGTAGGCCTACAGCCGAATGTTCGCGGCGAACAGTTCGCCTTTGCCACCGCGAAAGATGACACGGGAGGACAATGCTCACGGAGCAATCCGAGAACAACATTGACCGGCATGAAAATATAATACCTATACGCACTGGTCGTTTTATATTATTGTTATATTTTTACGAGAAAATAGACCGCGAAATTGAGATTGTTGAGAATTGACTTTATAGCCTAGCCCTAACCAAACGTTGAGGGAAGAATGTCTTCGTGTTTGAGTAATTTCCAATGAAAAGTTATAAAAATCATACCCGTCATAGATAAGAAGTGAACAATAGTGATGGGATGAGTAAAAAAAAAGTAAAAAAGTTTTCCTAATCGGGACTCAAACCGGCGACCTTTCGCGTGGAAGGCGAGTACTCTAACCATTGGGCCAGCAGCACTTGCAGTGTCTCGCCGATCCAGAGGGATGCTTTCACAGCCCAGAAGATATGCACGCGGACTTAAAACGAGCATAAAAGTTTTGTGATGTCAATTAGGAGACTTTTAATACATTTAAAGCCTACTGCCAATATTTCTTGAATGAAATTGACGTCTGTACATAGCATGTGTTCGCAATTACTGTTTACTTTGGTATGAAACACTTTCGAGGCGGCAGTTCTCTCGACGCATCCACTCGGTCTCCGGAAGTGTTATCTGTACCGGGCGCGACGTATGCGTACTTTATCAGCTATTATTTAAGTGTTTAACATTTTAAACGGAAAAGATTTCGGATGCGCTCTTATCGATTATATCCTAGAACTAGCGCAGCGTACTACAACTAGGTGGAATGTTCGACTAACCTAACGAAAGTACACAGAGAACTTTGGAGAAAATAGGCTGCGTACGTCGCGACCGGTACAAATAGCGCTTTACTGAATCAGAAGGCAACCCGTGCCATGTTGCCATCGCCAAATACCAGGTTGACCAAACTCTCGTGAAGAAATTTCCAACTTTTACATATCATATATTTATTGTTTGTAATTACATGAAAGCCTATCATATTGTATGTTTAATGTTTAACGAATACAGCATTATTTCGTCCATAGGCCCATTAGCCTAATTTAGTGATTAACGTGTTACTTTGATGAAACGTTTCGATTTCCGAGGTTGGCAATTGCAATGGCAATACTTGACTAGTCAGTTTGCAACTGTACCAATAAGAGATGAAAATAAATATGTTTCCCTAAAATGTAACAATTAAAAATATATTAATACTTACAGTAGTAAAATAAATTACAGTGTTAAAATTATCTGATACAAAAAAAGTAGGCCCATTTTATCAGTTGTAGCTGAATAATAATATTATACTCTTGTGGCCGCTGGTACACTTGCGTGAGCCACTTTACTCTGATTTTGGAGGTCGCGAGTTCAAATCCCGTCGAGACCGGCAATCCTGACTGAAGGTCATTTCCGAGATTTTCATCATTCATTTATGCGAAAGCAAGTGAATTGAGTCCTCTTAATGAGTGCACCCAAAGAAAATAGCGTTGAATATGGTATTTTTTTTTATCAAACCCATTTTTATTTTTAAAAATCTGAGCGCCTACATCAAATGTATCAATGATTACTTAAACACAAATGTGACACGCATATTCGGAAACATAGTACATTTAAAACGTGTGAATATAATATATTATATGTTTTACAGAAAATATCACGCACAATGTTTATAAAACACAACATATTTATTCTCAACGTTTCGGAAAGCAGGTTTTCATTTCAAGGATAAGGTAAAACAAAATTCAATAAAACAACATCATTATAAAAATAAACAAATAGAAACCAAAATCACACTACTTTGCAAAGATAGAAAATCACAAAGATCAAATTGCGGTGACCCACTTCATACTTCAGCAATGTTCTAGCCAATAATTTATAATTTAATATCTAATACATAATAATATACATAATTTTTTATTCTATTTTATTTTATTTAATGTTTTTATACAAACTCAGTCAAAACAGGAGCTAACACGTTGTACGGACTAACTTCCACGGCAACCTATTACAATCGTTAATACTTTGTCTAACCTATAACTAAAATAAGTCATTTAGAATATTGTTGGTAGATTATTTATTTGGGTTTCTTTAAAGTAACTAAATACATGACTTTTTAATGCAGGTTATGTAATCAATCCCTCCGACTTGATGACCAAGACTAATAATACTATAAGAACAAAGAAAACTACAAATGAATATAAAAGAAATATAATTGTTTCTTGCATTGCCTAATGTAACTAAGGCGACCCAACATTCATTATATTATTGCTTATATACTGTGCGTTGGTAATATATAAGCCTACCTATAAACTTTAATTGTACAGAAGAACAATTATACATTTTATAATTTTCTTGATTATAATAAGATAATACTAATATTAACAGTAATTACTAGTACTAATTAGAATACAATATTTAATTAAGAGTTCAGAAAATAACAGGAAGCTTGTATCATACTGTTTTTTTCTTCATAGTTATGTCTGAAATTCACATATAACATTTTTAATAAAAAAAAAATTAATTTTGTTTTGGAGTTTTGTATTTTTAAGCTAGCAGGTATTGATAGATTTTTCATTTTTCCACCATTGCCTATTTCACCGCTCTTCATTCAAGCGGAATAAGTAGTCTTGTAAAGCTGTCAACCCTTAATTCCTCTTGACCGCCTTCACAGACTTCGGTCAGCGTTGTCGATAAAATGGCTCCACTCCTTTCAACACAATAGAAAAGCAATTTAAATGTGTCGTGTTTGACGGCCGAACGGCTGAACAGATTGAACTGAAATTTTAAATAGACATCCGGTACAAGTCATTAGCGTGCAGTTAAGATTTTGAGCAAAATCCGTTGCGATATAAACCTACAAGAAATAATAAATTAAAAATATAGGCTGAAAATGTGTAGGGTGAAATTGATCGAAAATGGGTTTGTTCTTGAAAAAACTTTTTTATCGAATAATTTTTAGAATGTCAGGCGGTGACCAAAGTGTTCCGAATCTACGTTTTAGATTTTTTAACATTTCGCTGGGAAATTGAGAAAATTTTCCCTTATTCTGTCAAAAACTAATTATTCAAATTGCAAATAAGATTAACGTTTGGTGGAGGTGCCGGGTCCTTGATTTTATTATTTCTATGTTGTACGTCCACTTTAATTATTGAGGGAGGTATTACTTTCTGAGGTTTTTAGGAACAAAGCTGCAAAACGTGTAGGCTTTCTCTTTAGAACTGTTTATGGTGCCAGGTCATTGGTAAAACGGTCATTATATTTATGTATGTCTGATCACACACATAACAAAAACTTGTAGAAATACAGCCAAACCTTACACACTCAAAAGGAATGAGATCTAAAAAAAGGGCCAAGCTCATCTACCCTTCCACATAAACGTACAGTGTCCCATAACAGCATCCTCGAAAAGCTTGGCAAAATAGAATTTGCGATTATTAATTTAACGTAATAGATTATCCAAGTTCTTTTTTTCTAATTAATTTAAATGTAATAACATGCAAATTCTATTTTGCCAAGCTTTTCGAGGATGCTGTTATGGGACACTGTACGTTTATGTGGAAGGGTAGATGAGCTTGGCCCTTTTTTTAGATCTCATTCCTTTTGAGTGTGTAAGGTTTGGCTGTATTTCTACAAGTTTTTGTTATGTGTGTGATCTCATTACTTTTTCAAGTTCCATTACAAAATTATTTGTTAAAATATAATATTTTTATCAAAGTTGATTTAAATTCTATGGTATTAGCAGTAACAATATAGGATGTAAAATATCTAGACCCGGATTCATGTACATCCTGGGTATAGGTGGTATAACCATGGTATAACGACGGTATAAGGACTGGACCCCAATTCTTGAGTTCGTGGGAGATGAGTTGAAAACGCAATTTGAAAACGAAGTCGTTTTCGTTTTCGAAGGAATTTGTATTCTTGAACGGTATCGTGGAAAACGTCATGGGTTGTGAGTTGAAAGCATTGATATTAAACCCCTATAGTAGGCTAGATTAGCAGTCTCCTATACCTCCGCACAGGCGCGAGCGTAGCAAATTGAAGACTCAACCGGCCCATTTCAAGATGGCGATTTGGTGTTTTAATTTATGCTTTTTTAATGCAATAAAGTATTTTACTGGATTGTTTGATATGGTTTTAGCTTGTGCAGCATGGTATTAAACAAAAGAAACAATACGAAGTGATTGCATTAGGGAATTTAGTAATCATTTGGTGTTAAAGGCTAGTATGCTTACCTGTCAACCTGGCGGCAATCTTGAGAACTATTTGGCTACAAATCGCTCCCATTTGATTAACATGTAAACTGTCATTTTAAGATGGCTTCTAATTGTACCGGAAGTGGACCACCGACTGCTGGTCTAGCCAATTATATAGGATGTCTATGGTTGAAAGAGTATCACGAAATCCAAACACTTTAAAAAGATTTGCGTATAGCAAAGAGCTCGAAAAAGTTCTATATTTATTCTAGATGGCAGTGCCTTCATAAACGCGGGCCAATCGAAAGACGAGTTGTATGAAATGATTTGATTGTTGCAATTATGTAAACAAACAGATGAGCAAGCTCATATCAGAACAATGTTGTGCTGGCATAGGGTTGGCTAGGCTTGTCAAACATGTAATGTAAGTATGAATTTTACTAGTCCTATAGCCAAATGGAACTTTAGACCTACACTTTTGCATTATAAATAATTTTCCACATCTTGGCCTAGGCCAGGGACGGTTTCTGATTTGTTTTATGAGAGTATAATGACAACTTTTCTAGTTTCACACATAGAAGCAAAATTTAAAATGTCCGCCATTTGTTAACATATCGCACTTTCCCGCCTAACTCTGCTTATACCGTCAACAAGTGTCAAGTAACTATGGTTACTTGTTGATTGTATGCCTAGTGTTTAAGGCTTATTTTAAAACCCTTATTTGGAAGCCTACCAACAAACTTTTTCAATTTTTTTTTTCAAAAGAGACTATATTTCTATAACCTTAATGTCCATGTAAAATATGAACATTGTAGTCCCACCCATCTGGTCAGAATCGCGGGCCGACGTATTAGATGTTAGCAGTAGCAGTAGCAGTAGCAGTAGCAGTAGCAGTAGCTAACATCCTTAAAGTGATTTTGAGCATGTTTCAAGCCATTTTTTCACCAAGAAGGAATAATCGTACCCCAATAAAATTTGGCATGTGTTGTCAGGTACCTAAATCCCCTCGATTGTGATAGTTTTCAAGTTCACATCACGTTACATGACGGCTGGGTAACACCTCGAAATCACCCCAACTCTGCTTGGTGTATAAGGTGCTTGAGTGTGTAGCGCACCGCGGCTTGGCTGCGGCGCCCTAACGGGCACCTAGATAAGAACCGTTGTATCATTTGGATGTCCTGCGTGGCATCTCACATCCAAAGTTAATATGCTTACACTCAAAGAGTCAAAGCCATTTAAAACCGTGCAACTAAAGTTATTACCGGGAGAAGGGATTGTGACAGTAAGAAAAGGTGAGACTTTAGTTATCTACTTAGAAAATCATCTTAAGGAAATCGATGTGGTGTTTTTAAGAAAAATATTCTGTTACGAAGTTGACCTAGACCCTATTACCCGAGTCAAATTAAGCTCCGTTCAGTACGATATGGCAGAGGGGTGACACTTAGCCTCCTTTCGCAAGAACATCACAATACCAAAATGGATTTTACTACAGGGCGGTTACATTAATTTAATAGTCTTGATAATGATACAAAACAGATACGATGTACACACCATAAACAGCTGTGGCAATCGTTACTGGACAGTCAAACCACTCAATAACACACACGCACACTCCCAACACAAACACACATCTAAATTCATGAACAGCATGCTATTCAATTGTAAATTATTTGTATATTTTCGTAGGCTATGAACATCCAAATGCTCGTTTCACTTGTAATAGACGAGTGAGCGAAGCGAATGAGGATTTAATAACGCTACTCGATCGGGCCTTGTCGTAATTAATTCTGTTTGTCCGGGCCACGGAACAATATTGGACCGTGGTCCGGGCTCATACGGCCAAACGGCCAAATAGATCGAACTGAAATTTTAAACAGACATCCGCGACCAGGTAACTTAGAACTGCTAACAAAATGAGCGCAATCCATTTCGATTTAAACCCATAAGAAATAATAAATGGAAAAATATGCTTGAAATGTGTAGGTTTCATTTTATCAACAATGCTTTTTCTTGAAGAAGTCATTTTTATCAAATAATGTTTGGTAGGCCGTGATGACATGCATAGCAATGATCAAGGTATATCGAATATGGAACGACCAAGGTTCCCCAAAATTATGCTGGGACATTGAGTAAACCTTCTAATCTTTACTCGTATTTCGTACTGGCTGGCTATGTTTCCATAGTATTGTATGCATTTCAAAACATGTTTTATATTTTTTTTAAATACAATCCAGAAATGAAAAAAATATTTTCCGACCGGGGGTTTGTACCCAGCAGTGCGATTCTGTAAGATCGTTATGGATAAACTGAATCATCGCTATCGTTAAAACAAAAACATTTGTTGTGCTCATTTACCATTATTGTAAATTCTGGCTTAGCCAATCAAAACAAAAGTCGTAACGAAATCAAGTATGCAGTGATAGTTGGCATAAGTATCTAGGGCGACGGTTGTCGCCCGGCAGACAAGCGCATGCGACTGCTTAGGCGACACGAACTTTAGCCCTGTATACAGCTACCAGAGTTGGGGGGTTTTCAGCTATCTGCACACGCCGCCCCGAAAGAGTTACAATCTTGAAACTCGGTATATGACCTGGTATGTGGTCCATGACATACCAAAAAAAAATCAACCCGATCCGACAACTCGTTCTGTGTTAAAAAAGGCTCTCAACATCGTCAAATTCCTTTCGGCTGGCTGGTGGCTGGGTGGGTGGGTGGGTGGGTGGGTGGGTGGCTAGCTAGTTCTCCGCGGAGATTAATTTAGCATACAGAGAAAACAGTATATTTTAGAACTATGAAACTTGGACCACACTTAGCTGTACTTCAGACGCAGTGACGTTTGCTTTTAAAACCAAAATCGGGTAAGAGGGACCGGAGAAAATCAAAATTTGGATGATAATCAAAACGCGTAATTACCAAGGCGTGGTAATTTGTACAAACTTGAAATTTAACATGCTATTAACCATTATAAATATCTTGCGTCCAAAACACAAGGGGCTAAATTTGGGGATGACCATGGGCCCAAAAATGACAAAAAACATATCTGAACTTTAAGAAATGAATCATTCAAAGAAAACGCTACAACTGAGATGTTTCAAACGTGGAATACATTTTGATATCCCTCATTCGTTATCACTTTTGAATATGGAAAGCAAAATTGGGTAACGGGAACCGGAGAAAATCAAAATTATCTAAAGTAAGTAATTCCGTACTCTTATGAATAATACGCTATACTGAGAAAACGGTTCATCTTAGAACTTTGAAACTTGGGCCACACTCAGATGTACCTCATATAACAAAAACCGGGCAATTGGGACCGGGGAAAATCAAAATCAAAATCAAAACGCGTAATTACTCAGGCGTAGTAATTTGTACAAGCTTGAAATTAAACATGCACTTAACCATTATAAATATCTAGTGCTTAAAACACAAGGGGTATCTATGGGGGGACCGTGGCCCAAAAATGTCAAAAAACAACTTTGAACTTTACAAATTTAATCATTCAAAGTCCATCATTCACACCTTGATAGCAAACGAACAACAAAAAGATGTTATATCCAACGAAATACAAAAAATTGTAAAAAAAAAAAAAACGGCAGCCAAGCTCTCCTTCAAAAGTCTTCGGCTGTGAATGCTGTAAGATATAGAAGTTGAGCCAAGCTTTTTATTCTTTTCCCCTAGTTTTGCTTTGAAAATAGGTAAGATCATTTCGCCTGTTGACGAGCGCCAAGCCAACGACTTTTGTGGTAAAAAAGTAAAATTTTTAAACTCAAAATCATTAAAAAAATGGCTTGGCCATTGAATTTGGTTCATGGCCAAGAATTCTTCTGAACTTAGACCTGCCATGTTTTTGGGTATAATCGAAGAAATATTTCTTATTAATATCGTACTTTTACTTTTTTTCCCCACGATATTTTCGTGATATTTGGGCCGATTCTGACCAAACGGGTAGGGCTACAATGTTCATATTTCACATGGACATTAATGAAATGGTGATGTATTGACTTTTGAAAGAAAAAGTTGAAAAAGTTAGCCATAATCCATAGAATTAAGGTTTTAATATTAGTTTTTTTAGGTATATAATAACAATTAACAATAGAAACTTGACAACAATCACCTACAATGCGTTCAAAAAGCACTTGCAAAAGAATAGCGATCCCACACAAACTAAAAACTAACAAAAAAGCTCATCCATCTACGCGACTAAAAAAATCGTTTGCTTCCTAGTTAACAAAATATGGTATTTACCCCATTTTGCCCCTACCCCGGTGGAAAATGTGGCTTTGTGTTGTATTGTATTTACTAGGAAATCGCTTAAGAGCCCGTATCCGGGAGCCATTTAAGAACAAGAAAAATGCCAACTTTGGCCAAATGTTTAAAGAAAACCATTCACAATATTTGAATCGGGTAAGTTGCATTGTTCATGTTGGACTTTAGCTTAAACCTTTGCGCAATCACATTTTTCATTTTAATGGTCAATTATATGTAAAACAAAGCACAAACTAATGCTTCATTATCTTGAAAACTAAAAGAGATAGAACGATCTGACTTGCGGAAAGGTTTAAGTTTTTGATTTACACATTTTGAAAGTTTTTATCTAAGAGGTCGAATTCTATATAGATTACTCAAAATATGTGGCTGAAATTTGATTGATTGTGCTACTATCTATCGGCGATCCATTAAATTTCTTGTACGGACGACAGTTTTTTATAAGCCTTTCCCAAGTCTACCTACCTGGAAATTATAATTGACCATTTCAAAGACTGGCATTGTCGAGAAACTGAAAGGACGCGCCATAAAGAGGCTGGTCGGTCCGCTTGGGTTGCAGCGATGTATTTGATTGATAAGTTTATCAAACACAAAAATGATATCTTACAATTATTAGCGAAATAATAATATAATGCTATTAATAAAACGTGCGATACACTGTGTGTTTAATAAAATTTGAATGAACAAAATCGGACTTTGGAGTTGGTTTTTAAGTTGTTTATTGGTATAATAAAAAATCGCTTAAAACCGTCCATGAAGTCCGATTTTGTTCATTCAAATCTTATAAAACGTACATTTTATCATACTTTTTATTAATAGTATTTAATTTTTATATTTCTAATAACTATAAGATTTAATTTTTTATTGTGTAACTTCTTGTACAGGTGACAGTTTTTATAAGTCTTTCCCAAAGTCTAGCTACCTGGAAACGATAATTGACTATTTCAAAGAGAGGTATTGTGGAGCTGAAAGGGGACACCATAAAGAGACTGGTCGATCCACTCGGGTTATGTGATTGACAAAGTTACCCAAAATAAAAATTATATATTTTATCATTAGCGAAATAATAATATACTATTAATAAAACGTATGACACGCTGTGTGTTTTATAAAATTTGAATGAACATAATCGGACTTTGGAGTCTGTTTTTAAGTTGTTAATTGGTCTAATGATAAGTGGCTTAAAAACTGTCCATGAAGTCCGATTTTGTTCATTCAAATTTTATAAAACGTGCATTTTATTATACTTTTTATTAATAGCATTTTATTTTTATATTGCTAATAATTATAAGATTCACTGTTGTCAACGTAACCCTATTGTTAATACTCCAACCCTCAGAGCAGGCAAAAAAATTACAATGTCGAACAAAACAAACACGGCGACTACCTACAGTCAGTAAATGTTCCCGCCTCTTACTGCGTTCTCAACTCGTTTTTTTCGCCGAACACGAAATATTCCAGCTAAGATACGGGCTCTTAAGTCCCGCCGTGTTGCTGGATGAGCGTAATTGGTGCATTGAGCTGCCATGCGTTATGCGGATTTTCAGTTGTTTTGTGAAAAAATCATAACTAAGATGAAGATTTTTTTAAAATTAAATTCAATTAAATACGAAATTAACTCTAATTTATATTTTTTTAAATAATCGTAATTTAAAAATGGAAAAAATCGTTATATTGAAATTTTCATAAGATATAATTATTCGATTGTGCACAAATTTTACACGAATATAATATATTAATTCATAAAATTAAGATTTTGTGAAAAAATCATTACAAAAGGATAAAGCATGTAGGTGTTATAAGCTGAAGAATTTTTTTAAAAATAAAAATAAAAATTGTAAATATGCGATTTTTATGAGAAATAATTTTCCGATTTCGCTCAAAAACGTGGCAGTTCTAATTTCAGAGATTTTAAAGGCCTCCAGAAAATTTCATCGTAATTGGAGTATCGGTTTAGCCGTAATCGTGTTAACAAATACACAATAATGAAAAATTAAAAAAATTAAAAATTAAACACATTCCGGATTTTTTTCTTCAGTGTAGTGAAATGAAATCTTCGCTACGCTCGCTACGCTCATCCAATTAGCAGCTGTGAGATTTCATGTGATGCCGTAACAAGGACATCCATCGTAACATAAGCATTGTCAGAATTGTTGGTAGACAGACCTAGACCAATATTCATTGAAAAGTTGGATGAGCGTAGCGAGCGAAGCCAAGATTCCATTTCACTACACTGGAGAAAAAAATCCGAAATGTTTTTTTAAATGTTTTTTTTTGTATTTTTGTCTGTTTGTAAACACGATTCCGGCTAAACCAATAATCCAATTGCAATGAAATTTTCTGGAGGCCTTCGAAGTCTTTGAACTTAGAACTACCACGTTTTTGAGCGCAATCGAAAAATTATTTCTCATTAAAATTGCAATTTTACGATTTTTTTCGATTTTTAAAAAAATTCTTCGACTTATAACACTAACATGCTTTATCCGATTGTAATGATTTTTTCACAGAACCTTAATTTTAAGAATTAATGTATTAGTGTGAAATTTGAGCGCAATCGATAAATTATTTCTTATGAAAATTGCAGTATTTCGTATTTTTTTTATTTTTAAAACACTCTTTGACTTAAAAATGTAATGAAAAATTTAGACTATATACTGCACTTGTAAATAAAGAAAACAACTTTGTAACAATATTTCGACGACTATTCAGTCATCTTCAACGGGTTTAGTGACATTTATCAAATAACAACCGTAAGAAAAAAACAAAAATCCAACATTTTTATAAACAAATACATACTGCCATCTCAATTTCACCAGATAAACACATGCCTACCATCTTATAAAAATTAAATCAGTTATGTTGCCAACTGACAATTAAGATAAAATGAAAACACAACATCTTTATAAGCAATGACTACCTCTGGCTTTGTGTAACAAACATTGTTCAAATAGAAGGACAATCAAGTACTAATAACGTTGTTCTTCACAGCCATAAAGGCCAAATGACAATTAAGATAAATACACAATACCCTTTATAACTGTTATGACTGACTCTGACTTGGAACAAACATTTTCCAAATAGAAGGAAAGTCAATACTAGGAGTACTAATGACGTTCTTTACAACCATGAAGGCAGCCTCTTTTAACCGACGTTTATGCAGATAAGTTTCATGGAGATTGATAGAGGAGTCGTTCCAATTCACAATAGTCTAAATATTTCATTTCATTATTTACCTCACCTGCACTAAAAGTTTCGTTATTATATAAACTCTTCGCTTATAATACCTACATGCTTTATCCGATTGTAATGCTATTTTCACAGAACCTCAATTTTATGAATTATTATTATATATTATTATTATATTTGTGTGAAATTTTAGCGCAATCGAAAAATAATTTCTCATGAAAATCGCAATTTTACGCTTTTTTCGTTTAAAACAAATTACGCTCATCCAACAACGCGCCTGAAAAAGCGTTTGCGAAGCTTCCTAGTTTACATTTTCCAATTGCAAACAACTTTACTAATTCATGGTAAATTATATACTAATAATAATAATTAGACGAGTGAGCGTAGCGAACGTAGTGATTTCCATTCGACTTAAACGGCCCTTATGGTTTTTCTGCGTGTGTGTGTGTGTGTGTGTGTGTGTGTGTGTGTGTGTGTGTGTGTGTGTGTGTGTGTGTGTGTGTGTGTGTGTGTGTGTGTGTGTGTGTGTGTGTGTACGTTGAAAATCATCCGAATCGCTGAACAGATTGCGCTGAAATTTAAAACGGACATCCGGTACGAGTTTATTGAGAAATGCTCACAAAATCAGCAAGATTCATTGCGATTTAAACCTACAAGAAATAATAAACTGAAAAATAGACTTCCAATGTTTAGAAATTATTTTAACGACAATGTTTAGATTTTGAAAAGATATTTTTTGTTTGTTATTCGCCTGGCCGTGAAATGCCGTGCCCATGCAAGGTCTGTCGAATGTTGCACGTCAAGGTACTCCCAAATTCCGCTCGTAGATTGAGTTAACCATGCAATATTTTCACGTATTTCGTACTGGCTATGTTTACCATAGTAGGCCCTATTGCCACAGATGATGGACTACACTGCGTTATATGCATTTTAAAACATGTTTAATTATTTTTGAAATACATTCTAGAAATTACAAAATCTTTCCCGACCAGGGGATTAAACCCACTTCTATCACATTTCGGCTACAAGGGCGCCTTAACCAATTAGACTAGGGAAAAACCAAAGTCGTAGTTAGACGAGTGAGCGAGTCGTGTGGTGAGTACCTGGGAACATTCGCGTTTAAGTTTGATAATTATATTCGTATAAATAATAGTTTTTAAAGTTTAGTTGGCATACGGGGACGGGCGCGTCAACTGTAAGGTCATAATGCGCCTTTCTTGCCTATGATAGGCTAGATAGGCCTAAAGTAGGGGGAAGAAAAGTAATGTAATCGAGTACAATGATTTAGATTTTGAAAAGATATTTTTTGTTTGTTATTCGCCTGGCCGTGAAATGCCGTGCCCATGCAAGGTCTGTCGAATGTTGCACGTCAAGGTACCCCCAAATTCCGCTCGTAGATTGAGTAAACCTTGCAATATTTTCACGTATTTCGTACTGGCTATGTTTACCATAGTAGGCCCTATTGCCATAGATGATGGACTACAATACGTTATATGTATTTCAAAACATGTTTTATTATTCTTGAAATACAATCTAGAAATTACAAAATCTTTCCCGACCAGGGGATTGAACCCACTTCTTTCACATTTCGGCTACAAGGGCGCCTTTGCCAACTAGACTAAGGAAACGCCAAAGTCGTAGTTAGACGAGTGAGCGATTTATGTGGTGAGTACCCGGGAACATTTGCATTTAAGTTTGATATTCGTATAAATAATAATTTTTTAAAGTTTAGTTGGCATACGGGGACGGGCGCGTCAACTGTACGGTCATAATGCGCCTCTCTAGCCTATGATAGACTAGGTAGGCCTAAGGTAGGGGGAAGAAAATTTATGTAATCGGGTACTCAACACATGGCTCACTCACTCGTTTAACAACGACTTTGGCGTTTCCCTAGTCTACAACGTAGGGCGAAAAAATCGGCACTCACTGTGAAAGCTGTGACTCTGTCTGTCAGATACCTAACGGCCGAACGGCTTAAAAGATTGAGCTGAAATTTTAAACATACATCCGTTTCCAGTTACCTGAGAACTGCTAACAAAATGAGCACAATCTATTTCGATTCAAAGCTACAAGAAATAATAAATTGAAAAATTGACTGCCAATGGGTAGAAATTTTTAACGACAATGATGTTGATTTAGGGAAAAAAAAATTTTTGTTATTAACCTGGCTAAGAAATGCCGTGCCTATGCAAGGTTTATCACATGTTGGTTGTCATGGTACCCCCAAATTCATCTCGTAGATTGAGTAAACCTTGCAATATTTGCACGTAGTTCGTACTTGCTATGTTTTCCATATAGTTCAGGGCCGTTGTGATATGACCCACGCATTCAAAAAAACAAGCAGGGACCGGTTGGGATTTATTAAGGTGGGTCTCCTGAACATCCCCAACAGAATCCCAAAAAATCCGGTTGCGGGTTATCCACCATTTTGAAAATCAATTTTCATTTTGTTTAGTTTTGTCGAAGAATGAAAAATTAGCTATATTGAGTGAAGTATTGGACCGAAATAGCTCAAATTTGTTTTAAATTGTTTTCAAAGAAACAATTAAAGCATTTGGTGCACCCTGCTTTGATTATCTAGCGACCTACGGTCCATTATGGAAACTTTTACTCTTTTTCTTTCAATTATTGGAATAGTTTTCGCACATTTATCAAATAAAGTAGAAACTAACGATCCAATGAAAATTTGTTTCAAATAAAAGTTGTGAAGCATAAAAAAAAAACACACCTGTTAGAGCTCAGATCTTCATTTTATCGACACTGCTAATCCCTCAAAGAAACTAAATTTACAAAGAGGCCGACTCATGTACCAATTATACCTTCGTCACAATGTTAGACCTACCACTTCGTTAAGCGTGCCTAGATGTTGCCAAATAGAACTCTTTTCAAACACGACACATTTAAATTGCTTTTCTATTGTGTTGAAAGGAGTGGACCCTCCTTATCGACAACGCTGACCGAAGTCTGTGACGGCGGTCAAGAGGAATTAAGGGTTGACAGCTTAACAAGACTACTTATTCCGCTTGAATGAAGAGCGGCGAAATAGGCAATGGTGGTAAATTGAAGATCCCCACAATACATTATCTAGACTGTCTTCGTAGATAACAATGGCCGAACGTTACATGTCAAGCAATACAATTGTGCGGTGGCCGGTGAGCAGTGTCAGATGATTGCTCGATGCTCTATCACTAGCGCAGTCCCTGGTCATAAGTCTCGTATGAATTTCGACCTCTATAGGTTTTCTCTTCTGATCCTGTTAGGGTATACCTTAAGGATAAAAAAAATCTTGGGTAAACCTCTGGCATCCCGGGCCTAAGTTTTTTTTACGACGCCATCTTCTTTTGGGTATACGAGAAGTACACGCACTTGGTTTTCATACATTCTACATACTTTTGACAGCATTTGTAATAAATCTGACTTTATATTTGGATTCTCCAACAAATTTCTAATTAAATGATATGAATTTGCCAATTTGGTCATCCTGGGAACATTGTGGGATTATTTATAGGGAAATACATTTTCTTATTAGTCCTGCATAAAGGTGTTCTATTAATAGTCAAATTGTGCGTTTCATGATAGATATATAAAATTTGGCACACAGTATACGAAAATGTAATTGGATAATTAATTGACTAGGCCTATATAGGGCAATATCATTATTGCCCCACGACACCAACGACGGCCGTTTTACAAGGTGGCCACAAAACTTATTTTTGAAAATTTATGACAGAATGTTGAAATTTGGTACACACTTAGAACATGTCATTGAAAAATGACTGTTAAACAGGGCCATGCCAAACTAACTAAGACAATGGCACCAATGGCGGCCATTTTAGAAGATTTCCGACACACATTATTATGAACCACGTAAATGTTATGATACAATCTTGTTATTTGGTACACACATAGGGAAATCAATTGAAAAATGACATATTTATGTGTTATATCAATACTTTTTAGATACAATGTGGTATGGATCCGCTATCGCGTATCTAGATTAGTTGCTATGGCATTAAAAACTACCAATAATACTGCTTATAATAAAACACTTGTTTTCCTTATAAACTGTAGGCAATTATTGACAAGTTTCTATAATTACACTATATTGTTTGAATGGTTATGCATTTTAAATGTGCCCAGCATCAAACTATGTTTGATAAATCTGCGAGAAATCGATTCAAACACAAAAGTACTGTTTTACGATGTTCATGAAAGCTTCCATAAGTATTTAAAAAAATCAGGTCTGCAAAATTAAATTTTGCATTTACCCGGAATTACGGTTTTTCCGTTGTTTGTATTTTGAAATTTTCTCAAAAATTCCATATTTGACTGTCCATTGTTAAGCACTAAATTGCATTTGAGGAAAAATTCTTTCTACGCACATTGAAATGACTTAAATAACGATCCGATTACGACCAAAGTTGTAATCCAATATGGCTGATAATTCCTAATATCCACATCTTGTAAGTGAATGATGTAACAAAAGAGTGTAAAAACAGCACGAAAAGAGTATTCATATTGTGGATATTAGGAATCATCAGCCATATTGGATTACAACTTTGGTTATAATCGGATCGTTATTTAAGCCATTTCAATGTGCGTAGAAAGAATTTTTCCTCAAATGCAAATTAGTGCTTAACAATGGACAGTCAAATATGGAATTTTTGAGAAAATTTCAAAATACAAACAACGGAAAAACCGTAGTTCCGGGTAAATGCAAAATTTAATTTTGCAGACCTGATTTTTTTAAATACTTATGGAAGCTTTCATGAACATCGTAAAACAGTACTTTTGTGTTTGAATCGATTTCATGCAGATTTATCAAACATAGTTTGATGCTGGGCGCATTTAAAATGCATAACCAATCAAACAATATAGTGTAATTATAGAAACTTGTCAATAATTGCATACAGTGTATAAGGAAAACAAGTGTTTTATTATAAGCAGTATTATTGGTAGTTTTTAATGCCATAACAACTAATCTAGATACGCGATAGCGGATCCATACCACATTGTTTCTAAAAAGTATTGATATAACACATAAATATGACATTTTTCAATTGAGTACCTTATGTGTGTACCAAATAACAAGATATATCATAAAATTTACGTGGTTCATAATAATGTGTGTGTTGGCAATCTTCTAAAATGGCCGCCATTGGTGCCATTGTCTTAGTTTGACATGGTCCTGTTTAAAAGTCATTTTTCAATGACCAAATTTCAACATTCTGTCATAAATGTTCAAAAATAAGTTTTGTGGCCACCTTGTAAAATGGCCGTCATTGGTGTCGTGGGGCAATAATAAGATTGCCCTATATAGTCAATTAATTATCCAATTACATTTTCGTATACTGTGTGCCAAATTTTATATATCTATCGTGAAACGCACAATTTGACGATAATAGAACACCTTTATGCAGGACTAATAAGAAAACGTATTTCCCTACAAATAATCCCACAATGTTCCCAGGATGACCAAATTGGCAAATTCATATCATTTAATTAGAAATTTGTTGGAGAATCCAAATATAAAGTCAGATTTATTACAAATGCTGTCAAAAGTATGCAGAATGTATAAAAACCATGTGCGTGTACTTCTCGTATGCCCAAAAGAAGATGGCGTCGTAAAAAAACTTAGGCCCGTGATGCCAGAGGTTACCCAAGATTTTTTTTATCCTTAAGGTATACCCTAACAGGATCAGAAGAGAAAATCTATAGAGGTCGAAATTAATACGAGACTTATGGCCTGCGCTAGTGATAGAGCATCGAGCAATCATATGACACTGCTCACCGCACAATTGAATTGCTTGTCATGTAGCGTTCGGCCATTGTTATCTACGAAGACAGTCTAGAATATGAAATGGATGTGTTATTTTATGCTCTACAACTTTTATTTGAAACAAATTTTCATCGGATCGTTAGTTTCTATTTTATTTTAATAAATATGTAAAAACAATTGAATCAAGTCGATCAAGTTGCCAGTGAATCAAAACAGGGCGCGCCAAACGCGATATTATCAAACAACTGATTCTTATCAAACATTTTAAAACAATTTTGAGCTATTTCGGTCCAATACTTCACTCAATATCGCTAATTTTCCATTTTTCAACAAAACTAAAAAATCTGAAAAATGATTTTCAAAATGGCGGAAAACCCGCAACCGGATTTTTGGGATTCTTTTGGGGATGTTCAGGAGACCTACCTGAACAAATTCCAAATGGTCCCTGCTTGTTTTTTTGAATGCGTAGGTTAAGGCCTAAAATGAGCTAATTGCACTTTACTAATAGTATTATCACAGATGATGGTCTACACTACGTTATATGCATTTCAAAACATGTTGAATAATGTTTTTAATACAATCCAGAAATTTCAAAATCCTTCCCGACCAGGGGATTGAACCCAGGTCTCTCACATTTGGGGTATAACGGCGCCTTAGTCAACTAGACTAGGGAAACGCCAAAGTCGTTGTTAGACGAGTGAGTGAGCCATGTGTGGAGTACCGGTAACATTACTTTTTTCCCCTACCATAGGCCTATCTAGCCTATCTTAGGCTACAGTGGCGCATTATGGCCTCACAGTTGACGCGCCCTTATTACAACTACATTTAAATACCCTTTTATTTATACGAATATAATTATCAAACTTAAAAATATGCAAATGTTCCCGGGTACTCAACACATGACTCGCTCACTCGTCTAACAACGACAATGGCGTTTGGCCCTAGTAACACTAGGGACTAGACGAGTGAGCGAGTCATGTGTTGAGTACCCGGGAACATTTGCATATTTAAGTTTAATAATTATATTTGTATAAATAAAAAGGTATTTAAGTTTAGTTGTAGTAAGGGCGCGTCAACTGTGAGGCCATAATGCGCCACTGTATAGCCTAAGATAGGCTAGATAGGCCTATGGTAGGGGAAAAAAGTAATGTTACCGGGTACTCAACACATGGCTCACTCACTCGTCTAACAACGACTTTGGCGTTTCCCTAGTCTAGTTGACTAAGGCGCCGTTATACCCCAAATGTGAGAGACCTGGGTTTAATCCCCTGGTCGGGAAGGATTTTGTAATTTCTGGATTGTATTAAAAACATTATTCAACATGTTTTGAAATGCATATAACGAGTGTAGTCCATCTTCTGTGATAATACTATGGAAAACATAGCCAGTACGAACTACGTGAAAATATTGCAAGGTTTACTCAATCTACGAACGGAATTTGGGGGGACCTTGACGACCAACATTTGATAAACCTTGCATGGGCACGGCATTTCACAGCCAGGTAAATAACAAACAAAAAATATTTTTCCTAAATCAACATCATTGTCGTTAAAAATTTCTACCCATTGGCAGTCAATTTTTCAATTTATTATTTCTTGTAGCTTTGAATCGAAATGGATTGTGCTCATTTTGTTAGCAGTTGTCAGTTAACTGGTAACGGATATATGTTTAAAATTTCAGCTCAATCTTAAAAGCCGTTTGGCCGTTAGGTATCTGACAGACAGAGTCACAGCTTTCACAGTGAGTGCCGATTTTTTCGACCTGCGTTGTAGACTACGTTCGCTGCGCTCACTCGTCTAATTATATACATCACTTGTCGCGTGAGCAATGCCTATATACACATAAACTAGACAATGTGTCATGCTTCCTCGAAATCACATATATTATACAGACATTTTTCTATAAGGTAGCTTCTCAAATTACTTTTAAAATTTCCTCATGTAGATACTTGAATAGTATTTTTCCTGCATGGACCGGGGTAGAGTCATACTGTTTTTTTTTAAACGTTAAGCCATCACACAATTATAAACAAACTAAGTTTGGTATTTCTCTACACCATAACTTACGAAATAGGCCCATAATGAGCAGGTTAAACAGAAACACATCATAATGTGCTGCGGCTTTCTTTGCACCGATGTCCCTACGGACGATGGCTTCAATTGTTTTGACCATATCAATAATAGGCCAATATTGTCTTTTTGTCGGTCATTATAGGTTTGCTGACTATTGTGAGACTAGAAAATAGAAGATGTACATTACATTAACAAAAATGTAAGGTTATGGGCTTCCACTATACAGCATACTGCCCCCACCCCACCGTTTCGCTACAACTGTCATATTTTTGATTTGATATTAATAATTGCGTGTATCCTGTATTTGTGACGAATATTCAATGAATCATTATTAATAATGATATATAGAACTATACACAAATACAATACAATAAAATATTTCTATACATAAAGTTTTTCGTAGGTCTAAATTCAATTAGAAATGGGTGAAATCAGCATATAGGCTTACAATGTTAGTAACCATGCAATTCGTTTGCCCATTGAGCAACGAGTCTGGCTGAAGAAGTTGTGCTGTTCACTGCTAGAGTGCACCACCGCCTGTAGAAGAGGGCGATCCAAAGCTTGTAAAGAACAGCGGAAGGGTTCTCACCACCGCTAGAAGAAACAGAAACAACTTGTAAAGAAGGCGCGACCGCTAGAGCGCGCACACTGCACAGTCGGAGTAATATGACTCCGGGCCGACTTGGCTAACCTTTTCCCTCTCTGTCTAAGGTGGCGCGCGCACCATGCTAACCCGTCTCAGTATGCGCGCGCATCACATAATGTCTGCCGCTCATTCAAAGAAATGTTAACCTTTTTTGACTGGGGAAATAAAATAAAAAAACCTTCACAACCTTAACGTTTCTAATTAAAATAAAAATTACTTTTACCCGGAAAGGAGTTCTATTAACTATTATTAAAAAATAAACAAAAAATACCTTCAAAACCTTTAACGTTTCTATTTAAAAATATAAAACATTGTTGGGGGTTTTAAACCAGCGCAGAGCGAACCCTCCCCTTAGCAATCCCATCTTTTACCCGTGCTACGGCGCACTGTGTCGTTGTCCGCCTATAAACGTATATAGTGGCATCGCAAGCGAGCCGTGAGCGCGGCGGTGGTGGGGGAAGGTTAGAAAAGTGGGGCCTTTAGATTCAACCCAGTCGGAGTGTGGGTATTACTCCACGTTTGCCCAGTGAGTTTACTAGTCTGGCTGAAGAAGATGTGCTGTTCACTTGCTAGAGTGCACCACCGCCTGTAGAAGAGGGCGTTTCCAAAGCTTGTAAAGAAGGCGCGACCGCTAGAGCGCGCACACTGCACAGTGGGAGTTGGTATTACTCCAGCTGGCCACAGTGAAGAGCGCACGTGAAAATGTAATGGATAAGGGTTGTAGCCTGAATTGTAGATGGTAAATGACCGAATAAGCTAACGTGGGGCTTTCCCTTTACATTCTAACAGGCCCTTCCTGACCATACCCCAGTGTTGACTGGGGCGCTATGCGCTCGGCTCTGATTCGGGAGGTCACGTGTTCGTATCCCGTCGAGACCGACAATTCTGACTAAAGGTTTTCTCCGAGGTTTTCCTCAGTCTCAAATACGATTGCAAGGTATTGATTGAGTCCTCTTAATCAGCCCTCGGACATCCCTTCACAAATTGTCTAGTTCACCTGAAGAGGGGCATATCGCACCCTATAACAGGTTTAATTCCCACGATAAAAAAAAGTGACCAAGATCGTATTTGTTCATTGTTGACAGTAATTGCGACACCCACGAAGTCTTATAGCCACTTCAAAACCCAAAAATGGATATGAATGTATACTCAAGATATACACAAGTTTATACATTACAACTAGGAAACGCTCAGTTGGACGCGTTGATAAGCGAGCACGTGCTATAGCTAGACCCACATTGCATTTTTTTAAATTTTAAAATTTGCGACGTTCGCTGTCCACGGGGCCATATTTCCAATATTATTTATTATTGCCAAGGTATTTGGGTAAACCCGTGGGTAAACCTTTACTTTGTGGATAAAATCCACCGCCATCTAGAGGACCTTGACATCATTTTTCCCTTTGGGGAAAAAAAATTTTAACCTCTTTTTAACAAATAATACCCTGCTTTCCTCATAGTATTTTGATTACTTCTAGGTAGCAGTGCATAGTGGCCAGAATCCTCGTTCCGCTTTTCGTTGCCATGGTGACGTAACTTTTGATAAGATGTAATTTCCATCTACACTACTTATCGGATCAAAATAAAATTAACATATTCGCGACCGGACGGACATTCTACATGATTTGGCCACCTCAGATTTTGTCGCCGTTTAGTTGAAAAAAAAACTTTCGATTAACTTTAATGTAACTTTGTAACTTTCCGAACGATTTTGCCGCAAAACTAATGGCATTCAATCCACATAGAAATTTGTTGATGATCCAAATTTCAACCTGATCTGAATCTTCGTGCGAGCGCTATCATGAGCCAAAAAAGTTCTAGCTTCGTGCGACTTCTCGTGGCCATGGTAACGTTACTTTTGTCAAAATGTAATTTCCATCTACACTACTTATCGGATCAAAATAAAATTACCATATTCGTGACCATTTGGCTACCTCAGATTTTGTCGCCGTTTAATTAGAAAAAAACTTTCGATTAACTTTAATGTAACTTTGTAACTTTTTGAACGATTTTGCCAAAAAACTAATGGCATCCAATCGAGAACGAAGCTTGCGGATGGTCCGAATTTCAACTCGATCCAAGCCTCCGTTCGAACGTTATGGACGAGACATAGAAACCCCCAAAAAAAGAAAACAGTGACTATTTTTTCCGGCAGAGTCAAATGGAAACGCTCGCTTCGCTCGCTTAAAACCCAATTGCACACGCTGTTACTATACGAAATTACCTCAACATTGGTTATTATTTTAGCATTTTACAAATTATTTCCAACTTGGTTAAGGAGGGAAAATGTGCAGAACTTCTAAGAAGATAATGCCAAAAGTGCTATCTTTTTGCTAAAATTTTATAAAGATTGGTTCTTCATAAACCCTATTATGCTGATTGCTAATTCGCTTCATGATATTACAATCGATCCTATAAGATTCAGTAAGCTTAATTGCATTTAAATAGTGTAGAAACCAACACTGACATGAATACTTTAATTACTGGGTTGTGTATAGGTAAATGCCGTTGCCAACTCTTTTCTTGTGTGTGTGTGTGTGTGTGTGTGTGTGTGTCAGTGTGTGTGTAGGGGCGGGGGGGGGGGGGGGGGGGGCTTTCATATTAGTTCGAATTCACTTGGTTGAATTACGGATATGTACCATCTTGCCTATATTTATCTAGTATTGGGTTTAATTTCGTGATCGAAGCATCCCTCATGGAGAGGTGCACAGCACCTCTCCAATACTAGGAAGCTTCGCAAACGGTTTTTTTATTCGCGTTGATGGATGAGCTTTTTTGTAAGTTTTTATTTTGCGTGGGACCACTTTTCTTTTGCAAGTGCTTTTTGAATGCATTGCAAGTGATTGTTGTCAAGTTTCTAATTTTACTTGTTAAATGTTATTATAAACCTAAAAAAACTCATATTAAAACCTTTATTCAATGGATTCTGGCTAACTTTTTCAACTTTTTCTTTCAAAAAGACATGCATCACCATAACCTTAATGTCCATGTAAAATATGAACGATGTAGCCCCACCCGTTTGGTCAGAATCGGTCCAAATGTCACGAAAATATCGCACTGAAAATTGAAAAAATAAAAAAATACGATTTTAAATGAAAGCATTTCTTCGTTTGTCCCCAAAACGTGGAGATCTAAGTTCAGAGTTTTTGAAGGCCCCCTCTGATTTTTATCAAATCGCTTTTGTGTTGCCCGGTAAGAGTGATAAAAAGACAAATTAAAAAACAAAAAAAGAAAAACACCAAGCAAATTTTTTTGGGGGGGTCATAAATTTTAAAGTCTTCGCTCGCTCACCAATTTTATATTTTTTTTATAAAAATTTTGTTTAAACAGAGAAATTTGACTGTAAAATCGGGGGAAATTTCCTGGGTCTATTCCTGTTTTCCGAATTCACATCTTGATTTGAAGAGTGAGCGTAGCAAACGTATGATTTCCATTCGCCCTTAAACGGCCCTTAGGGTTTTTTTCTGCGTGCGTGCGTGGGTGTGGTGTGTGTTACGTTAAAAATCACCCAAATCGCTGAACAAATTGCGCTAAATTTTTAAACGGACTCCGGTACATTTTTAGAACTGTTAAAAAAATACAAGATTCTTTGCGTTTTAAAACCTACAAAAATAATAAACTGGAAAAAGACTTCCAATGTTTTTGAAATTTTTTTAAAGACAATGTTTTAGATTTTTAAAGATATTTTTTGTTTTTTTTTCGCCTTGGCCGTGAAATCCGTGTCCATGCAATCAGTCGAAATGTTTGGACGTCAAAGGGACCCCCAAATTTCCCCCATAGTAGAAAACCTTGAAAATTTTCACGTATTTCGTACTGGCTTGTTAACAATAGAGGCCCACATTAACCCATCTCTTACGTAGGAGACTGCTACAAAAACGCTGGTAAACCCAAAACGCGCGTCCCCAGCGGGTTCGAGACTAAAATGAACTAACGTGACAGTGCCACGCAGTGACTTTTTCTAATTTGAAAACGATGTAATTTTTTTTGCATAATGACGTGATAATACTGTACAGCAGGAATGAGCTGGGTATAAATTTCGTCTGACGTTATTATTTTTTTTAAAAGATAATAAATGAGACTACTTTGTTTTTAAAGAAAGCCCCCGCCTAGAGCCACCTAGGGCCCCCCGGCTAGGCCCAGGGCTAGCCTAGGCACCCGGGATTAGTAATGTAGTTAAATGGTTTATAAAAATATAAAATTATCATCATTACTTGCATTGTTTTGACTCAATTTAATAGCCTAGCTAGCCCAGCCCTTGCAAAAAATGATTAGCTTCACTTCTTCGGGATTGTCCCCTTGTTTGTTGTTTTTCTTTTAGTTCATCTAAAAGACCCGATTTGGCCAGGTCCGCTAGTTAGCGGCAAGAAGCTCTATCTATACATTCGCTACTAGGTTCCTACACGGAGAGCGTATAGATATTATAGCTTTTCCGACGGGCGCACCCCGCCACAATTTGTATTTTTTAAACGTTTTTAAAGACTGACCTTTAGAGGCGGGTGCTTTTAGTTCACTAAAATACTTGACCTTGGGCCGGTCGCCCCTAGGTAGCGGGGGTACGCGCAGCCCACCCCGACAGCAAAACACTCGCAGCAGTGCATTGAAATTTCGCTATGTAAGGGGGGTAGGGCCTATTGCCACAGATGAGACACACTCGTTATATCATTTCAAAACATTTTTATAATTTTTTTGAAATGCAAACTAGAAATTACAAAAACTTTCCCGACCAGGGGATTGAACCCACGTCTCCCACATTTCGGCTAAAAGGGCGCTTAAGCCAACTAGACTAGGGAAACGCCAAAGTCGTAGTTAGACGAGTGAGCGAGTCATGTGGTGAGTACCCGGGAACATTTGCATTTAAGTTTGATAATTATATTCGTATAGATAATAGGGTATTGGTGGAAATCACTGTGCCGGAGGTTGCTGTTGTTGGCAGTCTTCAACTGAATATTCCGTGTGACTGCCGGGTCTTGCTTAATGTTAGATTGTTGGTCCGGGAGTTGTGTAAATGTTTAGGCCATAGTTTAGGCCATAATGCTCCAATGTAGCCTATATGATAGGCTAGGGAGGCCTAAGGTAAGGGGAAGAAAAGAAATGTTACCGGGTACTCAACACATGGCTCACTCACTCGTCTAACAACGACTTTGGCGTTTCCCTAGTAATAAAAGATATTGGTAACGTTTCCTGTGCAAACATGAACCGAAAATGGATTTTAAAAGGTGTATTTTAATGCGGTTACGCTTTATTATTCCTTCCTAGAGTACAAACTAACCTCAGTGTCAATCTCCGCACACAATACTAAATGATCCAATAAAACATCCAAAGCAGTGTTATTTGACGATTACAAAAATGCTAATTTCGTTACTGATATAATATACACAACAACGCAGCTAAGAAACTTTTTACACAACTTCCTAGAATATTTCAGCACCCCTCTGAATTTATAAAACCCTGCGACCATGGACGTTCAATATTGCACTTTTTAGGCTTTACTGATAATAAATAAAAAATTTAAAACAAAACAAGTAAAAGTAAAAATTCACACTTACCCCCCCCACCCCCCAAAACCCAAGATATACAATATTTGCAGTTTTCACATGAAAGAATCTTATTTTTTTGTGTTTACCCTTTTGGGGAAGCAAAATTTATAAGTTTCGAGGTGTTTTTTAAATGAATAAATAAAATAATTTTACTTCAAATTTTCTTTATTAACGGGAGCGAAGCAAAGGGGGTTAATCTCCATTGATTTAAAGGGCCTTTATTGTTTTTATATTGGTGTGTAAGTGTGTGTGTTACTTAAAAACACCCGAACGCTGAACAATTCCTAAATTTTTAAAAACAGAATCCGGCACTGACCTAAAATACTTCGTGGAGATCTATATATATGGGGAAAATGTTAGATGTGAATTTGGCGGAATTTGCCGTCCCCCATTTCTAGGTCCCTAATCAGGGGGAGTCAATGAACAAAAAATAATAATTCGTTCACCTGTGCCTCCCCTGTGTTTTATCATTTTTTTTGGGTGTAAACTGCATAAACACTTTTCCTAGGCTTCATGACCCTGAAAAACCCCGTAAAATAATTACTAAAAAACTAACTCAAAAAAGCTGCCAAGACCGCCACTTGACGTTAAGATTTACATCTAGACGGCTTGCAATCGAAAATTAAAATCGCAATAAAATCGAGGGACCCGATAATAGCCCATCGCTTTAGGCCCATTAGGCTTAAAGGTTTACAGCAGCGCGCCCCCCCGTAAGTAAAAAGGGGTCAGTGCATCCGTACGATTTTTTTGAAATCTAAAAAAATCAAACAAATTTCATGCGTTTAAAAAACCTACAAGAAAAAATAAACTAAAAAATAGACTTTAAAGTTTAAAATTTATTTTAACGAAATTTTTTTAGTTTTTGAAAAAAATTTTTTTTTTGTTATTCCCCCGGCCGTGAAATGCCGTGCCCGCAAGGTCTGTCGAATGTTCACGTCAAGGTACCCCCCCAAATTTTCCGTGTAGATTGGAAAAACCTTGCAATTTTTTTCACGTTTTCGTACTGGTTGTTTACCATAGTAGGCCCTATTCCCACAGATGAGGGCTACACTGCGTTATATGCAATTCATACTTTTTTAATTTTTTTTTGAAATAAAATCTGAAATTACAAAATCTTTCCCACCAGTGGATTTAACCCATTCTTTCACTTTCGGCTACAAGGGGGCCTTAGCCAACTAGACTAGGAAAAAAGCCAAAGTCGTTGTTAGACGATGAGCAGTCATGTTTTGAGTACCCGGGAACATTTTCTTTTTAAATTTGATAATTATATTTTTGTATAAAAAATAGTTTTTTTTAAGTTTTGTTGGGATACGGGGACGGGCGCGTCAACTGTAAGGTCATGATGCGCCTCTCTAGCACATCATAGGCTAGGTAGGCCTAAGGTAGGGGGAAGAAAAGTAATGTAACCGGGTACTCAACACATGGTGCACTCACTCGTTTAACAACGACTTTGGCGTTTCCCTAGTAATTAAATGTAATATGTGTTAAATCGTACATCACATAATTGCTTACTGCCGCTGGCCCCCGGGCAGTAAATACATTCTCAAACATTCAACACCTTTAAAAGCTTGACGTCGATTTGGACGGCACCTTGATCTAGGTGCCCGTCATGCAGGTCCTCCGATACAGCAAGCAGAGTTGGGGTGATTTCGAGGTGTCACCCAGCCGTCATGAAACGTGATGTGAACATGAAAACTATCAAAATCGAGGCGATTTAGGTACCTGACAACACATGCAAAATTTGGTTGGGATACGAGCATTCCTTCTTGGTGAAAAAAATGGCTTGAATCATGCTCAAAATCACTTTAAAGATATAAGCTTCTACTGCTTGCTACTGCTACTGCTACTGCTACGGTCTAATTTGTCAGATTAAATCGGCCCGCAAGTCTGACCAAACGGGTGGGGCTACAACGTTCATATTTTACATGAGCATTAAGGTAATAGTGAAATAGGGTCTTTTGAAAGAAAAAGTTGAAAACGTTTGCTGGAAGGCTTCCAAATAAAGGTTTCAATATAAGCCTAAAACAAGAATATAATAATAAACAAGTAACTATAGTTACTTGACAATGATCGACTAAATTGTTTACTAAAAGCAAGTCTCTTGGCCACTAGATATTTTACATCCTATTGTTAATTGGTAATTCCATAGAAATTTAATCAACAGACTGTAAACGACGCAAAACGAAATATGTCCATCCGAAAAAAAAAATGAATTGCAGAACCTTCACAAAATCAAGATATTATAGTTACAAACTTTCTGCTGGTGCAAAACGCTATATCTACCATGCTATTTGATGAGAAACTTGGCTATTTGCTGCAAAACGCAATATGTCCCAGTTAAATGCTGGGTTATTGTTGTAATTGTGTTTTTTTTTCTGGTTGGACATATTGCGTTTGGCGTCATCGCTCCTCTTACTTTGATAAAATTATTATTATTTAACTAGGAAGCTTCGCAAACGCTTTTTCAGGCGCATTGTTTAAATGAGAGAAAAAATTTTAAACGAAGAAATGTGTAAAATGCTATTTTCATGAGAAATTATTTTTCGATTGCGTTAAATTTCACTCTAATTTATAAATTCATATAATTTAGGTTCTGTAAAAAAAATCAACACAATCGGATAAAGCATGTAGGTGTTTAAGTCGAAGAAATGTAAAAAAAAGTGAAAAATTGTTTTTTTTATGAGAAATAATTTTTCGATTGCGCTCGAATTTCACACTAATATAGTCTATTATTACATTAATGTCCTATGAAAAATCGTTACAATCGGATAAAGCATGTAGGTGTGATAAATTGAAGAAATGTTTTAAAAATAAAACAAACCGTAAAATTGCGATTTTCCTAAGAAATTATTTTTTGATTGCGCTCAAATTTTACACGAATATATTATAATTTTATAAAATTTAGGTTCTGTAAAAAATTCATCTTAATCTAATAAAGCATGTAGGTGTTATAAATCGAAGGAAATTTTTATAAATCGAAAAAAATCGTAAAAATTGCCATTTTCATGAGAAATAATTTTTCGATTGCGTTTAAAAAAGTGGCAGTTCTAAGCTTAGAGATTTCGAAGGCCTCCAGAAAATTTCATCGCAATTAGAGTATCGGTTTAGGCAAAAAAAACAAAAAAATTCGGATTTTTTTCTCCAGTGTAGTGAAATTGAATCTTCGATTTGCTCACTTCGCTCGCTACGCTCATCCAATAAATAATTGCGCAATGGAACTTGAAAAAATTAATGAGATAACACATAACAAAAACTCTAAAAATACAGCCAAACCTTACACACTCAAAAGAAATGAGATCTAAAAATTGCCAAGCTTATTCTACCCTTCCACATTTGCGCATTCTTAATTCATAAACGTACAGTGTCCCGTAACAGCATCCTTGAAAAGCTTGGCAAAATAGAATTTGCAATTAATAATTTAAACGTAATAGTTCATTCAAGTTCTTTTTTCTAATTAATTTAAACGTAATATCATGCAAATTCTATTTTGCCTAGCTATTCAAGGATGCTGTTACGGGACACTGTACGTTTATGACTTAAGAAAGCACAAATGCGGAAGGGTAGAATGAGCTTGGCCCTTTTTTAGATCTCATTTCTTTTGAGTGTGTAAGGTTTGGCTGTATTTTGACAAGTTTTTGTTATGTGTGTTATATTACACATTAACTGTAATTGTATGGGTACCCACCCACCCTGAGAGAGTATACTAACACTAGACGTTTTATCATTTAGTTTTACTGTACTATGATTCAATATTTATTTGGTCAACTGTAAGCATTAAAATATCCATTCTTTCAATGCATTGCGCACGCCTTACCGAAGTATACACTAGGCGGCCGTGACAAATTCAAACTGATACCATACCACGACGGTGGCGCGCTCTCGGCGGCAAAAAGTTGGAGAGTGCCTTATGGTCCCGTTTGTCTCTCGTTCCTCAGTGTGTTTTGGGTAACCTGCAACATGTGTAGTGCTCAAAACTTACAATAACCACTCACTTTGGAGTAGAGGCTTTTGGATACTACCGGTCACAGGATCTCAAATCTAACTCAACCTTTATAAACGTTTATGCAATTTCTTACAAAATATTTTTCGTTTCTTGTCTGCTGTATACTGCATGTAAGCAAACAAATGTTTAATTTCTGATAAAAAAAAACAAACCGAAATATCGAGTGTCGACATTTGCGGCACATTAAACGAGGGAGCGGAGCGACCGAGTGTCTCCATTCAACTCAAACGGCTCTCATTCTGTGATTCTGTATGTCTGTCTGAATGTCTGTCTGTTTGTCTGTCTGTCTGTTCGTCGAAAACCAGCCGAACCGCTGAATAGATTTCGCTGAAATTTTAAACAGACATCCGGTACGAGTTTACTGAGAACTGTTAACAAAATCAGCTAGATCCATTGCGATTTTATCCTACAATTAATAAAAATGTGATTTTGTAAAATATCGATAGCATTTGTTTAGTAGCAGCTAGCGGGACGATATCTGCGTGGCTGGCATAGCACAGTGGTAAGCATTCAGGCTACCGCACGCAGGGTTGGGGTTCGATGCCTGTTGGTTAATACTTTTTTATACTTTTACATCCACATATTATTTTTGAAGGGGTGTTAAATGGGAAATAAAAATGAGGTGATTTTGTTTTATCTTGGAAATTTGTTAATGTTTCACGCTAATACGTGTTGAACACGATTCGCATTTTGAATGCTCAATTTAGATAACTATTGTTGCAGAGTGATTAAGAGTTTAAATAAGGTGACTAGACGGACCAGTTTTAGAAGTCAGAACACTTGTACCGGTGTCCCGAGTGACTCAATAAAATAGTGTTTTTGTACCGGTTTGCAATTTGAGGGGGGAAGTGTGCGGGTATTCTCTCAACTGTACTGTGAATGGAATTGGAAGGTAACGTTTGATTTGAAAAAATCCCCTCCTGGGATAAGTAGGCTTAGGCTACGAATAGAAATAACATTGAAAAAGTTCTTCCATCTCCAAGAAGATAATTCATGAACTCAAAAGCCATTATTTGAATTGATTGATTTAAACCTACAAGAAATAATAAATTGAAAAATAGACTGCTTATCACTTTCACGAGCCCCCCCCCCCCCCCCCCCGGGCATCTGACCGGCCCGACGAGAGCGGGGCTACGTGGAGTCTTATGTTGTCTTTGTGAAGCCGTTGTTCTTGGTAATCGTGATTCTACGTATAGTTTCATTTCAGCTTTTGTTGTGATTGTCGTTCATTCATATATGAGATGTTATCAGTTTAACTATTCAATGCTCCGATATTTATTACGCGACGAGATGAATAATGTTGGACATTAGTTTGGAAGACCACGTAATATTGGTGTGAGAGAACTGATAAGACAATAATAGGGAAACGCCAAAGTCGTTATTAAACGAGTGAGTGAGCCAAGTGTTGAGTACCCGGGAACATCCCCTTTCCTCCCCTATACCACAAGTATGAGGAATGATACCGGGTACTCAACACATGGCTCACTCACTCGTTTAACAACGACTTTGGCGTTTCCCTAGTTAAACGAGGGAGCGGAGCGACCGAGTGTCTCCATTCAACTCAAACGGCCCTCATTCTGTGATTCTGTGTGTCTGTCTGTCTGTCTTTACGTCGAAAATCAGCCGAACCGCTGAACAGATTGCGCTGAAATTTTAAACAGACATCCGGTACGAGTTTACTGAGAACTGTTAACAAAATCAGCTAGATTAATTGCGATTTAAGCCTACAATAAATTAAATGTGATTTTTTAGAATGTCGATAGCATTTGTTTAGTAGCAGCTAGTGGGACGGGATTTACCTGGCTGGCATGGCTTAAGGATAAGGATTAAGCCTACCGCACAGAGTGATGCGGTTCGATGCCCGTAAGTGAGAACTTTTTTTTATATTTTTACACCCACATATTATTTTTGAGGGGTGTTAAATGGGAAATAAAAATTAGGTGATTTTGTTTTATCTTTGAAATTTGTTAATGTTTCACGCTAATACGTTTCGATCACGATTCGCATTTTTAATGTTCAATTTTAATAACTAGGGAAACGCTTAAGTCGTTGTTAAACGAGTGAGTGAGCCAATTGTCGAGTACCCGGGAACATCCCATTTCCTCCCATATACCCAAGGCTGGATCTAGCCCAGTATGAGGAATGATACCGGGTACTATAAACATGGCTCACTCACTCGTTTAACAACGACTTTAGCGTTTCCCTAGTAATATTGATTTTGCGCAAGTCCGCCTTTTTTGAGACGCAACTTTGCGCCGGTAAATCTTTATGCATGAGAGGAATTGCTAACAAAATGAGCAAACAAGCTGAACATGCGATGGATTTAATAAAACTACAATGGTTTTGTTCATGCAAGCTTATGCAGCGACAGAGGTGTATCGAATCAATCCCAAAATACCGTTGGGAGATTGAGTAAACCTTGCATTCTTTACACGTATTTCGCACAGGCTATGTTTTCCATAGTATTGTATCCATTTCATAACATGTCCTATAATTTTCCAGAAATAATTAAATAATCCAGAAATAACATTACGTATCTATCCCGACCGTTGTTTGAACCCGTGGGTCTCCAACATTCCGGGTATAAAGGCGCTTGAGCTAACTAGACTAGGAATACGCCAATTAGTGGGGTCTATAAGCTCCAATATATATAACAATCGTGCAAATCGTGAAGAAAGCATAAAAATTGGTGAATTTACTAATATGACCACAATGAATCCAAAAATCGATGGCCCCAAGTTGAGTTCCTGTAACTTTTTTATTAATTGAATTAATAAAATTAATTGATTAATTAACCAACAAAATTTTTTTAAAGGAGTCAACACAGTCGACATTGGTATCAAATGAAAGCTTATTTTACGGAGAATGAATAAATAAAAAAATATTAAAAAATTAATTAATTAATCATCTAATTAATTGAATTTTAGTAATATTTTACCACTTTCGATTTATGTATAATTATGTACACCTAAAATTTTACTGATTGTAATACAATTTCACCCCTTTACTAACATAATGCCAATAAATCCAAATTTTGATGGCCCCAAACAAAATTCCTTCAACTCCCAGATTTATGGATTAATGAAATTAATAATTAGATTAATACCAGTTAAATGTTTGACATTCACAAACCACAGTCAACTGATGTATCAAATAATAACAAAACAAGCATAATTAAAGAGAAACATCACGGCCCCAAGAACGCAATCAAATCAATTAACCACAAATAAAAACAAAAACAACAAACGGCAATAATCACAAAAATTACAAAATTAATGTACAAAATAAACACAGCATAGTCGACTTGGGTATCAAATGAAAGCTTATTTCACGAGTAAATAATATGTGAAAAAATATTTTTCATTAATTAATTAATCATCCAATTAATTACATTTTAGTAAAATTATACCACTTTTGACTTTTGTATAGTTATGTATTCCAAAAACTTTACCGATTGTCATAAAATTTCACCACTTTAATAACATAATGCCAATTAATCCAAATTTTGATGGCCCCAAACGAAATTCCTGCAATTCCCAGATTAATGGATTAATGAAATTGACAATGAGCTAGATTCCCTTAAAATTGTCTTAACATTCAATTATGCGCTACGATTGACAATTTGTAGTATTAAAAACAATATGATTACAATAAACCTAAATAATGATGGGTCCAAACTGAATTCCACTTAATTATTATTAATTGAATTAATGGAATTAATTATATTTATTTCAATCAAATGTGTAAATGATCACAACATAGTCGACTTGGGTACCAAATGAAAGCTTTTTTTTATGAATGATTAAAATGCGAAAAAATATATTTAGTTAATTAATTAATCATCTAATTAATTACAATCTAGATTAATTTTACCTCTTTGGTTATGTATAGGTATCAAAAACTCTACCGATTGTCATAAAATCTTACCACTTTACTAACACGATGTCAATAAAATAAAATAAAATAATTATAGCACCAAACAAAATTCTTGTAACTTACATTTTATTAAATAAATGAAATTAAGAATTAGCTAGTTCACGTGCCACAGTCAACTGGTGTAAATTTAAAAAATAGCCCAAATTTTACTAAGGCATATGTTTATTAATATGCTATCCGTTAATTACATTAATTAAATTATAGTGTAATTAACGGATAGCAAATTAATAAACTTATGCCTTAATTTTGTTTGGTGCTATAATTATTTTATTTTATTTTATTGACATCGTGTTAGTAAAGTGGTAAGATTTTATGACAATCGGTAGAGTTTTTGATACCTATACATAACCAAAGAGGTAAAATTAATCTAGATTGTAATTAATTAGATGATTAATTAATTAACTAAATATATTTTTTCGCATTTTAATCATTCATAAAAAAAAAAGCTTTCATTTGGTACCCAAGTCGACTATGTTGTGATCATTTACACATTTGATTGAAATAAATAGAATTAATTCCATTAATTCAATTAATAATAATTAAGTGGAATTCAGTTTGGACCCATCATTATTTAGGTTTATTGTAATCATATTGTTTTTAATACTACAAATTGTCAATCGTAGCGCATAATTGAATGTTAAGACAATTTTAAGGGAATCTAGCTCATTGTCAATTTCATTAATCCATTAATCTGGGAGTTGCAGGAATTTCGTTTGGGGCCATAAAAATTTGGATTAATTGGCATTATGTTATTAAAGTGGTGAAATTTTATGACAATCGGTAAAGTTTTTGGAATACATAACTATACAAAAGTCAAAAGTGGTATAATTTTACTAAAATGTAATTAATTGGATGATTTATTAATTAATGAAAAATATTTTTTCACATATTATTTACTCGTGAAATAAGCTTTCATTTGATACCCAAGTCGACTATGCTGTGTTTATTTTGTACATTAATTTTGTAATTTTTGTGATTAATTGCCGTTAATTGAATTAATTGAATTTATGGAAAAGTGATAAGAACCCGACCTTGGGGCCATCACTTTTCTCTTTAATTATGCTTGTTTTGTTATTATTTGATACATCAGTTGACTGTGGTTTGTGAATGTCAAACATTTAACTGGTATTAATCTAATTATTAATTTCATTAATCCATAAATCTGGGAGTTGAAGGAATTTTGTTTGGGGCCATCAAAATTTGGATTTATTGGCATTATGTTAGTAAAGAAGTGAAATTGTATGACAATCGGTAGAATTTTAGGTGTACATAATTATACATAAATCGAAAGTGGTAAAATATTACTAAAATTCAATTAATTAGATGATTAATTAATTAATTTTTTAATATTTTTTTATTTATTCATTCTCCGTAAAATAAGCTTTCATTTGATACCAATGTCGACTGTGTTGACTCCTTTAAAAAAAATTTGTTGGTTAATTAATCAATTAATTTTATTAATTCAATTAATAAAAAAGTTACAGGAACTCAACTTGGGGCCATCGATTTTTGGATTCCTTGTGGTCATATTAGTAAATTCACCAATTTTCATGCTTTCTTCACGATTTGCACGATTGTTAGGCTTATAGACCCCACTAAATGTCGTTGTTAGACGAGTCTTCAAGTCATGTGTTGAATACCCGGGAACATTTGCAAATTAGTTGATTTATATAATATAAGGTAAAAACGATAGGGTTTTTAGTTTAGTTGGTATAAGGGTGCGAAAACTGTAAGACCATTCTAGACTAGACGAGGGAGGAAATACCAATGCTGGATCCAGCCTTTAGAAAGGGAATGTTACCGGGTATTCTACACATGACTCGCTCACTTGTCTAACAACGACTTTGTGGCGTTTTTCTAGTTATTAAACCAGGGAGCACAGCGCCTAAGTCTTACAATTTAACGTTGCCTGCGTTGGTGAGTGAGTGAGTGTGTACGCTAAAGATCGGTCGAATCGTTAAACCGATTGCGCTCATCCGGAACCAGATTCCTTAGAACTGTTTACATAATCAGCAACATCCGTTTCGATTTAAACCTTCGAAAAATAATTGATTGGGAATAGGCTGAATATTGTAACATTAAATTTAACAAAAAATGGTTTTGTTCTTAAAGAAATAATTATCGATTCACGTTTTAAATGTCAGGCGGTGAATGCATTGCATTAGCAGGTTGTATCGAATTTTGCACGTTCAGGGTTCCACCAAATTCCGCTGGGAGATTGAGTAAACCTTGCAATCTTTACACGTATTTCGTACTGGCTATGTTTTGCAGAGTATTGTATCCATTTCAAACATGCTCCATAATTTCTTCTAGGAACACCAACCATAGCCGTTTAATTGAATTCTACACATGTTCAGCCTATTTTTCAATTTTTTAATTCTTGTAGATTTAAATCGCAACGGATGTAGTTGATTTTGTTAACAGTTCTCAGTAAATACGTACCGGATGTATATTTTAAATTTCAGGTCAATAGGTTCATCGATTCGCATGATTTTTTGCGTACACAGTTGCTCAATCACTACTCACAAACACAGGGACATAATAAGTGCCGTTTCTCTTGAATTGTAAGACTCAGTAGCTGCGCTCCCTTATCTAAAAATACAATACAGAAAATAACAAATCTGTCCTGACCGTTGATTTGAATTCGGGTCTCGCACATTCCGGGTATTTAAAGGCGCCCGAGCGAACTAGACTAGAAAACGCCAAAGTAGTTGTTAGAAGAGTGAGCGAGTCATCTGTTGAGTACCCGGGAACATTTTCATTCAAGTTGATTGATAATATATAAGGTATACATGTCAGGGTTTTTACTTTTGAGTTTAGTTGGATAAGGGCGCGTTAACTTTAATGTAAGGCCATAATGCGTTACTCTAGTCTATGATAGGCAAGGGAGGAAATACCAATGCTGGATCCAGCTTTAGGTAGGGGGAGGAAATAAAATGTTCACGGGTACTCAAAACATGGCTCATTTTCTCGTCTAACAACGACTTAGGCGTTTTTCTAGTGTGATTACATGAACGTGCTTGACACATGTCCGTATAACCAGCTATATAGCTCCCGTTTGGACCGAGTAAGTATTTAATGTACATCCAATAAATAATAATAATCATAAAAACTCATTTCCAACAATGTCAGGTTGAGTGGTGTTCTTCACACCGATATCTAGGGCACGAAACTATTTTTTGCCGAGATTGCCAGGCTCAGCGTTTCTTCATCATCATCTTCATCGTCATCTTCATCCTGCATCATCTGCTTCTCCACCAATTTTCTCCACTCTTTCCTGTCCTCCCACAGCTTCAATTCCGTCACCTGGTTCCACGATTCACCTCTCTCTTCAACGTCTCCTTCGATAATAAATAATAATAATAATTTAAACTCTAAAATACATAGTTGGACGAGCGTAGCGAGCGAAGCGAAGATTCCATTTCACTACACTGGAGAAAAAAATCCGGAATGTTTTTTTTTATTTTTTTTGTATTTTTGGGTGTTTGTCCGCACGATTCCGGCTTAACCGATACTCCAATTGCGATGAAATTTTAAGGAGGCCTTCGAAATCTCTGAACTTAGAACTGCCACGTTTTTGAGCGCAATCAAAATATTATTTCTCATTAAAATCGCAATTTTACGATTTTTATCGATTTTTGAAAAATTTCTTCTACTTATAACACCTACATGCTTTATCCGATTGTTATGATTTTTTCACAGAACCATTATTTTATGAATTTAGGCCCTAGATATTCGTGAGAAATTTGAGCGCAATCGAAAAATTATTTCTCATGAAAATCGAAATTTTACGTGTTTTTTCTTTTTTAAACCAATTCTTTGACTTATAACACCGACATGCTTTATCTGATTGTAATGATTTTTTTACAGAACCTTAATTTTACAAATTAATATATTCGTGTGAAATTTGAGCGCAATCAAATAATTAATTCTTATGAAAATCGCAATTTTACGATTTTTTTCTTTTTTTAAATTACGATTAACTAAAAAAATTAAAAATAAAGTTATTTTTTATTTAATTTAAATTAATTTTTAAAAAAATCTTCAACTTAGTAATGATTTTTCACAGAACAACAGAAAATCCGTATAACACATGGCAGCTCAATACACCAATTACGCTCATCCAACAACGCGGCGGGACTTAAGCGTTTTCCTGGTAAAAATACACACGACGGGGTGCAAGCATTGCACCCTTAGCAGGTTTCCCATGGCAAATTTATATATAAAAAGAATCTAAATTTTTATTCGCGGAATCAGATGGATTTAAATATTAATTTTCCAGTAACGAACGTTGAACTTAAACGAGGATGGTTTGGACGCATGGGCGACCACATGGTGATGGGGGTAAGGGTGGGGCAATTGACGGTTTGACCACCACCCCCCTTGCAAAACCATTGCCATTTTCAACACATATAACTGAGATAATGCCATGCATGAAATGCAAATGAGTTTGTATTCGAATAAACATATTTTTTCGGTGAAAAGTAAAAGAAAACTCAAATAAGCATGAGCCACACTCAGTATTTAATGAAATTCTAGCGGTTGGAATTCAAACCATACCACAATTAATACAATCCTCTGTCAACGGTAGACAACCCCTTACTACACGTTTTTTAAAATTTTTAAAATCCCCCATTATTTAAAAAGAGGCATTATTTTAAGGGTGTTGATTTCAATCTCCTTCAATCACTCTCAATCTTCTAGCCTGCACTTTTCAACCCAGAGAAAATAAAATGTGAATCAATTAAGGCAATCATGCGGAAATATAATTTTTGAGATTGGAGCGTCCTTTATTCTCAATGCTTGAATGGCTCTTGCGTGTTTTTTAAAAATCGTTACTAAAAATATAATTAAAGTATTTACTATGTAAATTATTGCATGCAACAGGAGAACCAGTGTTTCTACGACTTTAAAAATTAAACAAGATACTTACTTATTTTATACTATCAATTACTGAGCCATTGTTAGTAATATCCCCCCCCCCAACCCCAAATACAAAATTTGTTTACAAAAAACGGCAGCCAAGCTCTCCTTCCAAAGTCTTCGGCTGTGAATGCTGTGAGATATAGAAGTTGAGCCAAGCATTTCATTCTTTCTCCCTAGTTTCGCATTGAAAAGAAGTAAGATCATTTTGCCTGTTGACGAGCGCCAAGCCAACCATTTTCGTGGTAAAAAAAGTAAAGATTTAATCTCTAAATCGTAAAAAAATTACTTGGCCATTGAATTTGGTTCATTACGAGAACTCTAAAAAAAACTAAAAATTACTTGGTCATTGAATTTGGTTCATTACGAGAACTCTAAAAACTCAATGGCCAAGTAATTTTTTTTAATGATTTTGAGTTTATCATTTTTACTTTTTTAACACGAAAATGGTTGGCTTGGCGCTCGTCAACAGGCGAAATGATCTTACATCTTTTCAATGCGAAACTAAGGAGAAAGAACGAAATGCTTGGCTCAACTTCTACATCTAACAGCATTCTCAGCCGAAGCCTTCTAAAGGAGATCTTGGCTGCCGTTTATTTTTATTTTTTTACAAATTTTTGTATTTGGGGGGATATCACATATTTTTGTTGATTGTTTCATATCAATGCGTGAAAAACGTGAAATTCGTAATATTCAGTGATAGTGCCTTTAAAACAGATTGTCTAGAAACAAAAGCAACCATCTTTTGATTTTGATTACAATCAGGAGTTGGCAATATACAATGTTTTTAATTAATTTCCTATGGTTTATGTCGTCTTGGGTTTTTGTGTGAATGATTTGTTGACTGGACTATAACACATTGACGCATAATTTTAATTTATCAGCAATTAAAACATTCAAATTGTATTAAATACGACCTAACGTTTTTCCCAAAGTTAAGGGTGGTAGGGAACAGTGAGGGTGAACCATCGCTTGCCTCCTGGCGGATTATTATTTTTCATATTATTATGTACCATCTTGCAAAATTTCATGCTGATAACTCATTCGGTGCCTTCATGGTGAATGTGGAAATCAAGATAAAAATAATAAAGCTATTATAAATGGGGTTTGAAAAAATGTGGTTTAGGAAATGAGAATAGGCCGATTGGGTTAAACACATTAAAAAATAATTTTAATAACTAATTTGAATAAAAATTTAATTTTGGGTTAGAACTATGAATTATTCTAATTTTAGGGGGTGTTGGGGGTGAATATAGCTTGCCTCTCGGTGGATTATTTTTCATATTATTATGTGCCATCATGCCAAATCTTATGATGATAACTCATCAGGTGCCTTCATGGTGAATGCTGGAAATCAAGGTCCACATTATCAGGTCATAAACCGAGTTTCAAGATTGTAAATCTTTCGGGACGGCGTGTGCAGATAGCTGAAAAAAACAACTTAAGTAGGAGTAAACAGGGTCGAGTTATCATCGCCTACTAGTAGTCGCGTGCGCTTGGCTGCGGGCGATCGACCGTCGCCCTAGTTTATATTTAGTTTTTGACTGTTTATTTAACAAAGATAAAAATAAAATCGTTTTTACCTACTCGGATTGTGAGTGGAAATAATCAAAAGTGTAGTAATTTCAGTCACGGATAAAGCCGTTTATCAAGTTTTTATCTCGAAAATGTCCAAAACTGCTTGGAATCAGTTTACTCACTCTTGTTACGAACACGTTTTATTACGTTTTCCTTTTTTGCACGTTACAAGTCATTCCATTTGAATTGAATTTATTGAATGTGTAATATTTTCAATCCCAAAAAAGTGCAATCTCACATAAATTCATAATAATTATGTAAAAAATAATCCTGCCTCGATACTCAAGATAACACTCAGCTATTAGCCTAAGACAAATGTGGTTACAGATCGTACAACACACCACAACACGCAAATTGTATACGTGTCATGCATTTGTAACATCATGCACCCTATATTTCTTTTGCTTTTATTGTCCAAAAGTTGAATTGAGTTGCAAGTAATTTGTAATTAAATAAATTAACTAGGGCCTATACTTTACTTCGGCTTAAACCCCTTGTGAAATATCCTGCGGATGCCCGTATAACTGGACGACAGCTATTCAACGCGCCGATAGAATATGTAGGTATCCGAATAGCTAAATCGTAAAGCAGAAGCACAGATAATACGTGCACTACGTGGTGTACTCTATTATCTGTGGCACGAGGCTCTGATTCGCGAGGTCCCGAGATCGATGCTGAAGTCTATCACGACTAAAAGTTAGAATCTCTGACATACCCTTCCTTCACAACCACCCTTGTTAGAAACCTCCTGAAGAGAATGTGCAACCGTCCCTGGCCTCGTTTTATTCGAGAAATAACAAAATTAGTGTTTATTGATCAACTTTTAGAAAACATAAAATGTAATTATCCGCAGCAGCAGAGACTCGACGCTCCTTCCGTTTGGGTTTGATAATTTCTTTGCCTCATTTCTCCAACACTCGACGACGCTTTCGATTCCATCTCCTCCCCTCCTCTTCGGAAGTTAGCCGACTTCCGGAAATCGAAAGGGACGTTACGTTGCTTCATTAAGATTTCAAACAAATAAAAATCAATTTCGTAGCCATAATTACTTATGTTGCTTCAAAAACTATTTAAGTTACTTACTGGGTTTATTGATCTGCTTAGCCCCTTTATTTGATACTTACATAAACAATATTGCGTTTTCTTTATTGTTTAGTTGATGAGCGTAGCGAAGATTCCATTCCACTACAACGGGAAAAAATCCAGAATGTTTTTCTTTTTTTTCTTTATTCCTGTTTGTATTTTTTTTGTGTTTGTTTCACGATTCCGGGTAAACCAATACTTTAGTTGCAATGAAATTTTCTGGAAGCCTTCAAATCTCTGATCTGACAACTGCCACGTTTTTGAGCGCAATCGGAAACTTATTTCTCATGAAAATCGCAATTTTACGATATTTTTCATTTTTAAAAAATCAACTTATAACACCTACATGCTTTATCCGATTGTAATGATTTTTCACAGTACCTTAATTTTATGAATTCATATATTCGTGTGAAATTTGAGCGCAATCAATTATTATTTCTCATGAAAATCGCAAGTTGACCCTTTTTTGCGTTTAAAAAAGTCATCGATTTATAACACTTACATGGTTAATCCGATTGTGATGATTTTTTTCACAGAACAACATAAAATCCGCATAACACATGGCAGCTCATGCACCAATTACGCTTATCCAACAACGCACCTGAAAAAGTGTTTGCAAAGCTTCCTAGTAAAATGGATGAGCGAAGCAAAGATTCCATTTCACTGAACTGGAGGAAAAAATCCGGAATGATTTTTTTCTTTCTTTTTCTTTGTATTGTTTGTGTCTGTCAACAAGATTCCGGCTTAACCGATACTTAACTGCGGTGAAATTTCTGGAGGCCTTCGAAATATCCTAACCTAGAACTGCCACGTCTTAAGCGAAATAAAAAAATATTTCTTATGAAAATCGCAATTTTGTGATTTTTTCGATTTAAAAAAAATTCTTTGACTTATATGTCTTCGTGCTTTATTCGATTGTAATGATTGTTTCAAAGAACCATTATTTTAGAAATTGATATATTCGTGTGAAATTTTGAGCGTAATCGAAAAATTATTTCTCATGAAAATCGCAAATTATTTACGATTTTTTTATTTTGATTTTTAACATTTCTTCGACTTATAACACCTACAGGCTTTATCTGATAGTAATGATTTGTTAACAGCATCTAAATTTATGAATTGATTTATTCGTGTGAAATTTGAGCGCAATCAAAATATTATTTGTCATGATAATCGCAATCTTACGATTTTTTCGATTTTTTAAATTTCTTCGACTTATAACACCTACATGCTTTATTCGATTGTAATAATTTTTCACAGAACCTTAATTTATGAATTATATATTCGTGTTTAATTTGAGCTCAATCAAAAAACTATATCTCGTGAAAATCGCAATTTACGCTTTTTCGTTTAAAAAAAAATACGCTCATCCAACAACGCGCCTGAAAAAAGCGTTGCGAAGCTTCCTAGTGATAGAAAAGCTTACAGCTATTCTGGAAACAATAACTAACAACCACACTTACAAAGGCAAGAAAACACGTTCACAAATGTGCCACGCAGATCTGGACGACAACGAAGAACGTGATTTGGATTAGCTGCATAAAAAGTCACGATTATATTAAGCTTCTCCATCATAAAGTTACCGAGAATAGATTTCTAGAGGACTTGAAACACACCAAACATTACTGCCACACTGGGAGCTTAGGGTCGTATCACAACGTTCGATTGAATCTAAATTTATTTATTTATTTATTTTATTTATTTAAGGGTATTGTACCACCTCTGCCCGATAATTGAAAGTGGAAGAAACATGGCTGAAAAGTTTTCTGAATGAAAGAGGGTCTTATTTAAAACAGATTTTTTTTTACTTTTTTTACTTTTTTTTGGGGACATAACCTCACTCTTGGCCATTATATAAAATTTTTTGACAATAGTGTAGCCAACACAGCTAGTGCAAAATTAAATTTGTGAATCGGTTTTCTATATATAGTTCTAAACACCTTAGCTACAACTTCAACTACAAGGACAAACAGATTTCTGAAATAACAGTTGGTATACGATTTTTTTTGTCAAACGGTACAAATACGAGTTTTTTTGAGTTTTGCATCGTCTGGCAAAAAAAAATCGTACACCAACTGTTATTTCAGAAATCTATTTGTCCTTATAGTTGAAGTTGTAGCTAAAGGTGTTACGGAACTATATCCAGAAAACCGATTCACAAAATTTAATTTTGCACTAGCTGTGCTGGCTACACTAATGTCAAAAAAACGAGATATAATGGCCGATAGTGAGGTTATGTCCCGACCCACCCACCCCCCAAAAAAAAAAATGTTTTTCTCTGTTTATTAAAGGTACTCTTTCATTCAGCCAACTTTCATGGACTTCCAATTTTTTGACCCTACCCTGATTACAATAGCCTTAACAGTATTGCTTCCAAACTTTTCCCGCGCAATTCTGGAAATTTGCGCTCTTGCGGGGAGCGGGAAGGGAGGGAGATAGGCGTGATCAACTTAACAAATTTAGCCATCCCCACCGCAACAAAACATGGCGTATCGCAAGGCAACGAGGGGTAATGCTCGAGTAATACACCGACAAAGTAGCCAGCGCCTGATTTATTGCGCGCCCGGCTCACTAGCGACAATAACACTGTCAAGGTCAACTTCCATTGCTGGGATGGGATATTAGTCACTCAACGCTGGCGTCGATAAATGCGAATATAAATATCCAGTTGTAATCCCTATCCGAAAGTTTTTTTCTGGTGTATGCTAATGAATTACATTGTAAAACAATGTATAGTTTTATATTTTACACAGTAGGCATATGCTATCAAATATTATTGGTGTTTCTCCCGTTTCTCCCGATTGAACAAAACATTATAAGTAATGTTTTCAAAATATAACTCTTGCCCCCTGGTCTCCATACAATACTGAGCATGGCAAGCGAGTAATCAAGCATATTATTTTTTTGGTATCTAAACCAATCGCGTTTGCGATTCAAACTCATGTCCCTTAGTTTCATGCTGACCTTCGCCAATATCGTCATAAACCAAGACAGCAAGATTGTTGTTGTGTAGTGTTCTATCGCAAACAGAGGCGGAGGTTTTCGTTCGAACCCTATAGTCGGGTAAAGCTAGTTTGAATTGTTTCACTTCACTTCAATTCAATTAAACGAGTTATTACACAATCACTGTTTGGGATAAAAGTCAGTGGCGTCAACAAACGAATGTGCAGGGGTGCAGCCACACGCGGCCCGGTCCGTAGACGTTTTTGAAACTTTTTGAAAACTTCCTCGCGTCTGATGAAGAGAGCCTCTTGAAAATGTGCACACTTTTTTGGTAAGTGTTTTTATTTAATATATATTGCGGTCTAAACATCTTTTTTTGATCGTATATATATATATATATATATATATATATATAAAATATATATATATATGCACAGTATCAACAACTGAGCATCTACTTCCGACTCAACTAGTCCGAGCGAGAGCTTCAGCAATCAGTCGTCCTGATGACGGGGCCCAGAGCGGTCCAGAAACGTTGACATGGGTAAGTCAAATCGACGTGGCGAAATAACCCGACAAGTTTACAATTGTGATTCTAATACTTCGGGCCACGAAAGCCTTAAAAACTTAATATATATATATATATATATATATATTAATTAATGTTTATCGTATTCAGATATGAAGTGAATTTAATTTCTTTAGGGCAAGGCACTTGCACTCAAATGTGTATTGTGTGGCTCGTTGGTATTGTTGTTAGAATCTCTGCTTCCAATACAGAAGGTCCATGGTTCGTCCGATTCCCGTTAAGTCAGAAGGTTTTAACTGCTGATTTAGCAACGGTGACTTTGGAGCCGTCCTAGCAACGAGGCACATAATAAATTTAAAGTTCTTCTGAATCGGCCTTGTTGATTCTGGCGTTGATCCGCGGGTGTTCGCACTGTCCATACCACTGATTACTAGATTTCCTATATTTAAAAATATCGATCTTTAGTTGGTTATCGCTCACTCGTCGATTGCGTCGGGGCCTGCAGGGTTGGATTGGTCGCTTTGGTTTACTGTCCACCACTGAAAAACAGTTATATGACTGAGTGGGTAGACTAAAAGTGAATTTATTTATTTATTTATATGCTACGCTACGCGCTTACTTCCATGCAAATATAGCCCTACCTCAGAACGTTAGTTATTTTTTACTCACAACATAGATAAATAGAACGTATTTTCAAATAAGATTTGACGTGCACATTCGACAGAAATATTAATTGTAAATAAATTATACCGGATACACAAGATAACAACCAATAAAAAAAGTAAGTGGTCATTTGAGACTCCGGATACATATAAAATACATTGCAAATATCACAAACAAATACACGAAAAAAATCTAAAAAAATCTCGTAGTTTATATTATAATGCGTCACACATAGGCATGTGTTAAACTGGTGAGCTAGGATTAATACACATTATTTACATAGACTTTGAGAATTTTTATTTACACATGTGCACACATATAGAATGAGGTACATTGAGTTCAACTATGTACATTCACGTACACTCGCGACGAAATACGTTAGTAATGTGATGTGTGACTTACTTTACACCTGCTTTACACGCTCGCCTCTAGTGTCTTCTATAACAAATAAACGCAGGGAACAATAACTATATTTAAAAAAACAAAAAACGGTAGAAAACTAAAATGTAAATGTGATCATGTTCACGTTTCATTTGTTTTGTTTCTTGAATTCTTCGGCCACACTTTGCAAATGGCAATTAAGAGGAGATGAACTGCATTGCGCATGCAAAACTGCGTTGTAGGTTTTCTACTTAGATGATTTTTTTGTCTTTGTTCAATTGCTTGGACAAACAGTTTTTGCAAAATTAAAGTAAAATGGAAATCACTTATTTATAAATTAATTGAACTTAACACTGTTCTTAGGTGAGAAAATAAGTTTTTAATTATGTTGCAATATTTCACACAACAACAAATTAAACAACAACAACAACAACAAACACATACACATACACATAACACACAATACATATTACCATAATAACATAATTAAAAACTTATTTTCTCACCTAAGAACAGTGTTAAGTTCAATAAATTTATAAATATCATTTACCTGTTCTACTAAAGTTTCTTTTGAAATGGAAATCACTTATTCGTAGTATTAGGTTTCAAGGTTAATCGAGACGGTTGGTACATTGTAGAATAACAATCCCCACGGTGCAGGGAATTAAAATTATTATTCATTATAATGCATTTTTTAGAAATCATAATAACTCAATACATTATAACTTACCCAAGCAAATAGCAATGATTTGGATACTAGACCCGGAACAATATTAAACGTAAATATATTTTTTTTTACTTTATAATGATCTGAACAATTCTTGGAAACATCAAGGTGCATAAGCAATCATGTAATTTTATAATATACCTCCCACGTCCCACTCGCAGGGGAAAATGGGCTATGTACGAGAAATACTAATGTAATTATATCAGATAAAACAAAAAATGAATTATATGTGGATGTTTCTTCCCCTAGTTCGTAAAGTACGGAAGAACTGCAATTGAGACGTTTAGAGTGATGTTTAAATTGCGACCAAGCCTCTAGGCATGATAATATTATCGTTCTGGTAATCAAAACAATTGATATAATGAGGGTTTAAAAAATAAATCATAATTGCAAACATGCATGTTGCATGTAAAAGATGTAATTTCAGTGACGGACTTCAATTAAAGCGATCCGAACCGACGACGCCATCGATTGGCGAAATAATCGGACATTTGAAATCCAGTTCACAGATTACCATGATTCACCCGCGGATGAGTCAGCATAGACATAACTACTTCGGAACAACCATTTACAACTTGTTGTGTGCTTCGTTGCTAAGACGGTTTCAAAGCCACACTCTCAGTGGATGTAATGCGATACCCTTCCCATAGATTATGGGTTGATTCAAGTCGGGAATCGAACCAGCGACCTTCTGCTATGGAAGCAGGGACGCTATCCTTTGGACCAACAAGCCACAAACATTACTTGGCAGACTTGCTTGCCCCCAGAGTAATGAAATGAAATATTCTGTAATAATAATTCAATCATTACGTAGTGCATGGGTGATGTCTGTCCTATGGATATGACCCCGGGTTCGAATCCCTTCGAGACCGGTAATCCTGAATGAAGGTTTTTTTCGAACTTTTCTTCAGTCGCTAATGCGAATGCAAGGGATTGAATAGCCCTCGGGCATCACCACACAATTGTCCTATCCGCAAACTGCCTAGTTAGTCACCAGAAGAGGGAAATCCTGCAGCGAGCATCCTACAAAAATGTATTTATTTATGGATATGACCGGTCGAAAGGCCGACTACCGTGCGTTAGCAAACGATGTTATTTTCTTTATCGTGCTGAAAGAACGCAACACGATATCTAAAAAAGAATAAAGGTTCGGTTTGGTACTATATAATATAATTACATAGACTTATCGTAAACAATATTTGCTTAGTTCTTACAACGCGGGTAATTATAAAGATTGTTGAATGGGAGCACTACAAACCTTGCATTGCCGAGAATCAAAATTTTAATCTACTTATTAAAGAATGCGATAAACATATTTAGACAGTTTCAAATTCTGATATCGTCCGCGGTCGCATAATTATATTAGTGTCTAGGGACGCTGGCGAATTACACTAGCACGACACGGATTCGAATCCCGCTCAAGGCATAGGTTATCTGTAATTGTTCTTCACTCTCGTCTATCACCACTCATAGTCCGAATAGCATGATCTCAATAAAAGTGATGTTGAACAACAATAATCATCATCGTTAATTTCTGGTAGCGAATATTATAGAATTCTTACAACGATGTAAAAAGCTGCAAGCAAACCTCAAAATAGCAGATTGTGTTTATGTAATCTGATGACAAGCACATCCGGTGTCCAGATCCCGCCCACATTGCCTCCCCTACTTGCTTCGAAGGAGACACGATCGAATTTCACAAGAGAGCGCCACCAAATGGAGCCAAAAGTGTGCTTTGCAAGGCGTTCGTACTTTTCAAACTACGTCTACATTTTTCGTCCGATTTCAAAAAAGTTTTTTTTATTTTACTCAGAAATAAACTGTTATTCTACGTACATGGCCTGATTTTGCGAATTTACTCCTCTTTGGTCACACAAGGGCAGTAAACTTTGACCGGAAATGACCATTTTCTATGGACTTTGAGGACTCGTGGGGGAAATGTTATGACTTAAATGAACAAAAGGGCTATGTACGAGAAATAAGAATTTAGTTATCTATCAGAGGAAAAAAACAGAATGAAAATATAATGATTTCCCTGTCCGTAGTTTGAAAAGTACGAAAGTACTGCACATGGCACGATCGGAGTGGTATTTAAATCGCACCCAAGCCTCTTAAGGTCATGGTGATGTAGTTACCTTTTGAAAGAAAAAAATGAAAAATAGAGCCTAAATCTATAGAAATAAAGTTTTTAATATAAGTTTTTTGACTTTTTGTGCAATATTTTCGTGCCATTTGGGCCAATTCTGACCAAACGGGTGGGGCTACAACGTTCATATTATGCATGGACATTAAGGTTATGTTGATGTAGTACCTTTTGAAAGAAAAAATTGAAAAAGTCAGCCAGAATCCAGAGAAATAAAGCATTTAATATAAGTTTTTTACAGTAAATAATACCAATTGACAGGTAACAAAAGAAACTTGACAACAATCACCTACAATGCATAGGCAGCAAAACAAAGCACTTGCAAAAATAAAGATATCCCACGCAAACTAAAATTTTAAAAAGCTTATCCATCAACGCGGCGGGACTTAAGCGTTTTCCTAGTTAGTATAATGGCGCAATATAACTTTCAACTGTCCAAAATGATTGGTCACAGTGAATGGGGGTTTGGGGCTCTTCCGTGAACATCGACCATTTTTCACAATAAGACACCCAAAGTTATTTTGTGGAGTCTTCTGTACTGCGTCTTAGTCAGTACGAAAGTGTCTTGTGAGTGAGATATCCAGTATTAAACCCTATCGTTTTGAGCCTCGACGTTCTGATAGAAGGTAGAATAAAAAGCAGGACAAGAGACCACCAAAAATCACTTATTGAGCGAGCGTAGCGAGCGTCTCCACTTGACTCTCATGGCTCGAATGTCTGTTTTTTTCTGTTACTGCTTCGGTACAGGTCGCACCGTTTTTCCGATCGACCTGAAATTTTGCAAACATGTACATATCACCTATGCGGGTTGCTGTATAGTTTTTGAACAAAATCCGATCGTTGGTTATAAAAAATACAAAATATAATACAAAAATAAAAAAATAAAAATGTTCCAATCGTTATGAAATTTTGCAGGGTCAATAAATACAACATTCTCTCCTATTTTACAAATTTTCAGCTTAATCTAGAAATTACATTTTAAGAAAAGTCCCACATAACACTCAATATTGTAGTTATATTCATTTTAGGGGATGCTCGTGATAATGTCAGGATATTGATGTTGCATACATGTTTGTACAATATTCGTCGGCAGATTCAGTACTTTCAACTTCATTTGTTTTCATCAAATATCTATACAATGTCGATAGAATATTGCTGTTTTAACATTTAAAATCTCAACGGTTTTATTACCTGGCTTTTTCATACAATGTCCCTGCAATATCGCTAGGATATTCTTTTTTAAAAATTTGAAATCTCAACGGTTTTTGTGGCGTGGGGTAGCTTGTCCCGTCCTGTCTGTTGCCATTCGACAATCTGTCGTCGGGAGAGGAAGACGTGTACTTGTGACTGGTGTGTTCAACATGACTTAGCTTGATAATAAAAATCAGCAGAGGGATTCTATACCACTGAGATGAGTGAGTGAATTGTGTAACTAAAATCTTGGATTAACAATTTCCTTTTTTTAACAGTGACAAGATCTAGCAACACGTCGAGAAAAACTAGACTCACCTAACATCACATCGATTTTTCGCGTTACAATGTGTGACAAGCAAAATCGTATTGTTATATACCATGTATTCTTGCTAAAACTGAGCTACAAACACACGTTATGTGATTTGTGGCAGTTAAGCTTTGTGTTGGTAAACACCACATGTGCTTAGTTCACTAATGTAAGTGAATCTGAATAGTAACTGGTGGGTATAACTGGCAGGCCACCACACTGGTTTAGCAGAGCAGGTGTGTGAACATAAATCGAATATAATACTTGATATTGTGTGAACCAAAATAGAATATCCAAAAATGGGAAAAAGAATATTGCATGATGCTTGGAGCAATATAATACAATATCCCCACAATATTGATCGCGATATTGTGAGAAGCATATTTTTTGGTTGGATTGACGGACAAAATGATTTTGTCACAATATTGTCTAAAAGTAACTCGATATTGTAGCAATATTTGAAATGTCTGAAGATAACATTGCTACAATATTCATATAATATTGAGTGTTATATGGGTAACGTTACCATGGCAACGAAATCACTATGCACTGCCACCTAGAAGTAATCAAAATACTATCGAGGAAGCAATGTATTATTTGTTATTACAAAGAGTTAAAATAGTTTTCCCAAAGAAATGATGTCAATGTCCTCTAGATGGCGGTGGATTTTATCCATTCTCTCCTTTTTTACAAATTTTCAGCTAAATCGGTCAAGACCTTAAAGACTTATTGGTATGTAACATTATGGGAATGTCGTACTCGGGTCGTGTTGCACGTACCGGTGCTCGCTCAACAACGCGATGGGACTTTAGCGTTTTCCTAGTATGTATATCAGGGAATATTGATTGGTGTAATTGAGGGGAGAGCGTAATCACGTTGATAGACGAAACTAGTGTGTGTTGCAGTGACAGTAAAGAAATAAGGGGACCTCGGGGCAGTGCTGACTGTATCACAGAATATATGATTAATTTTGAAAGTGTCGTGTTAAATCTTGAACACTGAACAATGCACCTCACTTATTGGCTTTGCATGCACAAGATAACCAATTAGTAATTCTAAACGAAGCATCTAAAAATCGTACGTTGTTTACAAACTATATAACTTAACTTTAACCATAATTTGTAATTCTAAACAAAGCATCTAATAAAACATAATATCGTATGTTGTTTACAAACTATTTGTTTACTGGATAAATTCGTGGTCAATATTTAAAAAAAAATAAAAGGAAAGTTATATAATTGTGTGTTGTGAACTGTATTCGAGCTCAGTGGTACCCAAGATCCTAAAACAGAATGCCAATGCTGGTCGAAATTGATTTCCTGGTGTCAAGATGACACTTGTTTGAGTCAGGCTGGTTCTTGGTATTGTTGGTGTTTACAGTGTATTTGAATCTGTAACACCCTTAATACCAAGAATTGTCTGGACTTGATTTCTCAATGGGCGAGATTTGAGGAACGTGACAATGGATGAGGAAAGTAAGGTAACAGTATATTGTTGCAAAGTCGGTATTTACTTGCATGCCTTGGAACTACAAAGATAGGCAAAACTAATAATTAATTTCTGTTCTATATGATAACGATTCGAGCTCAGTGGTACCCAAGTTCCTAAATCAGAATGCCCATGCTGGCCATATTGATTTCCTGGTGTCAAGATTAAAGTTGGTTGAGTCTGGCTGGTTCTTGGTATTGTTGGTGATAACATTGCATTTGAATATGTGAAACCCTCAATGCCAAGAATTGTCTGGACTTGTTTTCTCAATGGGCGTGATCTGCGGAATTGACAATGGATGAGGAAATTAAGGTAACAGTGCATTGTTGCAAAGTCGGTATTTACTTTCATGCATTGGACCTACCAAGATCGGCAAAACACTTATATAATTTCTGTTCTAGATGATAACGTTGCAAAGCATCTACTCATCTTATAAAAAGTAAAATAAAAAACCTTTGGACCTACAACGTGGCATAGTTTTCCGACGAAAAACTATCGATAGGTGAATACATGAGATCAAGAAGGAAACACACTGTTTGGCAAAGTTTAACCTGGTTTAACTGTGTATCTGCATAATATTTGGGTATTGGTAGACCATGAATATTTGGTGTTTTCATTATTTGTTTATACTTTTTTCATTTGTCAATACAACGCTTTCATCATGTTTTATTATATCCCACAAATTTCAATTTTAAAAAAGACAGACAATTACCTCAATTACTCAAAACAATTGAGATATTTAAAAATCGGTAAGGTCATAATTCTTTCTTATAATTTGAGTATTTTAAATAGAGAAAGTAAGTCCTGAATTATACTGTTCGATGGATCGTTCAAAATTTAATAAATTTAAGGACAAAATAAAACAATGGGAAAGAAGTATTGCTGTTTTTAATTATCTTGCACGGTTTTATATTGTGTTTTGTCCTTGATTTCAATTTATCTTAAACAAAACATTTAACGTTCTAATAACCTTAACCTTAACTTCCACTCCACCTCTAGCCCCCCTCAGAGTAGTCCCCTAATTCGCATTGATGGCAAAAACATTATGAGAGCTGACAACGTGAAATTTCTTGGCATTACACTCTCGGAGAACCTTGATTGGTCTGCTTATATCGAAAGAGTATGCTCCAAAATAAATAGTGGGTGTTTTATGCTCAGGAGGATGAAGCCAATTGTTAGTAGCCACATTTTGAAATTAATATATCATGCCCACATCCACTCGCACATCTCATACGGGCTTCTATTCTGGGGTATGTCACCACAAGCTAATCGTGTCTTTTTACTCCAAAAACGAGCTATACGCATCATCACAGGATCCTCATGGCAGAGATCCTGCCGTAAAATCTTCCCCAAATTAAACATTCTTACCCTGGTAAGTACCCTTATACAAATTGCCGCTATTTTTGTACGTACACATTCAGAATACTTTCCTAAAAACTCATCCATCCATACTTATAACACCCGTGCAATTTCTAACATCCATGTCCCCCATCATAAAACCTCGCAATATTCCAAAGGACCTATATACGCCTGCCTCTCCATATACAATAAACTGCCAAAACACATCAGAGACATCAAAAATCATACTACATTTATTAGCAAATTAAAAGCATTTCCAGTAGAAAGAGCATTTTACTCACTAAATGAATTCCTAACAGATTAACCCTTGTCCTCCCTACAAACTGTCCCTTATAGATCCGTACTATAGGCTAGGCCCTACACATATATTTTAAATTCAATAATAATACCTTTCATATAATCATTATATCATAGGATAGGCTACCTATTACTCATTTCATTTTTTCATTTCATTATTGAATTAATCAATTCAAACAACTTCTATTCTCAATACTTGTATACTATACTAATAATACATATAACTTGATTAACATAAAATACACATTTTATTTGATTATCCATTTTATATTTAGTAAATTTTTAAATTTACCATGTCCACAACAAACTGCCCCTTATAGATTCGTACTACTACACGTATATATTAAATACAATACTAATTCCATTTCATAATCATTATATCATATCAAGTGCTAGTGTTTTATATTATTATTCATCCTAAATAACATCGTATGGTATCATATCAAACCAATTACTCATTTCATTTTTTCATTTCAATACTCAATTAATCTATTCAAACAACTTCAATTCTCAATACTAGTATACCATACTAGTAATATACATATAACTTGATTCACATGAAATATGCATTCTATTTTATTATTCATTTTTTACCATGTTTTAGCCTTAGGAACTATTCACTCCCTCTTCACGAAGAGGTGTATACTTGTACCATGTATTAGTCTTAAGTGAATAAAGATCTACTCTACTCTACTCTACTCAGGCTTTATACTGCCCCTTGGCTACATCCTTAAAATGCTTGGCAATATAGAATTTGCAACTATTGATTGGAATGTAACAGTTCATAAAACAAACTCTGCAAACTACAGTACACTGTTGTCCCAATTGAGCCTACTTTAGTTTTTATTTCTTTCTTTTCCGTTAGAAAACTGATTTACAAAGTAGGACAATAAATCAATCTAATTACATAAATGCAGCAGACACAATACTGAACTTTGTATGAACATTGAATTTGGTTTCTGTACGAGAACTCTAAAAAGTCAACGGCCAATCATTTTTTTCGGAGTTTAAAATTTTTACTTTTTTTTACCACGAAAATGGTTGGCTTGTAGCTTGTCAACAGGCGAAATGATCTTACTTATTTTCAATGCGAAACTAAGAAGGAAGAATGAAAAGATTGGCTCAAATTCTCTATCTCACAACATTCACAGCCGAAGACTTTTGAAGGAGAGCTTGGCTGCCGTTTTTTTTTTTATATAATTTTTTTGTATTTTGGGGTAGTTAAGCGAGCGAAACGAGCGTTTCCATTTGACTCTGCCGGAAAAAATAGTCACTGTTTTTTTTTGTATGTCTCGCCATAACGTTCGAACGGAGGCTCGGATCGAGTTGAAATTTGGACCATCCGCAAGCTTCGTATGAGATTGAATGCCATTATTTTTGTGGCAAAATCGTTCAAAAAGTTAAAAAGTTACATTAAAGTTAATCGAAAGTTTTTTTTTAAACTAAACGGCGACAAATCTGTGGTAGACAAATCGTTTAGAATGTCTGTCCGGTCACGAATATGTTAATTTTATTTTGATCCGATAAGTAGTGTAGATGGAAATTACATTATAACAAAAATAACGTTACCAAGGCAACGAGTCTGGATAGCTCGCCATAACGTTCGAACGGAGGCTCGGATCGAGTTGAAATTTGGACCATCCGCAAGCTGCAATCTAAATTGAATGCCATTAATTTTGTGGCAAAATCGTTCAAAAGTTACAAAGTTACAGTAAAGTTAATCGAAAGGTTTTTTTTCAAACTAAACGGCAACAAAATCTGAGGTGGCCAAAACATTTAGAATGTACGTCCGGTCACGAATATGTTAATTTCATTTTGATCCGATAAGTAGTGTGAGTGGAAATTACATTTTAACAAAAGTAACGTTACCATGGCAACGCAAATTTGCACGAGGTGCACTATGCACTGCCACCTAGAAGTAATCAAAATACTATCGAGGAAGCAGTGTATAATTTGTAACCAAAGAGTTAAAATCGTTTTCCCAAGGTCAAGGTCCTCTAGATGGCGGTGGATTTTATGCACAAAGTAAAGGTTCACCCAAATACCTTAACAATAATAAATAATATTGGAAACATGGCCCCGTGGACAGCAAACGTCGCAAATTTTAAAATTGAAAAAAAAATGTGCAATGTGGGTCTAGCTTTATAGCACGGGCTCGCTTATCAACGCGTCCAACTGAGCGTTTCCTAGTAATATTACAACAACAATGTATAGTAAGACAATAATTCGGTAACAAACCCAGAATGAATATTAAATGAAATTAATTAATGCACCAAATAAAAAATGGGGAAAAAGTAAAGTCGACCATGGGTGATTCGTGTCCATCCATTTGGTCACTATTTCCTTATTCAAATACTGAATCTCTGGTTGGCTATTTTTTTCTCGTCAATCGACTGTGCCAACAGGGATTTCTCAGTCACCATGTAATTAAAAGCCACCAATTTAAAAAAATTGTAATTAACTCTTAGTCAATAATCAAAAGTTAATGATGTTTGTGATAATTTCATTTCCAAATACGGAGTAACACTATACTTCAATACTCCTCAACATAGAAATAACTGCATTCGAAACATATCATCCAAACATAATTGATTACATCAATCAAACGAAAAATTTTTGCATTTATCGTGGACATACATAACAACATCCCAAGTACACGAGCTTCATACTTCTAGATTGGCCTCGTGGAATCAAGATTCAAGAATTCTCATTTCATTAGTCTACGGGAAAACCAAATGTGTTATTGATGAGTCAAAACTCAAAGGCCCATAATTTTAAATTCTTCTATGCATGAAAATTTAAAGGAAATGTTGCGAGTTTTATTATGCATTTTCGTTTTCTTTTTCTTTTTGTAAAAGGTTTCGAACTTATGGGATAACATATTATTTCAAGTGTCCCATTTTACATTCATCACCCTGAACTCTATATATCCAATCAATCATAGTACAGCAACATGGAAGTTTTTGAACGTATGTTGTTATGGCTATAGTTAAAGTCTTTACGATTAACCTTTATGAATTAATATTCAGCTTTAAAAGATCAACAATATACCTCACTCACATAGACGATGTCAGACCTAAAAGCTTGTCAAGATTGAAGTCAATGAGTGAAGAACACGATGTGTTCAATGTTTTCTATAGTACAACTGCCAGCATTGTTGCAACAAGGTTGTGGAAGATGCGGACAACATAGATTCAGAGAAAGAAGATTTTCTGTTCAGGTTGTCATTATGTTTTGAGTCATTTACGTTGTATTTGATATCGTGTGCCATAAAACGTACTGCAAATTAGTTCTAGGAAACACAACGAGTCTTCCATAATTTACATTCTACCAGACCCGCCTTCAAGGAGTCCCCACCGTAACAATGCTCCCTTTTCGTATTCGTACCGATACACATTAAAACACTATGTAAGCTTATAGCGCAAAACTAAAATGCTTTTAAAAGAAGTCTTCTTCAACTCCTGTGATATTGACTGTGGTATTACAATATTCTAAACTACTTCGCGTATAAAACAAATTATTTTGCCAATGAAAACTAAAACTATAGTATTGTGCATTCATTCACAGCTGCTTACCTTCCCAGTAAACACAAAAATGCTCTATTGTAACTAATGCCAGCAATACCTCTGATGCATTTACACTGCCGTGTGCTGGTTAGCTTGTTTCACGTTTGCCGTCTCTTCACCGTTCCGTTATCTACATTTTCCCCTTGCGTTGAATGTATTCTCGTATAAAAAAAACGGCACCAGATTGTTACTAATGCAGAAATAACATATTTTGTCTTACGTATTTTTCCCACATTATACTGCCAGTTGTCTTCCAAACAGATAAATTTTTACTGCCGTACAGCCTGATATTTGAGAAATATTTATGTCAATGTATATTATTATATGCTCTTTTGAAGTACATCTTTTGTTATTTTTAATCGTTTAGTAAAGGCATACTAGGACCATTTATATTGTGTTTGCTCATATAGCATGTTCGATACAGAAAGACAATATAATTTACTTATTTTAGACTGTGAAAATAATGAGCATATTGGAATTATTATTAAAAATAAATCAATCTCCACCATAAATAGTTGCGTTTGTACATTATTATATAACCAGAATATAACCAATCACCATAATGATGAATACATTTCTAATTGTTGGTTAATTAATTAAACAACTATCTGCATCCACTAACAAATTAAAAAGAATATATTATTGAATTTCAAAAGCAATTATTTTAGAATGTTATTTTACATTTTAAGTTACCATTACGGAGCCAACATGCATCTGCAAACGTATAACAACATTGATGCAGATAATTATATAGTTTTTGGTCTGTTTACATTTTCTCTTGAAACACTTTTAAATTGAAAATGACAACTGTATTTCTAGTTTCATTTTTTACTAACTGAAACAAAATGATAATTATGAATATCTTTAATGAAGTCCTATAATTTTATTTGCATATACCAATAGAATTAGCATCGTTATCTTATGGGCGTATCATCCACCATCGCATAGGATAGTCCATATTTTATGTGCAGATGCACATGCCTCGGCCTATATAAAAAACAGGAACTAAATTTCAAACATGCATTTAAAAACGGAACTGGCATGGAATAGCATTACTTACTACACCCATAAGTATAATATAATGAACAGTTTATAAACACATCCAAAAGAGTTGAAACGCGATACAGATAACCCACAGAGCAAACGCACAATAACAATTTAGTTAAGTCGATTTGCTGTTGTATATATAGGTTAGAGACCTATACATTAGAGACAAGAGACCCTTTAGAGATCCTGCTGGATCGAGTTCGAGACACAAAATTTGAAACTTCTGATTACCTGCAATTGATACATATTGTGTATCCACAAGGCGAAAATGGACCATTGTCAGAAATAAGGACGAAATACTTATATGACACCAATATAGGTAATAACAATCAAACTATTTTTTTTGTTTATATATTTAGCAAACAGATCTCGCTGGTCCTAATGGTTTGCTTTCGTGCAAAATGGTAAGGATTGGTATACAGATTTTATCACCACGATTTGGATAGGTTTGTTAATGTACGAACAATTTTTGCTTCGATAAGAAATGGTTGGCTTTTCTTGGATTGTGAATGTTTGATTTCGAAAGCATTTGTTACATCATCATTGATAACCCAATAGTTGTCATTTGTAAAAAAAATATGACTAGGCCTACGGAGAAAGGAAATGTGATTAAAATTGGTTTAAATTGGTATACAAAATTTTGTAAAATGTTGTCAACAATTTTCCGAGCGGGTTTCTATGGAGTGGAATAGTGGAGCCAGCACGCATGCAAACGCGAACCAACATTGATGCAGATAGTTCTGTAGCTTTTGGTCTGTTTACATTTTCTCTTGTAACATAGTTTAATTGAAAATGGCCACTGTATATTAGTTTCATTTTTTACCAACTGAGACAAAATGATATGGAAATCGCTCATGAAGTCATCTTATTTTGGTGGCATATACCAATAGAATTATTAGTATCGTTATCTCATGGAGTTGGATAACTCCATGGTTATATTACGGGCGTGTCATCTAGCATCGCATCGGATAGTACTGTTTTTGTGCAGATGCACACGTCTCAGCCTTTATCAACAACACTAACACAATTTTGAACATGCATTAGAAAACAGAACTTGAATGTAATAGCATTATTTACTGCACCCACATTACTAGTATTATATAATTAACACTATTTTAACACATCCAAAATAGTTGAAACGCGATACAGATAATAAAACTTGGCTGTCGGGATACGCCGTGTCGATTGTCATTATTCAAATGCTGACGTTTCGAACTGATTGCACAGCTCATCTTCAGAGATGTGAAGAGGAAATCACTGGGCAGAACCTACTCGATCCAGCCCGACCCAGTGAATGACAAAGTACAATTGTGTGCAACCTCCTTTATATAAAACCATGACGCATGCGCGTTTAATCAACATTGATATTTCTAGTTTGTTCTGCACGTGCTAACTTTAAACGTTCTAATGTTGGCCTCCAAGTTCTACTCAGTTTTAGCCCATCGTCTCTGTTGAATTTGTCAGATTTCATTTCTATTTCAATAGCTTCACGTACAAGACGAGGGCGGTATTGTTTAACTGTGGCTAGTACACGTGTGTTGTCAAAATTGATGTAATGACAAAAGTCAGAACAGTGTTCCGCTTAAGCTGATTTTTCAACATGACCTAATTTTGTGTGACTTATATGTTCTTTAAGTCTTGATGACACGACACGCGCTGTCCTAAACACTCTGGCGTGCAGAGCGAACATAATTTCTGATAAAGAGCATGTTGATGAGGAGGTTCAGATACTTCGAAAAATGCTGCAGCAAAATGGATACAATAACAGAGATATTTCTCAAGCATTGAGAAAACCACCGTGTGTACCAGCCTTACCTACAGCTACTGGCGAGTTACAACAAGAAGAACGCGTCCCGCTTGCATATTTGCCATATATTGAAAATACTACGGACCGAATTGGCAAGTTGTTGAAGAAATACAACATAAAAACAATTTACACCACGGATTGGAAGCTTTGTAGCATGTTTAACTCTGCGAAGGATAAGCTACCCCCCTTGGATGTACCTGGAGTGTACGAGATACCGTGTGGGGATTGTAATAACGTGTACATAGGGCAGACTGGTAGAAAGGTGTCAACAAGACTTAAAGAACATATAAGTCACACAAAATTAGGTCATGTTGAAAAATCAGCTTTAGCAGAACATTGTGTTGACTTTTGTCATAACATCAACTTTGACAACACACGTGTACTATCCACAGTTAAACAATACCGCCCTCGTCTTGTACGTGAAGCTATTGAAATAGAAATGAAATCTGACAATTTTAACAGAGACGATGGGCTAAAACTGAGTAGAACTTGGAGGCCAACATTAGAACGTTTAAAGTTAGCACGTGCAGAACAAACTAGAAATATCAATGTTCATTAAACGCGCATGCGTCATGGTTTTATATAAAGGAGGTTGCACACAATTGTACTTTGTCATTCACTGGGTCGAGCTGGATCGAGTAGGTTCTGCCCAGTGATTTCCTCTTCACATCTCTGAAGATAAGCTATGCAATCAGTTCGAAACGTCAGCATTTGAATAATGACAATCGACACGGCGTATCCCGACAGCCAAGTTTTATTATTGACTCGGGCCGTGAAAGCCTACGACAAGTTTTGAGATACAGATAGTCCATTGAGCAAACGTACGATTACAAATTTATAGTCAAGTCGATTTGCTGTTGTATGTATAGGTGGTTATTCCTTCTATGCTTAAGCTTTGTCCGTTGCGCAACTATAAAAGGTTTGGCTTACAGATGGAGAGACCCTGCTGGATCTACTTAATGGACTTTATAATTACCAGCATTTAATTCATAGTTATTGTTTATCCACCTACAGATAATCAACCGGTGTCAGATATAAGGACGAAATAGCTATGACACCGATATGATAACGATAAAATTTATTTTTTTATTTTTGCATTTTACATATTTTGCTAACAGATCGCGCTGGTCCCAATGATTTGCTTTCGCGCAAAATGGTAAGGATTAATATACAGATTTGATCACCATGGTTTGTTTTGGTAAGAAATGGTTGCCTTGTCTTGGTTTGTGATGTTTGATTTGGAAAGAATTTGTGACTTCACCATTGCTTACCCCATGGTTGTCATTTGAAACAAATATGACTACAGAATAAGGAAATAAGATTAAAATTTGTTTAAATTGGTATACACCATTTGGTGATGTATTTTTTGAAAATGTTGGCAAAATTTTTTCCAGTTTTCGGGAGCTATGCAATGGAATGGCTTTCTCAGAATGACAATGCTGGGATAAATTGATATCCTGGTGTCAAGATTTAGCTTGTTTGAGTGTTTCTGGTTCTTGGTTTTGTTAGTGATTACAGTGAATTTAAATCCGTTAAATACTTAATACCAAGAATTGTCTGGACTTGATTTCTAAATGGGTGAGATCTGCGGGTGTGAATACGAATGAGAATACGAAGGTAACGATAAATTATTACAATTCTATATTAAATTTTATAATAGAGTCCTGGAGCTACCAAGATCGTCAAATCTAATTCTTAGCTTTTTTTCTAGATAACAACATTGCATCGCACCTAGTCATCTGGACAATAAAAAGTGGGGCCCTAGAGAGATATACCTATTAACCTACAATTTGTCATAACTTTTAACTCAATGAAAAGGCAAATGCAGCGGTCTAGCTTGTTTTCTTGGAGTCAAGATATCCCTGTTTATTGAGTGAGTATGGCTGGTTCTTGTTACTGATGGAGATTACAGTGTATTTGATTCTGTGGCTCTATCAATAACAAGGTTTGGCTAGACTTCTGTTCTGAATGGGCGAGATTTGAGGGAGAGAATATGGATGAGGAAACTAAGGTAACGTGCATTGTTGCAAAGTCGGTATTTACTTGCATGCCTTGGAACTACAAAGATAGGGAAAACTAATAATTAATTTCTGTTCTAGATGAAAACGTAGCTTTGCTTTCCAAAGTACCTCAGTCAATAGGTGAATGCGTGAGAACACGAAGGAAACGCACAGGAGGGCAAGGCAACTGTGTTTCCGCATAATATTTTGGTATTGGTTGAACATGTTTATTTGGTGTATTGATTTGACTTTACTTTATTAATTTGTCAATACCACGCTCTCTTCATGTTTTATTATATCCCACAAATAACAATTATTTTGTTAAAAGACATTCAACCTCAATTAAAACAAGTGAAATATTTCAAAAACGACAAGGACATATTCCATTTATAATTTGAGTATTTTAAATTGGGAAAGTAAGTCCTGAATTATTATACTGTTCAATGTTTCGTTCAAGATTTAATAAATTGAAGGACAAAATACAACAATGGGAAAGATGTATTGTTGTTTTTAATTATCTTGCACGGTTTTACTGTGTTTTGCCCTAGAAATAATTTATCTTTAACGAAACATTTAACAGTCTAATTTAGGCTTTTTACTGCCCTTGGCTACATCCTTGAAAAGCTTGGCAAATCAGAATTTGAAAATATTGACAGAAATGTAACAGTTCATGAAACTATTCAATAGCTTGCAAACTATGCAAACTACAGTACACTGTTGTTCCAAATGATCCTTGTTTAGTTTTTATTTATTTAACGTCCATCCTTTTCAGATAGAAAACTGATTTACAAAGGAGGACAACTAAAATAAATCTAATTGCATAAATTAAGCAGACGCAATAATGAACTTCAGTTAAGTGAAGTAATTTTACAACAACAATGTATGGTAAGATAATAATTCGGTAACAAACCCAAAATGAATATCAAATAAAATTAATTTATGCATCAAATACAAAATGGGGAAAATAAGTAAATCGCCCATGGTGAATCGTGTCCACCATTTGGTCACTATTTCCTTATTCAAATACCGTTCTCTGGTTGGCCATTTTCCCTCGCAATGGTGTCTCTGCCAACAGGGATTGCTCAGTCAGCATTAAATTTAAAGCAACCAATAAAAAAAATACAAATTAACTCTTAATCAAAAATCAAAAGCTATTGTTGTCTGTGATAATTTAATTTCCAAATACGGAGTTACACTATACTTCAATACAGTGCCCATCAACAATAGAAATAACTGCATTAGGAACATATCATCCCAACAATATTGATTACATCAATCAAACGAAAAATTTTTGCATTTATCGTGGACATACATAACAACATCCCAAGTACAAGAGCATAATAATTCTCGATTGGTCTCGTTACATCAACATTAAAACATTATTCTAATTTCATTAGTGTGTGGGAAAACCTAAATTTGATTTTGATGAATCAAAACTCAAAATCCATAATTAAAAGTTCTTCTATGCACAAATTTTTAAGGAAATATTATAGTGAGTTTTATGAGGCATTATCGTTGTATTTTTCTTTTTGTAAAAGGTTTCAAACTTTTTATAATAGAAAAATATTATATTTCAAGTGTCCAATTTTACATTCATCACCACTGAACTCTTAATATCCAAGCAATCATAGTATAGCAGCATGGAAGAGTTTGTTGTATGTTGATTAGAACCAGAGGTATAGTCTCCCTTTAAAACCCTTTCTAAGATCAACAGTTTTCAGCACATCGACTATGTCAGACCGAAAAGCTTTGTCAAGATTGAAGTCACTCGGTGAAATCACGATGTGTTTAATGTTCTAAAGTACAATTGCCTGCATTGTTGCTACCAGGTTGTGGAATATGCGGCCAACATAGATTCAAAGTTAGAAGATCTTATGTTCTGGTTGCCTTTATGTTTTGTGTACTTTACGTTGTTTTTTTATATCGTAGGTCACAAAACATGAAGTCAATCAGTTCTAGGAAACACAGCGAGTCGTCAATCGTCTACCCGACCCCTCCCACCATACCCGACCCGCCTTTAAATAAATAAATAAATAAATAAATACATTTTTGTAGGATGCCCGCTGTAGGGTATACACATCAGATTTAACCGATGTGACCCTCTTCAGGTGACTAACTAGGTATATTGCGGATAGGACAATTGTGAAGGGATGTCCCGAGGGCTATATAAGAGGACTCAATCCCTTGCATTCACATTAAAAACTGACGAAAACCTACGGAAAAAAACTCCAGTCAGCATTGCCGGTCTCGACGGGATTTGAACCCGGTACCTCCCGAATCAGAGTCGAACGATTAGCGCTCAAACACTGTGTAAGCAATTTCTATTACTATAATAGTACCCAATTTAAATGCTTTTAAAAGACGTCCACTTCAACTCCTGTGTGATATTGACTGCGGTATTACAATATTCAATACTTGCTCGTGTATAAAACTCATTAATTTTGCCATTAAAAACTAAAATGATAGTATTGTGTAGTCATTCACGACTGCTTATACTTTCCCAGTTAACACAAAAATGTGCTATTGTAACTTATGCAAGCAATACCACTATAATGCATGTTTACTGCCTTGTGCTGGTTCGTGTGATTTCATGATTGCCGTACTTGCACTGTTCCGTTATCTGCGTTATCCGCTCGAGTTGCATATATTTTTCTATAAAAAAAAACGCCAACAGATTGTTACTCATCCAGCAATACCATTTATCTCACTTATTTTTCCTACATAAAGATTTATACTGCAAGTTGTCTACCAAACAGATATCTTTTTCACTGCCGTACAGGCTGCCATTTGAGAAATATTTTGACCCATGTTTATAATATATGCTGTTTTGTTATTTGAAATTGTTTAGTAAAGGCATATTAGGAACATTTATATTGTGTATGATCGTATAGCATGAACCGTACAGGTACACAATATAAATTACTTATTTTAGACTGAGAAACCAAATGAGAATATAAGAATTATTACTGAAATAAATCAATCTCCACCATAAATAGTTGCGTTTGTACATTATTATATAACCAGAATATAACAAACTACCTTGATAGTGAATACATTACTAATTTTTGCGTTGATGATTAAACAAATATCTGCATCAACAAGCCAATTTAAAGGTTTCTCAAGTAAACATATTCTTGTGTTTCAAAAGCAATTATTTAAAAGAACGTTCTGTTCCATTAAGATACCACCTTGGAGCCGACACGCATATGCAAACGCGTACCAACATTGATGCAGAAAATTCGGTAGCTTTTGATTTGTTTACATTTTCTTTTGTATCACAGTTCAATGGAAAATGCCCACTGTATATTTGTTTCATTTTTTACAAACTGAGACAGAATGATATGGAAATCTCTCATGAATTGAATTGAAAATGGCCACTGTATATTAGTTTCATTTTTTACCAACTGAGACAAAATGATATGGAAATCGCTCATGAAGTCATCTTATTTTGGTGGCATATACCAATAGAAGTATCGTTATCTTATGGTCGTATCATCCACTATCGCATAGGATAGTCCATTTTTTTCTGCTGATGCAACGTGTCAGCCTATATTAACAACACTTACAAAATTACGAATATGCAGTAGAATACAGAACTTGCATGGAATAGCATTATTTACTGCACTTACATTATGAGTATAACATAATGAACATTATGAAAACACATCCAAAATAGTTAAAACGCGATACAGATAGTCCACAGAACAAGCGCACAATTACAAATTTATAGTCAAGTCGATTTGCTATTGTATGTACAGGTGGTTATTCCCTCAATGCTTAAGCTTTGTCCATTGCGCAACTGTGAGAGGCTTGGCTCACAGATCCACTTTATGGACTTTAATAACCAGCAATTAATACGTAATAATTGTGTATCCACCTACAGATAATCAGCCGGTTTTAGATATTTGGACGAAATAGCTATGACACCGATATGATAACAATCAATTTTTTTTTCATTTACATATTTTGCTAACAGATCGCGCTGGTCCCAATGATTTGCTTTCGCGCAAAATGTAAGGATTAATATACAGATTTGATCACCATGGTTTGTTTTGGTAAGAAATGGTTGCCTTGTCTTGGTTTGTGATGTTTGATTTGGAAAGAATTTGTGACTTCACCATTGCTTACCCCATGGTTGTCATTTGAAACAAAGATGTCTTTGGAGCAAGGAAATGAGATAAAAAATGGTTTAAATTGGTATTCACCATTTGGTGATGTATTTTTCAAAAATGTTGGCAAAAATTTTAGAGTTTTTGGTGAGCTACGCAATAGGATATCTTTCTCAGAATGACAATGCTGGGATAAATTGATATCCTGGTGTCAAGATTTAGCTTGTTTGAGTGTTTCTGGTTCTTGGTTTTGTTAGTGATTACAGTGAATTTAAATCCGTAAATCCCTCAATATTAGGAATTGGCTGTACTTGATTTCTAAATGGGCGAGATCTGCGGATGTGTGTGACTACTAGTGCGAACACGAAGGTAACTGTGAATTATTACAAATCAATATTAAATTTTATTAAAGAGCCCTTGACCAAGATCGTCAAATCTAATGCTTAACTCTTTTCAAGTTTACAACAATGCATTGCAGCTTGTCATCTGGACAATAAATAACACACATAACAAAAACTTGTAGAAATACAGCCAAACCTTACACACTCAAAAGGAATGAGATCTAAAAAAAGGGCCAAGCTCATCTACCCTTCCACATAAACGTACAGTGTCCCATAACAGCATCCTCGAAAAGCTTGGCAAAATAGAATTTGCGATTATTAATTTAACGTAATAGTTTATCAAAGTTCTTTTTTTCAAATAATTTAAACGTAATAACATGCAAATTCTATTTTGCCAAGCTTTTCGAGGATGCTGTTATGGGACACTGTACGTTTATGTGGAAGGGTAGATGAGCTTGGCCCTTTTTTTAGATCTCATTCCTTTTGAGTGTGTAAGGTTTGGCTGTATTTCTACAAGTTTTTGTTATGTGTGTGATCTCATTACTTTTTCAAGTTCCATTACAAAATTATTTGCTAAAATATAATATTTTTATCAAAGTTGATTTAAATTCTATGGTATTAGCAGTAACAATATAGGATGTAAAATATCTAGACCCGGATTCATGTACATCCTGGGTATAGGTGGTATAACCATGGTATAACGACGGTATAAGGACTGGACCCCAATTCTTGAGTTCGTGGGAGATGAGTTGAAAACGCAATTTGAAAACGAAGTCGTTTTCGTTTTCGAAGGAATTGGTATTCTTGAACGGTATCGTGGAAAACGTCATGGGTTGTGAGTTGAAAGCATTGATATTAAACCCCTATAGTAGGCTAGATTAGCAGTCTCCTATACCTCCGCACAGGCGCGAGCGTAGCAAATTGAAGACTCAACCGGCCCATTTCAAGATGGCGATTTGGTGTTTTAATTTATGCTTTTTTAATGCAATAAAGTATTTTACTGGATTGTTTGATATGGTTTTAGCTTGTGCAGCATGGTATTAAACAAAAGAAACAATACGAAGTGATTGCATAAGGGAATTTAGTAATCATTTGGTGTTAAAGGCTAGTATGCTTACCTGTCAACCTGGCGGCAATCTTGAGAACTATTTGGCCACAAATCGCTCCCATTTGATTAACATGTAAACTGTCATTTTAAGATGGCTTCTAATTGTACCGGAAGTGGACCACCGACTGCTGGTCTAGCCAATTATATAGGATGTCTATGGTTGAAAGAGTATCACGAAATCCAAACACTTTAAAAAGATTTGCGTATAGCAAAGAGCTCGAAAAAGTTCTATATTTATTCTAGATGGCAGTGTAAACAAACAGTTGAGCAAGTTCATATCAAAACAATGTTGTGCTGGCATAGGGTTGGCTAGGCTTGTCAAACATGAAATGTAAGTATGAATTTTACTAGTCCTATAGCCAAATGGAACTTTAGACCTACACTGTTGTATTATAAATAATTTTCTACATCTGGGCCTAGGCCAGGGACGGTTTCTGATTTGTTTTATGAGAGTATAATGACACCTTTTCTCGTTCCACACAAAGAAGAAAATTTTTAAATGTCCGCCATTTGTTTACGTATCGCACTTTCCCGCCTAACTCTGCTTATACCGTCAACAAGTGTCAAGTAACTATGGTTACTTGTTGATTATATGCCAAGTGTTTAAGGCTTATTTTGAAACCTTTATTTGGAAGCCTTCCAACAAACTTTTTCAACTTTTTTTTTCAAAAGAGACTATCATTCTATAACCTTAATGTCCATGTAAAATATGAACATTGTAGCCCCACCCGTCTGGTCAGAATCGCGGGCCGACGTATTAGATGTTAGCAGTAGCTAGCAGTAGCTAGCAGTAGCTAGCAGTAGCTAGCAGTAGCTAGCAGTAGCTAGCAGTAGCTAGCAGTAGCTAACATCCTTAAAGTGATTTTGAGCATGTTTGAAGACATTTTTTCACCAAGAAGGAATGGTCGTACCCCAATAAAATTTGGCATGTGTTGTCAGGTACCTAAATCCCCTCGATTGTGATAGTTTTCAAGTTCACATCACGTTACATGACGGCTGGGTAACACCTCGAAATCACCCCAACTCTGCTTGGTGTATAAGGTGCTTGAGTGTGTAGCGCACCGCGGCTTGGCTGCGGCGCCCTAACGGGCACCTAGATGGGGCACTCAAGAGATATACCTATTAACCTACAATTTGTCATAACTTTTAACTCAATGAAAAGGCAAATGCAGCGGTCTAGCTTGTTTATTTGGAGTCAAGATGATTCTTGTATTTAGAGTATGGCTAGATCATATAACTGATGAAGATTACAATGTTTTTGATTCTGTGGCTCTATCAATAAGAAGATTTGGTTCCTGAATGGGCGAGATTTGAGGAAGTGACTATGGATGAGGAAACTATGGTAATGGTGCATTGTTGCAATGCAGCTTTTTACTTGAATGCTTTGGAGCTACCAAGATCGGCAAAACTAATAATTATTTCTGTTCTAGATGATAAAGTGGCTTTGCTTTCCAAAGTACCTCAATCAATAGGTGAATACGTGAGAACACGAAGGAAACACACAGGATGGCAAGGCAACTGTGTTTCTGCATAAAATGTTAGGTATTGGTTGAACATGTTTATTTGGTGTTTTGATTTGACTATACTTTATTAATTTGTCAATACCACGCTTTCTTCGTGTTTTATTATATGCCACAACTTACCATTATTTTTTTAAAAGACAGTCAAACCTCAACTAAAGCAAGTAAGTTATTTTAAAAACGACATGGAGATATTACATTTTTGATTTGAGCATTTAGATAAACAAAGTAAGTCCTAAATTATATTGTTCGGTGATTTGTTCAAGATTCAATAAATTGAAGGAATAAAAAGAAGATCTTACGTTCTGGTTGCCTTTATGTTTTGTGTACTTTACGTTGTTTTTGATATCGTTTGACACAATGCATGAAGGCAATCAGTTCTAGGAAAGACAACGAGTCGTCAATCGTCTACCCGGCCCCTCCCACCATACCCAACCCGCCTTTAAAGGGGCTATAAAGTCAAAAAATTATTTTTTAACACTTATTTAATCTATAGCACAATACTACACTTAAATGACAGTTTAAAAAATTATATCTTATAACTGTGATTTAACCCCAATTTTTCAATTTTTTTTATCAAAAACTTTGCGAAAATTGGTGTTTTGGGAAAAATTTTAAATCGGCTTTAACCTGCTTCTTTTTTGGTCCTCATAGATACTAGAGCATAGTACAAATCTAAAATGCCCATTTTTTACGTCGTGTCTTGAAACTGTGCCTTAATATACCCTTAAACACGCAAAAATATGCATTCCAAAATCACACCCCATCTTGGTAATCAGCATATTTTGACCAAACTACTTGCCCAAATTACAAAACAAAATATAGAGAATTTACAGAAAAAGCTGAAGAGTACGTCAATAATGACCAATACTTTTTTGGATCAAAATCCTCCAAGGTCATGGGGCATAAATATCGTCCCCATGTTATTTCTTATGTGAGATTTTTGCCAATGGGACCTAGCTCGAAATATGTCATATTTACAATTTTTTGGGAGGTCATGGTGGCCCCAATAATTTTTCCTGTTAATTGCTAAATTCATTACTAGTTAGCCTGAATGAAATATATGTTTTGAGTTTAGCGGTTAAATACCCCTTTAAATAAATAAATAAATAAATAATAAATACATTTTTGTAGGATGCCCGCTTTAGTGTATACACATCAGATCTAACCGGTGTGACCCTCTTCAGGTGACTAACTAGGTATATTGCGGTTAGGACAATTGTGAAGGGATATCCGAGGGTTATTTAAGAGGACTCAATCCCTTACATTCGCATTTACGACTGAGGAAAACCCCGGAAAAACCTTCAGTCCGGACTGCCGGTCTCGGCGGGATTTGAACTTGGGACCTCCCTAATCAGAGTCGAGCGCTTAGTGCTCGAGCCAACACTGTTGGTAGACCCGCCTTTGCTTCAAGGAGCCCCCACTATAGCAACGCTCTCTTTTCGTATTGATAGTAATACACTTTCAAACACTGTGTAAGCAATTTCTATTACTATATATTACAAAATTGAAATGCTTTTAAAATACGTCCACTTCAACTCCTGTGATATTGACTGTGGTATTACAATTTTCAATACTAGCTCGTGTATAAGACTCATTATTTTGCTAATGGAAACTAAAACAATAGTATTGTGTAGTCATTTACGACTGCTTATACTTTCCCAGTTAACACAAAAATGTGCTATTGTAACTTATGCAAGCAATACCACTATAATGCATGTTTACTGCCTTGTGCTGGTTCGTGTGATTTCAAGATTGCCGTTTCTGCACTGTTCCGTTATCTGCGTTATCCGCTCGAGTTGCATTTATTTTTGTATTAAAAACCGGCACCAGATTGTTATTGATCCAGCAATAACATTTCTCTTACGTATTTTTCCCACATAGATTCATAATGCCAGTCGTCCACCAAACAGATATCTTTTTACTGCCTTACAGGCTGCCATTTGAGAAATATTTAGACTCATGTTTATACATGCTATTTTGAAGTACTTCTTTTGTTATTTTTAATCGTTTCGTAAAGGCATACTAGGACCATTTATATAGTGTATGATCGTATAGCATGTACCTTACAGAAACAAATATAAATTACTTATTTTAGACTGAGAAACCAAATGAGAATATAAGAATTATTACTAAATCAAATCAATCTCCACCATAAGTAGTTGTGCATGTACATTATTTTATAACCACAATATAACAAACTACCTTGATAGTAAATACATTACTAATTTTTGCGTTAATAATTAAACAAATATCTGCATCAACAAGCCAATTAAAAGGTTTCTCATGTAAACATATTCTTGTATTTCAAAAGCAATTATTTTTAGAACGTTCTTTTCCATTAAGATACCACCTTGGAGCCATCACGCATATGCAAACGCGTACCAACATTGATGCAGATAGTTCTGTAGCTTTTGGTCTGTTTACATTTTCTCTTGTAACATAGTTTAATTGAAAATGGCCACTGTATATTAGTTTCATTTTTTACCAACTGAGACAAAATGATATGGAAATCGCTCATGAAGTCATCTTATTTTGGTTGCATATACCAATAGAATTAGTAACGTTATCTTATGGGCGTATCATCCACCATCGCATAGGATAGTCCATTTTTTTCTGCTGATGCAACGTGTCAGCCTATATCAACAACACTTACAAAATTACGAATATGCAGTAGAATACAGAACTTGAATGTAATAGCATTATTTACTGCACCCACATTACTAGTATTATATAATTAACACTATTTTAACACATCCAAAATAGTTGAAACGCGATACAGATAGTCCACAGAACAAGGGTATAATTACAAATTTATAGTCAAGTCGATTTGCTATGTTATGTACAGGTGCCCCCAATGCTCTCAATGCTTAAGCTTTGTCCATTGCGCAACTGTGAGAGGCTTGGCTCACAGATCCACTTTATGGACTTAAATAACCAGCAATTAATACGTAATTATTGTTTATCCACCTACAGATAATCAACCGGTGTCAGATATAAGGACGAAATAGCTATGACACCGATATGATAACGATCAAGTTTTTTTTTTTTCATTTACATATTTTGCTTACACATCGCGCTGGTCCAAATGATTTGTTTTTGTGCCAAATGGTAAGGATTAATATACAGATTTGATCACCATGGTTTTCTTTGGTAAGAAATGGTTGCCTTGTCTTGGTTTGTGATGTTTGATTTGGAAAGAATTTGTGTTGTCTCCATTGCTTACCCCATGGATGTCATTTGAAACAAAAATGTCTTTGGAGCAAGGAAATGAGATAAAAAATGGTTTTAATTGGTATTCACCATTGGTGATGTATTTTTCAAAAATGTTGGCAAAAATTTTAGAGTTTTCTTGGGCTACGCAATAGGATAGCTTTCTCAGAATGACAATGCTGGGATAAATTGATATCCTGGTGTCAAGATTTAGCTTGTTTGAGTGTTTCTGGTTCTTGGTTTTGTTAGTGATTACAGTGAATTTAAATCCGTTAAATACTTAATACCAAGAATTGTCTGGACTTGATATCTTAATGGGCGAGATCTGCGGATGTGTGTGACTACTAGTGCGAACACGAAGGTAACTGTGAATTATTACAAATCAATATTAAATTTTATTAAAGAGCCCTTGACCAAGATCGTCAAATCTAATGCTTAACTCTTTTCAAGTTTACAACAATGCATTGCAGCTTGTCATCTGGACAATAAATATGGGGCCCTCAAGTAAAATACCTATTTACCTACAATGGCGCACAACGTTTCGAAGTAGCTCAATAAAAAGCCGAATGCTGCGGTCAAGCTTGTTTTCTTGGAGTCAAGATGACCCCTGTATTTTGAATATGGTTGGTTCTTGTTACTGATTGAGATTAATGTGTATTTAATTCTGTGGCTTTATCAATAACAAGATTTGGCTGAATGGGCGAGATTTGAGGAAGTGACTATGGATGAGGAAACTAAAGGTAACAGTGCATTGTTGCAACGTCGGTATTTACTTGTATGCCTTGGACCTACCGAGATTGGCAAAACTAATTATTATTTTCTGTTCTAGATGATAACGTGGCTTTGCTTTCCAAATTACCTCAGTCAATAGGTGAATGCGTGAGAACACGAAGGAAACGCACAGGAGGGCAAGGCAACTGTGTTTCAGCATAATATTTTGGTATTGGTTGAACATGTTTATTTGGTAATTTGATTTGACTATAATTTATATTTGTTCATACCATGCTATCTTCATATTTTGTTTTATCCCACAAATTACAATTATTTTATTAAAAGACATTCAACCTCAATTGAAACAAGTAAGATATTTAAAAAACGGCAAGGACATATTCCATTTATAATTTGAGTATTTTAAATAAAGAAAGTAAGTCCTGAATTATACTGTTCGATGTTTTGTTCTAGATTCAATAAATTGAAGGAATAAAAAGAAGATCTTATGTTCTGGTTGCCTTTATGTTTTGTGTACTTTACGTTGTTTTTTTATATCGTAGGTCACAAAACATGAAGTCAATCAGTTCTAGGAAAGACAACGAGTCGTCAATCGTCTTCCCGGCCCCTCCCACCATACCCGACCCGCCTTTTAATAAATAAATAAATACATTTTTGTAGGATGCCCGCTTTAGGGTATACACATCAGATTTAACCGGTGTGACCCTCTTCAGGTGACTAACTAGTTATATTGCGGATAGGACAATTGTGAAAGGGATACCCGAGGGCTAATTAAGAAGACTCAAGCCCTTGCATTCACATTTACGACTGAGGAAAACCCCGGAAAAACCTTCAGTCCGGACTGCCGGTCTCGACGGGATTTGAACCCAGGACCTCCCTAATCAGAGTCGAGAGCTTAGTGCTTGAGCCAACACTGTTGGTAGACCCGCCTTTGTTTCAAGGAGCCCCCATCATAACAACGCCTTCTTTTCGTATTCATAGTAATACACATTCAAACACTGTGTAAACAATATTACTATAAAGAACCAAATTAAAATACTTATAAATGACGTACCACTTCAACTCCTGTGATATTGACTGTGGTATTACAATATTCAATACTAGCTCGTGTATAAGACTCATTATTTTGCCAATGGAAACTAAAACAATAGTATTGTGTAGTTATTTACGACTGCTTACCTACACAGGTAACACAAAAATAAAATGTGCTATTGTTACTTATGCAAGCAATACCACTAAAGCATGTTTACTGCCGTGTGCTGGTTCCTGTGATTTCAAGATTGCCGTTTCTGCACTGTTCCGTTATCTGCGTTATCCGCTCGAGTTACATTTATTTTTGTATTAAAATCCGGCACCAGATTGTTACTGATTTAGCAATAACATTTCTCGTACGTATTTTTTACACAAAAAAATTTATACTGCCAATTGTCTACGAAACAGACATCTTTTTACTGCCTTACAGGCTGCCATTTGAGAAATATTTAGACTCATGTTTATACATGCTATTTTGAAGTACTTCTTTTGTTATTTTTAATCGTTTCGTAAAGGCATACTAGGACCATTTATATAGTGTATGATCGTATAGCATGTACGATACAGTAAGACAATAAAATTTACTTATTTTAGACTGTGAAACAAAATGAGCATATTAGAATAATTACTGAATCAAATCAATCTCCACCATAAGTTGTTGTGCATGTACATTATTATATAACCACAATATAACAAACTACCTTGATAGTGAATACATTACTAATTTTCGCGTTAATAATTAAACAAATATCTGCATCAACTAGCCAATTAAAAGGTTTCTCATGTAAACATATTCTTGTATTTCAAAAGCAATTATTTATAGAACGTTCTTTTCCATTAAGATACCACCTTGGAGCCAACACGCATATGCAAACGCGTACCAACATTGATGCAGAAAATTCGTTAGCTTTGATTTGTTTACATATTCTCTTGTAACACAGTTCAATTGAAAATGCCTACTGTATATTTGTTTCATTTTTTACAAACTGAGACAAAATGATATGAAGATCTCTCATGAGGTCATCTTATTTTGGTTGCATATACCAATAGAATTAGTAACGTTACCTTATGGGCGTATCATCCACCATCGCATAGGATAGTCCATATTTTTCTGCTGATGCAACATGTCAGCCTATATCAACAACACTTACAAAATTACGAATATGCAGTAGAAAACAGAACTTGAATGTAATAGCATTATTTACTGCACCCACATTACTAGTATTATATAATTAACACTATTTTAACACATCCAAAATAGTTGAAACGCGATACAGATAGTCCACAGAACAAGGGTATAATTACAAATTTATAGTCAAGTCGATTTGCTGTTGTATGTATAGGTGGTTATTCCTTCTATGCTTAAGCTTTGTCCGTTGCGCAACTATAAAAGGTTTGGCTTACAGATCCACCTTATAGACTTTAAAAACCAGCAATTAATACGTAATTATTGTGTATCCACCTACAGATAATCAACCGGTGTCAGATATAAGGACGAAATAGCTATGACACCGATATGATAACGATAAAAAAAAATCGTTAACATATTTTGCTAACAGATCGCGCTGGTCCCAATGATTTGCTTTCGCGCAAAATGGTAAGGATTAATATACAGATTTGATCACCATGGTTTGTTTTGGTAAGAAATGGTTGCCTTGTCTTGGTTTGTGATGTTTGATTTGGAAAGAATTTGTGACTTCACCATTGCTTACCCCATGGTTGTCATTTGAAACAAATATGACTACAGAATAAGGAAATAAGATTAAAATTTGTTTAAATTGGTATACACCATTTGGTGATGTATTTTTTGAAAATGTTGGCAAAATTTTTTCCAGTTTTCGGGAGCTATGCAATGGAATGGCTTTCTCAGAATGACAATGCTGGGATAAATTGATATCCAGGTGTCAAGATTAAACTTGGTTGAGTCTGGTTGGTTCTTGTTATTGTTGGTGATTACAGTGAATTTGAATCTGTGATACCCTCAATAATAAGAATTTGCTGGACTTGATTTCTCAATGGCCGAGATCTGCGGGTGTGACTGCGAATGAGAACACAAAGGTTATGGTGAATTATTAGAAATCAATATTAATCATAGTGCTCTGGAGCCACCAATATCGGCAAATCTAATGCTTTACTTCTTTTCTAGATTACAAGATTGCATCGTACCAGTCATCTGGACAATAAAAAGTGGGGGCCTAGACAGGAATACCTATTTACCTACAATGGGGCATAGCTATTTAATCAATGAAAAGGCGAATGATGCGGTCTAGCTTGTTTTCTTGGAGTCAAGATCATCCCTGTTTATTGAGTGAGTATGGCTGGTTCTTGTTACTGATGGAGATTACAGTGTATTTGATTCTGTGATTTCATCATTAACAAGATTTGTCTGGACTTGCTTTCTGAATGGGCGAGATTTGAGGAATTGACAATGGATGAGGAAATTAAGGTAACAGTGCATTGTTGCAAAGTCGATATTTACTAATCAGCTTGGATCTTCCTATATCAGCAAAACTAATACTTAAGTTCTGTTCTAGATTTTAACGTTGCATTTAGAGTGGAAAATCCACTTGTGGGGGCTGTAGGCCTAAGCCTAAAAACCTTTTAAAACGTGAAGCACGCATGGCAATTTGCGATTTTACTAATATGATTCCAAGGAATCGAAAAATCGATGACTCCAAGTTGAGTTCCTGTAACTTTTTTTTTAATTGAATTAATCAATTGATAATAAAAATAATAATAATAATAATAATAATAATAATAATAATAATAATAATAATAATAATAATAATAATAATAATAATAATAATAATAATAATAATAATAATAATAATGTCATGTAAGTCAACAGTCACAACAAATAGCAGTTTCCTAAAGGTTTGTTCTGTGGTCCCGGTAGCTTAATTGGTAGAGCTATGGCACGTTAAGCCGGAGGTTCTGGGTTCGAACCCCAGTCGGGGCATACTTTTTCGACAACTGCTATGAATCAATAATAATAATAATAATAATAATAATAATAATAATAATAATAATAATAATAATAATAATAATAATAATAATAATAATAATAATTAATAAATTGACCGAATGAGACAACACAGTCGACATTGGTATCAAACAAAAGATTAAATAACAATTAATAATAAACATTTTAATTTTTTTTTAAATTAATTTATAAATCATCCAATTATTTGCATTTTAGTAAAATTTTACCACTTTTTATTTATGTAAAAATGTATACCTTAAACTATACCGATTGTTATAAAAATTTTCCAGTGTTCTCACATATTACCTATGTATCAAAATTTATATGGCTGGAGAAAAAATTATTACAACTTACAGATAAAAAAAAATATAAATGAAATTAATAATTAGTTTAATCTTAGTTAAGTGTTTGACATAACTAACCATAGTCAACTAATGTTTCAAATAAAAACAATACAAGCACAATTAAAGAGAAAAGTGATGGCTCAAAAGTCGAGTGCCTTTCCCTTTCCCATTAATTAAATTAATTTAACTCACGACAATTAATAACAATAATCTTTATGTTATGTACAAAATAAACACCACATTGTCGATTTGGTAACAAATAAATGCATATTTTACGCGTAAACAATCTGTGGAATATATTTTTCATTAAATAATTAATCAGCCAATTAATTACATTTTAGTTTAATTAAACCACTTTTGATTTGTATGTAATTGGATGAGCGGAGTGAGCGAAGAGAAGATTCCATTCTACTACACTGGAGAAAAAAAAAACGGAATGTTTTTTTTCCAGTTTTCTTTCTTTTTTTCAGTATGTATTTTTGTGTGTTTTTTAACACGATTCCGGCTAAACCGATACTCCAATTGCAATGAAATTTTCAGGAGACCCTAGAAATCTCTGAACTTAGAACTGTCACGTTTTTGAGCGCAATCAAAAAAAAATCTCGTGAAAATTGTAATTGAACGATTTTTTTTCGATTTTAAAAAAATGTCGACTTATAACACCTACTTGCTGTGTCCGATTGTAATAATTTTTACAATGGGAATTTGCATTACATTATTTTATGGTTTTACTGGGTTAAGGTCACCTTCCTTTACACAAAAATATCTTATTTTCTTGATTTTGAGTATATTTTCATTAATAAAATAAGGGTGAAAGTTTCCTTCATATTTTGGCGAGAAAAAAAAACGGTTCATACGTCACCAGCCTTCATGATACCAATCAACCAATCACGTAACGATATATCAAGTTACTCGCTTTCGGTGATTATTTTGGCTGTAGAAGCTCATTTTGACATCTTGTTTGTTCTAAAATGCTTAATATTTTATTTTATACATTTAGTATATCACAACGTAAGCTTTTAACTGTATTTTAATTGATAATAAGTAAAAACACAATGTTGATTATAATATTTGGAAAAGGACATCAACTGTTGTTTATTGTTGGCCATTGTTGTATGAACCAAAGACTTTGGTAAAAGGAGGGAATTTTGCCGTTTATCTAGGCGGCCGTGTTCGTCATGAAGGCCGGTGACGTAGGCAGCCGTTTCAAAATAAATGTGCGGGAAATTTAAAATGTCAAACTTTGACCCTCAATAGATATTAAACTATTTAACTTAAAAACCTCAAAAACGTTTATATCATTTTTGACAACAACGTACACATTGCACATACTTTTACCAATATCGCGAACTTATGCAAAGTCCCTATAATTTATGAATTTATATTGTGAAATTTGAGCGCAATCGAAAAATTATTTCTCATGAAAATCGCAAATTTTACGCTTTCTTAGATTTTAAAATTTCTTAGACTTTTAACACCTACATGCTTTTGCTTATCCGATTGTAATGATTTTTTCACAGAACCTTAATTTTATGAAATAATATATTCGTGTGAAATTTGAGCGCCATCAAAAAATGATTTCTCATGAAAATCGGAATTTTACGCTTTTTTACCGATTGATTATGATTTTTTCACAGAACAACAGAAAATCAGCATGACACATGGCAGCTCAATGCACCAGCTCATCCAACAACACGCCTGAAAAAGCGTTTGCGAAGCTTCCTAGTTATTTACATATGCCTAAAACTATGACGATTGGCGTAAGATTTTATTTCTTTATTAGCATAGTGCCAATTAATCCAAAATAGTACGGCTCCAAACGATATTCGTTTAACTCACAGACTAATAGATTAATGACATTGAGAATTATATAAATTTCACTTTTATGTTTGAAATTGAGTTATACCCTACGAATGTCAACAGCAGCATTAAAAATCAATGTGAATACAAATAACCAAAATGGTGATGGCCCCAAAATGAACACCACTAAATCATTAATTAAATTAATTAAATTATTACATAAATCTCAATAAAAACTGTTAAAACAACGAGAATATACATTTAATTAATTAATCAATCATTTAATTAATTGCATTTAAAAGGATAAACCACCTTTTAATTTTGTTACAATAATGATGAGGTTCATGAAACTATTCAACTTAACTATGCAAACTACAGTACACTGTTGTTCCAATGATCCTTGTTTAGTTTTTATTAATTTAACGTCCATCCGTTTCAGTTAGAAAACTAATTTACAAACGAAGTCGACTACATAAATCTAGTTACATAAATGCAGCAGACACAATAATAAACTATAGGCCCTAGTTAAGTTAAAGATTGAAATAGTATTATTGAAGCAACAATGTTTTAAGACAATAATTCGGTAACAAATACAAAATGAATCTTAAATGAAATTTATTAATGAACCAAATAAAAAATTGGGACAAAAGTAAAAACGCCCATGGGTGAGTCGTGTCCATCCATTTGGTCACTATTTCCTTATATTAATACCGTTCTCTGATGGTTGGCCATTTTCCCTCGTCAATCATGTCTCTGCCAACAGGGATTGCTCAGTCAGCATTAAATTTAAAGCCACCACTTAAAAAAATGTTATTGTTGAAAAATAAAATGTTATTGTTGTAAGTGATAATTTCATTTCCAAATACAGGAGTAACTCTATACTACAATACGCCTCAACATTGGAATAACTGCTTAGAAACTTATAGTAACAACATTATTGATTACATCAATCAAACGAAAAATGTCGCATACATACAAAACAACATCCCATGTACAAGTGCGTCATTCTTCTAAAGAATTATTCTAATTTCTTTAGTGTTTGGGAAGGTTAAATGTGTTTTTTATGTGTCAAAAACCCATGAATTTTAAACTTTTCTATTCATAACAAGTTTGAGGGAATGATGTAGCGAGATTTAGTAGGCAATATTGTTGCCCTTTTCATTTTGTAATAGGTATAAAACTTTAAAATTAAGCTAACATATTACTGTGTCTTATTTGCACATTCATCGTCACTCAACTTGATATATCCAAGCAATTATAGTATAGCAGTTTCGATGTGTTTGTGTGTATGTTGTTTAAAACCAGAGTTATTATCTTCGCGATCAACGAATTTGAATTAATATTTAGCTTTAGAAATTGTTATGTTTTTACTTTTTAAACCTGTCATACGAGCGGATTGTTATTGATTTATTAACAACTAATATCTAGTCATACATATCGATCGGCCATGATCATTAAAGGGGTATTTAACCGCTAAACACAAACAATATATTATTTCATTAAGTCTAACTGGTAATGAATTAAGCAAGTAACAGAAACATTTTTGGGGCCACCATGACCTCCAAAAAAATTCTCAAACATGACATTATTTGAGCTTGGTCCCATCGGCAAAAATCTTACATAATAAATAACATGATGACGATCATTATGCACCGTGACCTTGGAGGATTTTCATCCTAAATAGTAGCCCATTATTAACGTACTCTACAGCCATCTCTGTAAATTCTCTATATTTGGTTTTGTAATTTAGACAAGTAGATCGGTCAAAATATGCTGATTACCAAGTTGGGGTGTGATTTTAAAATGCATATTTTTGAGTGTTTAAGGGTATATTTGGGCACAATTTCAAGACACGATTGGCATTTTAGATTGGTACTATCTTGTACTATTTCCCAAAACACAGATTTTCGAAAATTTCTGGATCAAAAATATTGAGAAATTCGTGTTAAATCGCTGTTACAAGATATAATTTTTTAAACTGTATTTTTAGTGTAGTATTGTGCTATAGATCATAATATGGTAAAAAATATATTTTTGAGTTAATAGGTCCTATAACTACTTGTGGAAGTACTACATGAAACATCCACTTCCGGTTATCACCGCAAGGTGGATGAGATAGATTTAAAATCACTATGCAGTGACCAGCTGTAAACAGATCAGCTGTTAGTGTCAACACTGACAGTACTGACATAGGTATGTGACAGAGATCAACAATATACAGCTCATTGGCGATGTCAATCATAACAGCTTAGAACACGATGTGTTTAATGTTCTATAGTATAACATTGTAGCAGCATTGTTTCTACGAGGTTGGGAAAGTTGCGGCCATCAAAGATTAAAAAAGAAGATCTTCTGTTCTGGTTACCACTACCTTTTGTGCAATTTACGTTGATTTTAATATCGTTTTGCTCAAATGGTAGTGTCAATCAGTTCTAGGAAACAGCGAGTCTTCCATCATCTACCAGACACCTCGCTCCATAGTAACAAGACCTGCCTTAGTTTCAAGTAGCCTTTACCTTAACAATGAACCCTTTTCGCATACTTAGAGTTACACATTAATCATTCTGTAAGTAATTCCATTACTGGAGATTACAAAGTTAAAATGCTTTTAAAAGACGTCCTCTCCAACTCCTGAGATGGTGACTGTTTTATTACAATATTATAACTATTTACTTTTATTTATTTAATAACAAATTATTTTGCCAATTAAAACTATAGTGTTGTGTATTTCAACTTGCATACCCGTTCGTAAATTGTATTGCCCAGGGTGGCCGTTAGGGCGCCGCTGCCAAGTGCCAAGCCGCGGTGCTCTTTAAAACTTGGGCATTTTATACAGCAAGACCAGTTTTCATGATTGATATTAAGAACTTAAAAACTGACATGAGCGGGGAAATTTAGGGACCTGACAACACGTGCAAAACTTGTTTTTTACGTTGAGACAAGAAATCAATTATTTCATTAACCAGATATATTAAATTAACCCCTAACTAGATCCTTGAAAAGCATGGCAAAATAGAATTAGCAACTATTTATTGAAATGTAATAGATCATGAAACCATGCAATAGCTTGCAAACCATGCAAACTACTAGGCCGCTTCGCGAAAGCTTTTTCCAGTAGCGTTGATGGATGAACTGTTTTTAACATTTCTGTCCAATGAGTACGTTTTTAAGTGAGATCTTATTACTTTTTCTATTGTTACTCGATGTTTCTTGATAATTTTACACCTGTAAATGGATTTTATTAAAACCTTTATTTCTATGAATTTTGACAAACTATTACAACGTTATCTTTCAAGAAGCACTACATCACCATAATCTTTTTGTCAATGTAAAATATGAACGTTGTTGCCCCACCCGCGTGGTCAGAATCGGCCCCAATGTCAGGAAAATATCTGATTTAAAACCGAGAAAAATCGTAAAAGTGCAAATTGAGAAAGTTTCCTTCAAATGTCTCTTAATTCATACCAATGTCAGTGATTTTAAACGATCCAATAAAATTTCATCAAGATCGGAGTAGCAGTTTGCCAAATATCACGAAAATATCTCATTAAAATTTAGAAAAATCATAAAAGTACGATAATCAAAGGAAATATTTGATCGATTGTACCCAAAAAAGTGGCAAGTCTAAGTTCAGAGATTTCGAAATTCATCTCAAATTTTCATCAAGATCGCATTTGACGTTTACCCGGTAGAACGCAAAAACAGACAAAAATACAAAACAAAAAACAAAAAAAAACACACAAGCTAATTTTTTGGGGGTCAGTGAAATTGCAGTCTTTGCTTCCCTCATCCAATAAGTACCAAATTAGCATTGTTGTGTTTGTATTTATTTATTGTCTATCCAATTCAGTTAAACTAGGCCGCTTCGCTAATAATTTTTCCAGTCTCGTTGATAGAATATGAGCTTTTTTTAAAAGCAGTACTAATTACTATGGTTATACTAATTTTATTATTTTATTTATTATTTATTTAACGTCTATCCTATTCAGTTATAAAAACTGATTTACAAAGGAGGATAACTAAATAAATCTAATTATACATAATTGCAGAAACAACAATGCATTAAACACAACAATTTTGGTAACAAATAAAAATGACATTTTATGCATTTAATGAATAAATCAAATATAAAAATGGGTGGGGAATGAAAAGAAAATAAAAGAAAAGAAAGGAAAAAATAGGAAGAAAAGGAAATGAAAAAAGAAAAAAATCTTGAAAAAAACGAAAAGAAAAAGAATTATATATTAGACAACCCCACTCAAACGAATATGAAGTTTGCTAAAAATCAGGAACAGCAAATCAGGGAGTATAATCAAAAAACTTTCGCGGAAGAAACCACCGAACGTGAATCTTTTTTCTTGTGTTCAATCTTCATTTTTGTGTTCAAATCTGGATAAGAGTTTAGTCCAATAATAAGACGAGTGAGCGCAGCGAAACGAAGTCTATATAACGCTACTCGATCGGGCCTTGGTCGTGACTGTGTCTGTATGTTAAATGTTAAATGTTTGTCTGCCGGTCGGTCCCATACAGCCGAACGGCCAAATAGATTTACCTGAAATTTTAAACAGACATCCGAGGTAACAGAGAACTGCTAACAAAATGAGCACAATCCATTTCGATTTAAACGTACTAGGAAAACGCTAAAGTCCCGTCGCGTTGTTGAGCGAGCACCGGTACGTGCAACACGACCCGAGTACGACATTCCCATAATGTTACATACCAAGAAGTCTTTAAGGTCTTGACCGATTTAGCTGAAAATTTGTAAAATAGGAGAGAATGGATAAAATCCACCGCCATCTAGAGAACCTTGACATCATTTCTTTGGGAAAACTATTTTATCTCTTTGATAACAAATAATACACTGCTTCCTCGATAGTATTTTGATTACTTCTAGGTGGCAGTGCATTGAGACTTTTCGTTGCCATGGTAACGTTACTTTTGTTAAAATGTAATAACATCTACACTACTTAAGGTCTTACCCGATTTAGCTGAAAATTTGTAAAATAGGAGAGAATTTTGTACTTATTGACCCTGCAAAATTTCATAACGATCGGAACATTTTTTTTTTTATTATTATTTTTTTTTTTAATAACCTACGATCGGATTTTGTTCAAAAACTATACAGCAACCCGCCTAGGTGGTATGTACATGTGTGCAAAATTTCAGGTCGATCAGAGAAACGGTGCGACCTGGAAGCCAAGTCTTGAGACCACTCGTTTCAACTCACACACGTTCTGAAACGAGAAATTCCTCCAAGTCGCTCAAAATCGCCAAATCGGTAGTCTTGGGGACAAGTTCACGAGTCGCAAGGTGACTTGGAACGAATGTTTTTTCACGTTTCAAACCACGAGGTATTTGGTGGTGACTTGTGAACTTTGTCGACTTGAGACGATCAAAACAGTTTGTTATTGATTTGGTAGTTATAAATTGTGACATATCAATCTAGATGAACGTTGTAAATGCAATTATAGATGTAACACGGTGAGCTAGCAACCGGCAAATTTACGTACCCATATTAATACATGCATCAACCCTTTCCAAATTGATCAAACACCCAAGTATAAATTAAATATTTCCATTTAAAAAAACTATCTGACATTAGATATCTAGGCCTACCTTTCAAAAACAACAATACAAAAACAAAATAGCACAGCTTTCATAATAAAGAGATCGATTATTTCAATCTAACTAGCTGTGATTTTGATTGATTTTATTTTGTAACAAAATTTTCTATTGGTCACTATGGGATTGTTGGGGGCGGAGCCTCAAGCCGTGAAAATGGTCCCAAGACTACCGATTATCGTTTACCCCAAGTCACCGGTGACATAGAATGAGCGACTCGACTCACTTCTCGACTCGAAACGAGTGGTCTCAAGACTTGGCCTCCTGGAAGCCAAGTCTTGAGACCACTCGTTTCAACTCACACACGTTCTGAAACGAGAAATTCCTCCAAGTCGCTCAAAATCGCCAAATCGGTAGTCTTGGGGACAAGTTCACGAGTCGCAAGGTGACTTGGAACGAATGTTTTTTCACGTTTCAAACCACGAGGTATTTGGTGGTGACTTGTGAACTTTGTCGACTTGAGACGATCAAAACAGTTTGTTATTGATTTGGTAGTTATAAATTGTGACATATCAATCTAGATGAACGTTGTAAATGCAATTATAGATGTAACACGGTGAGCTAGCAACCGGCAAATTTACGTACCCATATTAATACATGCATCAACCCTTTCCAAATTGATCAAACACCAAGTATAAATTAAATATTTCCATTTAAAAAAATATCTGACATTGGATATCTAGGCCTACCTTTCAAAAACAACAATCCAAAAACAAAATAGCACAGCTTTCATAATAAAGAGATCGATTATTTCAATCTAACTAGCTGTGATTTTGATTGATTTTATTTTGTAACAAAGTTTTCTATTGGTCACTATGGGATTGTTGGGGGCGGAGCCTCAAGCCGTGAAAATGGTCCCAAGACTACCGATTATCGTTTACCCCAAGTCACCGGTGACATAGAATAAGCGACTCGACTCACTTCTCGACTCGAAACGAGTGGTCTCAAGACTTGGCCTCCTGTATCGAAGCAGTAACAGAAAAAAAAAACAGACATTCGAGCCATAAGAGTCAAGTGGAGACGCTCGCTACGCTCGCTCAACAAGAAAAAATAAACTGAAAAATAGGCCTAACAATGTGTAGGAATACTTTTAACGACAATGGTTTTGCTTTTGAAAACCATCACTGCCTCTTAGATGTTACTAGTGGCAATGGGGGCAGTGGAAACAATATTTGTAATGCAGTATGCAGTGACCAATGTGCAAACATCAGCTCGTAAGCATGGAAGATTTTAACTCCCCGTAACTGGAGGCGAGCTCTGGCAGTCGTTTCGGGGACCTTTCCTCCTTACCTTGACCACCACCCCAACGACGACAGCCAATTGACAACACGATGATGATAACAAACAGTGGCGACCATGACATGATAACCCCCCTTTCCTCCCCCTACCCGTGGCTGATTCGGAGCAGCTTTGGACTTTACTCCCACATCCCCTGTAGGCTAGAGTGGCGCATCCATTAGGACCTAATGGTTAGCCTTAGATAGGGGACATGGCTCTCTCACTCGACTAACAACGATTTTGGCGTTTCCCTAGTAGAATGTAAAATTACTGGAAGCCCGAAAGATTATTGTACGCATTGTAGGTGATTGTTGTCAAATTTCTATACTTGTTAATTATTATACACCTCAAAAAAACTTATATTAAAACCTTTATTTCTATGGATTCTAAATAACCTTTTCAACTTTTTCTTTCAAAAGGTACTACATCACCATAACCTTAATGACCATGTAACATATAAACGTTGTAGCCCCACCCGTTTGGCCAGAATCAGCCAAAATGTCCCGAAAATGTCGTATTTAAAATCGAAGAAATCGTAAAAGTACAATATTCATTAGAAACATTTCTTCGATTATACCAAAGAACGTAAAAGGTCGAAGTTTAAAGATTTCGAAGGTGCCCTCCAGATTTCATCAAGATCGCAAAATATACCATTTGACCGGTAGAGCGCGAACATAACAGACAGAAAAACAAACAAACAAACGATCAAACAAACAAAACACCCGAGCTACATTTTTTTTTGGGGGGGGGGTCTTGTGTGTCTTGGTTGTCGTCATTGACTAACCCAAATATAACTAACGCGTATTCATCGACCAAGCTTTTAATTATGAATGGAGTGTGTTAATTTTGCTCTTTTAACATGTAAATGTTTCAATAAATTTATTTAATGTTTTATGTCATTAAATTGTTAATATATTTGTTTCATAGCTAGATAATAATATGGATATTGGTATATTATGGGTTTATTTTATAATTAATGAATATATTTATTATTTTAAACTAGGCCGCTTTGCGAATGCTATTTTTAGTCGCGTTTATGGATGAGCTTTTTAATAAGTTTTTAGTTTGCGTGGCATTTCTTTACTTTTGCAAGTTCTTTTTGAAAGCATTGTAGGTGATTGTTGTCAAGTTGCTATTGTTACTTGATAATTGTTATTATATAACTCAAAAAATATATATTAAAACCTTAATTTCTATGGATTCTGGCTAACTTTTTTTACTTTTTCTTTCAAAAGGTACTATATCACCATAACCTTAATGTCCATGTAAAATACTAAGAAACGCTCAGTTGGACGCGTTGATAAGCGACCACGTGTTTTAGCTAGACCCACAATGCACTTTTTAAATTTTAAAATTTGCGACGTTCGCTGTCCACGGCGTCATGGTTTCAATATTATTTATTATTGCCAAGGTATTTGGGTAAACCTTTACTTTGTGGATAAAATCCACCGCCATCTAGAGGACCTTGACATCTTTTCCTTGGGAAAACTATCTAAACTCTTGGTGACAAATAATACACTGCTTCCTCGATAGTATTTTGATTACTTCTAGGTGGCAGTGCTTAGTGGCCAGAATTCTCGTGCGACTTTTCGTTGTCATGGTAACGTTACTTTTGTTATAATGTAATTTCCATCTACACTACTTATCGGATCAAAATAAAATTAACATATTCGTGACCGGACGGATATTATTAATGATTTGTCCACCTCAGATTTTGTCGCCGTTTAGTTTGAAAAATAAACTTCGTAAACTTCTTGTTAACGATTTTGCCACAAAACTAATGGCGTTCAATCGAGAATGATAGCTTGCGGATGGTCCAAATTTCAACTCGATCCGAACCTCCGTTCGAACGTTATGGCGAGACATACAAACAACCACACAAAAAACAATAAAAAAAAACCAGTAACTAATTTTTCCGGCAGAGTCAAATGAAAACGCTCGCTTAATGAACGTTGTAGCCCCACCCGTTTGGTCAGAATCGGCCCAAATCTCACGAAAATATCGCACTTTATTCGAAAAAAAATCGTCAAGTACGATATTCAAGAGAAATATTACTTCGATTGTACCCAAAAACGTGTCAAGACTAAGTTCAGAGATTTTGAAGGTCCCCTCAAATTTTCATCAAGATCGAATATGCCGTTTGCCCGGTAGAGAGCAAACAAGCAGAAAAAAAAAAAAAAAAAAACACCCGAGCTAAATTTTTTGGGGGGGTCAGTGAAATTGAAGTCTTCGATTCGCTCATCCAACAACGTAATGGGGTTATTTCTCGATTTGGTTCGTTGGGAAACACTCCCGTATGTGTAATTGTAGTAAATACAAATAATGGGATTGGCCACACTTCTAGATCTCACCAATTTATGCCGTTGAGCCACTTGTATCTTCCTCGTTTTTGGCTTGGCCCCTTTTAAGCAAGTTTTCGCATTTTTGAATGTAACATACGACTGCAAATGTCCAATATTATGATCATTCACCATCACTCAACTCTATATATCCAACTTCCAAGCAATCATGTTTAGCAGCATGGATGAGTTTGTGTGTAAGTTGATTAGAACTATAGAGTTATCGTCTTCACGATGAACCTCGATGAGTTTATTTTCAGCCTTAGAGATAAACAATATTCAGATTACTGACGATGACAATCCTGAAAACTTACTTAATATTAACTCGTTCTAAAGTACAACTGCCATCATTGTGGCTACCAGGTTGTGGAAGATGCGGACAACTAAGTTTCATGGAAAGAAGATCTTCTGTTCTAGTTACCATTACGTTTTGAGTCATTTACGTTTTTTTGATATCGTAAGGCTGAAAACGTAGTGTCAATCAGTGCAAGGAAACACAACGAGTCTTACATCATCTACCCGGCCCCTCCAAATAGTTGTAAAAATAATACAGCCGAACGATACATATTCAAAAGCAATGAGATATAAAAGAAGGGCCGAGCTCATGGACTCTTCTTCACTTTCGCATTCCCAATTCATAAACGTAAACTGCCCCCTTCCTTGAAGAGATTTGCAAAATAGAATTTGCATCTATTGATTGAAATGAAATAGTTCATGAAACTTTGCAATAGCTTGCAAACTATGCAAACTAAAAGTACAATGGTCCAAATTAGCATTGTTGTTTTTTATATTTTATTTATTTATATAATGTTATCCTATTCAGTAAAAAAACTGATTTACTAAAGAGGGTAACCCAATAAATTTAGTTTACTACTAACTATACTAACTATAGTTAAGTAGACCTTAAGTTTGAAATATTGACAACTACAAAGTATAATAGGACAATAATTCAGGAAACAAATTCAAAATTCAAATTAAACTAATTAATGAACGAAATATACAGTAGGGAAAAAGTAAAAGTCACCCGTGGGTGAATCGTGTCCAATCATTTCATTGCTTTTCAATATTTCAAATATACTGATATCTGGTTGGCTTTTTTCCGCTCGCCAATGGTTACTGTACCAACAGGGGTTGCTCAGTCTGCATTTAATAAAAATCCACCACATTCAAATAAATTATTTTACTTAGTAACTTTAAATTAAAAAAATCATTTGATTTATTGTTGTCTGAGTTAATTTTATTTCCAAATAGTGGTGTTACACTTTTCAACAATACTCTTCATCTTAGGAATTACTGCATTAGAAACTTCTTATCCCGACATTATTGATTGTATCAATGAAACGAAAAATTTCGCATTACACTTGGACATAGGTAACAGCATTCCAAGTTCAAGAGTTTCATTCAAGATTGGCCTCTTTACATCAAGATTCAAGATATTATTCTAATGTTATTAGTGTTTGGGAAAGTAAAATTGTTTTTGATGTGTCAAAAGCCAATAATTTTAAATTATTCTACGCATAACAATTTTAAGGGAAATAATGTAACGAGTTTTATTAGGCATTATCGTTGTCTTAATTAAATCTTTTTTGTAAAAGGTTGGAACTTTGAAGTGGGATAACATATTACAGCAAGTGTCCCAAATATGCACATACACCTATATGCACACACTCTATCACACTCATCTCTATCCATGCAATCATAGTGTAGCAACATGGATGAGTTTGTGTGTAAGTTGTTTAGAACCAGAGTTATCGTCTTATCGATCATTAACCTCTTTGAGTTATTATTCAGCATTAGAGATCAAGAATAAACGGCACATTGAGGATTTCAATCCTAACAGCTTAGTCAAGAATTCAAAAGCCAAGAGTCACAGAGTGACGAACACGATGTGTTCAACGTTCTATAGTACAACTGCCATCATTGTGGCTACCAGGTTGTGGAAGATGCGGACAACTAAGATTCAAGGAAAGAAGATCTTCTGTTCTGGTTGCCATTACGTTTTGAGTAATTTACGTTGTTTTTGATATCGTATTGCTCAAAACGTAGTGTCAATCAGTTCTAGGAAACACAACGAGTCTTCCATCATCTACCCGGCCACTCCCACCATTGGTACCAGTCCCGTACTTTTTTCAAGCAGCACCTACCATAACGACGCCCCCTTCCGTATTCATAGTGATACACATTTAAACACTCCATATCCATTACCGCACCGTACAAAATTAAAATGCCTTTAAAGACGTCCTCTCCAACTGCTGAGATGGTGACATGTAGTATTCCAATCTTCTCAACTAACTCGCATATATTATAACAAATTATTTGCTTATGAAAACTATAGTGTTGTGTATTTTCTCTACCACATTCATTCGTAAAGTTTATTGTCTAGGTGCCCGTGAGGGCGTTGCTGCCTTGCAGCAGTGGGCTTATAAACTCGTGCGTTTTATACAGCAAGACAGATTTTCATGAAAGGTGCTAAGAACTTACAAACTGACATAAATGGTGGGATTTAGGGACCTGACAACACATGCCAAATTTGACTGGGGAACGATCATTCCTTCTTGGTGGAAAAATTGGTTGAATCATGCACTAGCTACTGGCTACTACTGACAGATTCGTCAGTTTCAATTGGCCAGCGATTCTGACCAAACGGGTGGGGCTACGACGTTCATATTTTACATGGACATTAAGAGGATGGGGTAGTTGCGAAATTAAAACTACGCGAAATTACAATTTTTTCGCGATATCTCGAGAACGATGCAAAATATCTAAAAATGGATTCTAGACCGCTATGCGGTTTTGTGAGAACTATAATAGCCTTTACGAAAAAATATTGTAATGTGACGGAAATTAATTTTTTGATTAGAATTTTTATTAATTAAATGTATATCTTTCTATCTTAAAGGGGCTATTAACTCAAAAAAATTATTTCATACCACATGATCTATTGCACACTACACTAAAAAAATTACAGTTTAAAAATTTATCTCTTGTAACTCTACTTTAACACCAATTTTTCAATTTTGTTTTATTCAGAAATTTACGAAAATCTGTGTTTTGGGAAATTTCTAAAATCGGCTTTAGCCTGCTTCTTTTTTGGTCCACATAGATACTAGAGCATAGTACCAATCTAAAATGCCCATTCTTTTGCATCATGTCTTGAAATTGTGCCCAAATATATCCTCAAGCACGCTTACATGTGCATTCCAAAATCACAACCCATCTTTGTAATCAGCATATTTTGACCGAAATACTTGCCCAAATTACAAAACAAAATATAGAGACTTTACAGAAAAAACTGTAGAGTACGTCAATAGTGGCCAATTTATTTTTGGATCAAAATCCTCCAAGGTCACGGGGCATAAAGATCGTCCCTATGTTATTTCGTATGGGAGATTTTTGCCGAAGGGACCTAGCTCGATAAATGTAATAATTGACAAATTTTTGGGAGGTCATGGCAGCCCCAATAATTTTTCTGTTAATTGTTAAATTCATTACTAGTTAGCCTGACTAAAATACATTTTTTGAGTTTAACGGGTAAATACCCCTTTTAATACAAACCGCACCGATTATTATATTAGAATATTTTTTCTTGCATTATATTGTTCCAACAAAACCACATAGACGGTCTAAAATCAGTTTTTAAATATTTAGCATCGTTCTCGAGATATCACGAAAAAACTGTAATTTCGCGTGGTTTTAATTTCGCGACTATTCCATCCTCTTGAGGCTATTGTACCACCTCCAGCCGATAGTTTAAAAGTCGAAGAAACATGTCTGAAAAGTTTGCTGAATGAAAAAAGGCCTTTAAAATAACAGAAAAAAATTTGTTATTTTTTTGGGGGGCGAGACATAACCTCACTATTGGAAATTATATTTATATTTTTGGACAATAGTGTACACTACAAATCTAGTTCAAAATTAAATTTTGAGAATCGGTTTTCTGGACATAGTTTCTAAACACCTTTTGCTTTAACTTAAGCTCAAGCTAAAATAGTTTTTTGAAAATAACAGTTGGTGTGCGATTTTTTTGTCAAACGGTACAAATACGAGTTTTTTTCCAGTTTTGTATCGTTTGGCAAAAAAAATCGTACACCAACTGCTATTTTCAGAAATCGTTTTTGCTATAGCTTAAGTTATAGCTAAAGGTGTTTAGAAACTACGTCCAGAAAACCGATTCTCAAAATTTAATTTTGAACTAGATTAGTTGTGTACACTCTTGTCCAAAAATCTAAACATAATTTCCAAAAGTAAGGTTATGTCCCGCCCAAAAAAATTCACATTTTTTTCTGTTATTTTAAAGGCCTTCTTTCATGCAGCAAACTTTTCAGACATGTTTCTTCGACTTTCAAATTATCGGCCAGAGGTGGTACAATAGCCTAAAGATAATAGTGATATTGTGACTTTTGAAAGAAAAAGAGAAAAAGTTAGCTGGAAGGCTTTGAAATAAAGATTTTAATATAAGCCTATTACAGGTATAAATAACCCACACAAATCCAAAAATCAGTAAAAAAAAAAAACGGCAGCCAAGCTCTCCTTCAAAAGTCTTCGGCTGTGAATGCTGTGAGATATAGAAGTTGAAACAAGCTTTTCATTCTTTCTTCCTAATTTCGTATTGAAAAAAAAATAAGATCATTTCGACTGTTGACGAGCGCCAAGCCAACCATTTTCGTGGTAAAAAAAGTAAATATTTTATAGTCAAAATCATAAAAAAAATTGCTTGGCCATTAAATACTTAAAGAAAGCAGGCCCCCTGCGCGTGTTATCCCAATGCTTACACCTTGTCCGCTGGTAGCCTACATGGCCGGTGACGTCACGAAAATGGCGCGCGACCAGGTGCGTTTCAAAACGCTTATTGGTTCATTCAAAGGCCAAGCAATATTTTTTTGTGATTCTGAGTTTAAAATTTGTCTTGTTTTTACCACGAAACTGGTTGGCTTGGCGCTCGTCAACAAGCGAAATGATCTTATCTCGTTTTCAATGCGAAACTAGCGAGAAAGATGGAAAAGCTTGGCTCAACTTCTATATCTCACAGCATTCACAGCCAAAGACTTTTTAATGAGAGCATGGCTGCGGTTTTTATTGCAAATTTTTGTATTTGTGAGGGATATTTTATCTTTTTGCTGATTGTTTCCTATCAAGGCGTGATTATAAATATTTTTCAAAGAGTCTATTCCATTAAAAGTGTGTTGCGGTGTCAGATACTGGCAGTTTGTTTAAGTTGGTCTTGGACACCGCTCATAGTGTCGGATTTCTGAATTCTGTTGCGTTGTGTGAAGCTCACCTTCCTCGCTCTCTCTCTCTCTCTCTCTCTCTCTTCTCCTCTCTGTCTCGCTGCTTTGATGTATACCGACACAAAGTGTATTCCACGTTTAAAACTTCTCAGTTGTAGCCTTTTCTTTGAACGATTAAATTTGTTTTAGTTCAGAGCTGTTTTTTTCAAATTTTTCGGTCCACGGTCCCCCAAAAATTAGCCCCTTGTGTTTTGGACGCAAGATATTTACTAGGAAAACGCTCAGTTGGACGCGTTGTTGAGCGAGCACCGGTACGTGCAACATGACCCGAGTACGACATTCCCATAAGGCCCACCACACAGTGTAGGCCTAACTAGATATTGACATTGTACACTATATACTATTCCAACATCTTTGCATTGTACTAATTCACGTCATGCCTTCTAAAGTGTATCTTTGTATCTTCACTGCCTCCTTCATTTTTTAGCATCATTTTTCGAATTATGATTACCGATAAGTCTTTAACGTCTTGACCGATTTAGCTGAAAATTTGAAAAATAGAAGAGAATGGTGTATTTATTGACCCTGCAAAATTTCATAACGATCGGAACATTTTTATTTTTTTATTTTTTTATTTTATTTTTTATTTTTTATAACTAACGATCGGATTTTGTTCAAAAACTATACAACAACCCGCCTAAGTGGTATGTATATGTGTGCAAAATTTCAGGTCGATCAGAGAAACGGTGCGACCTGTATCGAAGCAGTAACAGAAAAAAAAAAAAAAAAAACAGACATTCGAGCCATAAGAGTCAAGTGGAGACGCTCGCTAAATAATGGTTAAGAGCATGTTTCATTTCAAGTTGTACAAATTACCACGCCTTAGAAATTACGTGTTTTGATTAATATTTTCAAAAAAAATTATTTTCTCGTGTCCCTGTTACCCGATTTTGGCTTTGAAAGCAAAAGGCACTGAGTCTGAGCTGAGGTCCATCTGAATGTTGTCCAAGTTTCATTGTTCTAAGAAGTACCGTTTTCTCTGTAGGCTCTTATGTCTCTCCTCCAGAATTAACCTTCCCATCTTATTATTTTGTTAATAAAACACCATTTGATAACATACATTTTAAAATGCATAAAACACTAGATGGAAAACACAGCCCGTACAAAGTACAAGGTAAGATTGCAAGGTTTACTCAATCACCCAGCGGAATTTTGGGGAACCTTGACCGTGGAGATTTTTTATACCTTGGATACTGCCATGCTTTCACTGCCTGACATTCAAAACATGATTCGGTAAAAATGATTTGTTCAAGAAAAAAAGCTATTAAGGTTTAATTTAATACAACACATTTTTAGTCTATTGCTTGTATGTTTGAATCGTGACAGATTTTGCTTATTAGCATCCACAATTTTTTCCTGGATGTCTGTTTAAAATTTCAACCCAATATTCAGAAGCTCTGCTGTTTTTTAACAAACACACTAACAGCTGATCAGACAACATAAACATATACAAGAACAGAGAAGTCGCTGCGCGTCCCACGTCTAATATTACATTGTAATTAAATGCGGTAGGACTTGTTAATAGATTGTTAAGTCTAATTGTAAGTATATACACTCTTAGTAGACTATGTGAACCAATCACGCCGGTCCTCGTTCGTTGCCTAATGCCGGGTCTCTCTGAACTCTGAGTGTAATGTGAGGGTGTCCTTTAAAATGTAGACGTGTCATCTGTCGATTAAGTAGAGATATTTAAAAAAGGGAAGGCAAGAAGTTGCAATGAAAAAGTTTTGGTAAGTAAAAACAAAATTTTGGGGAAAGCTAACCCAGGGTGAAATTCATGCCCATCCAGTGCCGTAGTACTATTTTCTTAGTGGGGGGGGGGGTCTGTGTGCGGCGTGTACGTGCGTGTGCGTGTGCGTGGCGTTGTGCGTGTGCGTGTGCGTGTGCGTGTGCGTGTGCGTGTGCGTGTGCGTGTGCGTGTGCGTGTATGTGCGGTTACTGGCCAACAGTGTTGTTTAGTTCTGTTTTGTACGTTGCTGAGATAAGAAAAAATTTATAATACAGTTCAGTTTAAATAATTTGTTCTGTGACTAAGTGCAAATTAGCACCAGTTAGTGATATATTAGGTTCGTTTTTTGCCTTTTTGCGGTGCAGGTGTAAGGTGTAGGCCAGAAACAGTCGATAGTGCAGGACTATGGTGCAGGTGTAAGGTGTAGGCCAGAAACAAGTCGATAGTGCAGGACTATGGTGCAGGTGTAAGGTGTAGGCCAGAAACAGTCGATAGTGCAGGACTATGGTGCAGGTGTAAGGTGTAGGCCAGAAACAGTCGATAGTGCAGGACTATGGTGCAGGTGTAAGGTGTAGGCCAGAAACAGTCGATAGTGCAGGACTATGGTGCAGGTGTAAGGTGTAGGCCAGAAACAGTCGATAGTGCAGGACTATGGTGCAGGATGTATAAAATAATAACAGGTAGCGTTCTGCACGGGACAAAAAACATGTCAATGCTCTCACCGTACACAACAGATGGC
>JAMZAV010001306.1:0-193858 GCA_024449915.1 Sweltsa coloradensis
AAAAATTTGTAATCTTAGCACGTTGGCTTTTTTCCATTTAAACATAGATTTTTTCCCCGCGAATTGTCAAATTCCATAGAAAATGTCGAAAAATGTTCATTTCCGGTCAAAGTTTACTGACTTTACAGACAAATTAGATACGTTTCACTCAGTGGTATAAAATAAGATACATTGCTCGAACCATCGGCTAGTGACGTGGCGTGATGTGGCGCTTACATACGCTTACTTACGCTTGCTCATACAGATATATTTACGGATAAGATTGGTCATTGGCCGACTGAATATGCGATTTCTCACTATCATAAACATTCTACTCACAGTGGAGCTGTAATTGTTTTGTGGGCTCCAGAAGGCGATGACGTCGCTTTATAAAACAAGAGAATAAGAATCACTAGGTGATTGACTTTGGAAATGGCTTCGTGACATGATCAGTGATTGTAAAATATGGTTTTTGTATTAGTTACAAGTTTTTGAATATAACTTCGCAACAAATATTTTGTCGTTTGTGAAGTATTATAGATAACAGTTTATCGTATAAACAAGACTGCAATTTCACACACACTCAACACACAACACAACACACCAAAGTCGAATAGGCTATTATCTGGAGGGGGAACTTGCCCCCCCCCCGAACTTTTTTTTGGGCCTAATAAAATGGTGGTAACGCACTTTTTCGGCTCAAATCGTAGTGTTCCCTTGCTAATTTCATTAAGATTTCGAACGCCAAACGTCTTGGACCAGCGCTCTTATCGTATGTGCCACATCTAACGGCGTGACTGTGTTATAAATTAACATAATAATAATAATGTCATAAGTTTAAACATTTGACTCTTAGCTTTGACCTGCCATTCGCGCAATGTGGTTGGTATCAATGGTACCTCGTCGGCGCTCGTCGGGAAGCTTATGTACTTACCAATGTCAGTTTCGGAATTTATTGCGGGTGACTTGCGACAATTAATATAATTATGTACAATCTGTCCTGCATAATAACTTCTAGCAAAAATACTCCGATTCATAATTTATTCTTGAGATGCGCCCCTGTTGATGAAAGTGTGTTATTCGGTACAATACGTGGTTGATTTATTAATCTTCTACATCTACACTACACTACTACCTTTCTCGGACATCTAGCTTAAGTGTGTGAATCGAACTCTTGTCCCGTTGGGTAGGCCTACACTGCTTTGTGACCTGCCGTGCTGTAATTCGCAGAAAAATTATTATATTATTATATTAGGCTGAGCAGCCACTTATTGCACAATACCAAATGTTTTTTTTTAATTTTTATAAATAACAATTGCATTTTAGTTTCATTTAGTTATCTAACCGGAAATTTACTATCAAATTCCTACGTCATTCATTTGGAGCTTTTTGTCGATGGCGTCGGCGCCGACAGGGTGACCTCTGTCCGTTATAGGTTAAAAGTTCCCCGCTAAAAATCAGTTATGTGACTGGGTTGTTACAAATTGTTTTGCATTTGTGCTTTATTTTCGGAAACTGTCAACTTTTACGAGAGAGTATGCACTGCGCACCTCGGTGGCGAATACCTTGTAAGGTCAAGATAGAACTGATTTCAGTGTGGTTGCAAACCCGCACTGCTGAGTGGTTGACACTTGTGGTTCGTTTGACCCTGTACAATCGACCGCACACTTACACCTCACTATCTTATTTGAAACTAATACAGCTAGTGATTCATGACAATATTAGGGTAATACTTCGGTTTGGGGGGGGAGGGGTCCAAATGCTCTTTGCGATGTTTTGTGTGAAGCGCGTTGGTGTTAAATGAAATATAATACCAAGTAGGCCATACATATTAAAAAAACATACGAATCGGTTAAAAGAGAAACAACACAAGTCACCAAAATGGCGAAATGGACCCCTTGGCAAAAAAAAAACAAAGCAAATCAAAGCGTGATGGAAGATCTTGTTTACTTGAGAAACAACACGAGTCACTGCATTAATTGACAGCAAACGGTGATGGAAGATCTTGTTTACTTGAGAAACAACACAAGTCACACAAATCAACAATCACAATTCACAAATATATTACGGCCAAAGATGCACAGTCGCAAATCATTTGGAAGTTGCTATGACATGAACAAGCACATTTTTAAGAATTCATAACATTTTGATGTAATTTTAGGGTGAAATAAATAATATCTGCACCAAACAGATGATTAAAACATTCATTTAATAGAGAAACAACACAAATCCTCGCATTGTTATTGACGAAGGTATAAATACAAAATTCATCATACCCACATTAATTAATTAGTTTTACCTAATTGTTACATCAGACAAAAAGTGTTTTGGAAAAAGTTGCAAACTGACAACGTAGGAGGTTTTTGTTGATTATCTCAGAACATTGGTTTTGTGACTTGTGTTGTTTCTCCTTTAACCGATTCATACGCTCTTCGCGCCCCCTCCCCCTCACCTACGATTCCCTACAAAATATCGTTAAAGCTTTTGGACCCCCCCCCCCCCCCCCAACCGAAGGAGTTCCAATATTTGTAGATTTGGTTTGTTATCACACTTAACTTCTGCATTATTATTGCCGTGATATCCACTAGCGATAAAATGTAAAAATGAAGTCCATGGTTTCCCAGCTCCCTCACATAGATTCTGCGTACTCATTGAGCTCATTGCCCATGTGATGAAATGCCTATGTCGGCCTCTGATGGCTATGATGGCGGCATGATCGGTGAAGCCTGTGGGAGACAACTAGTAATCTAGGGTGTCCCAGATAGCCTGGGGTCAGAGATGGGGTCTTGTTTGGGGGAGGCAAACTTTTGCCTCATAATCATCACAACTAAAAATAACATGTGCCTATAGACAGGCACAATTATCAGGGATTTTAATGTTAGACTTACCGCACACTTTTGTCCTTGACTATTACTACCACTATAATGAGCAAGCTGTTACTTAACATAGACACAGCCCAGACATAATGAAAAGAAAAGTAACACCTGTTTAGTACGCGCAAATATCTCTAATCTCAAGACGTTTTCTACTTCGGTATGGGTACGCCAACAGAGGTCAAATTTGACAATAGCACATTTCAGGGTACTTCTTCGGTTCAGGGGCCCCAACTTGGTTTCTCATGCTTATTTCACGCTTTTTAGAATCACGTAAAACTGTTATTATACCTACAAAAACTTTTACTTTGCTATAAACAGGTGTACAAACCTCGCCACGGCGCTTCGCCTCGCCCCCCCCCCCCCCCCTAACCTAGACTTTTCCCAGCAAATATTGTTTTGGGGCCCCTAAACCGAAGAAGTGCCCATTTCAGCATTGTAAAATCTAAAATAAAATGAAGTTAGAGAGACTAGATGTTGGCGTCACTACACTTTAGAACTTTTTCGGTCCTAAAATACCAGCAACGATTTTCTGCTTTTCTGTGTCTGTTTTAGAAAAGAACGAAAATGTTCAAATGTATAACAATAATAATAAGTTTCATAAAAAAACCTTCAAGTAATCAATGCATGACTCACCAAGTACTGAGGAATGTTTTGTCGAGACCGTGACTCATCCTAGCCTAGGTACGCGTGGCCCACAGCTTCACACACACACTCACAGCATAGCGTTTATTGATGATGATAATAATAAAACTTAAAACACAGATTTTAACTAAAACCGCACATCACAACGCGTCACTAGTAATTAACACAAAGTCAAAAAGATAAAAGTTCACTGTAATATAGCGGTTCAACAACTAGGTACGCCGCGTCCCCTCCCCCGAGTGACCTCACAGCATTTATTGACGATAATAATAAAACTTAAAACACAGATTTTAACAAAAACCGCACATCACAACGCGTCACTAGTAATTAACACAAAGTCAAAAAGATAAAAGTTCACTGTAATATAGCGGTTCAACAACTAGGTACAGGCTGACGGAGCACTGTGCACTGTCGCTGACAATTTTTCGTAGAGTGGCAGACGTATTGGCGGGAAAACCTGATGATGACGTAACGAAGCTTCTAGAAGGGAGGTGTGGTTTAAATCAAAGCACTTTGTACAGAAGATACTACCACTATTGTTCAAATAATAAGCATTTCGGATGATCTAGAGCATAGAGATACCATTAGTACCTAGAGTCACCACCATCTTCGGGATTCAAGGCAATTTGAACGAGCAAAGATGTCTTCTGAGTGTGGCATGGCAGCGCGGAATTCAAACTGGCGGTTGTAGTTTTAACGTACTGAACAGCATATTTATCGCCTTGGATACTGATTTTCAATGTTGAATCATTGAATCATATAATATTTCAATAAAAGATTGTAATGTGTTTTTTATTGTCATCACGGGCACTGTAGCAAAGATTACACTATGTGACAATAACTTCCCTCCCCCCAAGATCATAAAAATAGTAAATTCGAAATACTATAAGAATAAAAAAAAGTCGATGAAGAAATTAAAATAATAACTTAACATATTAATAACTATGTCAGATATAAATAATTGGATGAGCGAAGCGAAGACTTCAATTTCACCGACCCCCCAAAAAATTTAGCTCGGGTGTTTTTTTTTTTTTTTTTTTTCTTCTTCGTTTTTCTGTCTGTTTGTTCGCTCTCTACCGGGCAAACGGCATATGCGATCTTGATGAAAATTTGACACGACCTTCGTTTTCTCTGAACTTAGACTTGCCACGTTTTTGGGTACAATCGAAGAAATATTTCTTATAAATATCGTACTTTTACGATTTTTTTCGATTTTTAGTGCGATATTTTCGTGCCATTTGGGCCAATTCTGACCAAACGAGTGGGGCTACAACGTTCATATTTCACATGGACATTAAGGTAATGGTGATGTATTGCTTTCTGAAAGAAAAAGTTGAAAAAGTTAGCCAGAATCGAGAGAAATAAAGCTTTTAATATACGTTTTTTGACTTTTTGTGCGATATTTTCGTGCCATTTGGGCCAATTCTGACCAAACGGGTGGGGCTACAACGTTCATATTATACATGGACATTAAGGTTATGGTTATGTAGTACCTTTTGAAAGAAAAAGTGGAAAAATTTAGCCAGAATCCATAGAAATAAAGCTTTTAATACAAGTTTTTTACGGTAAATAATACCAATTGACAAGAAACAAAAGAAACTTGACAACATTCACCTTCAATGCGTAGGCAGCAAAACAAAGCACTTGCAAAAGTAAAGATATCCCACGCAAACTAAAAACTTTAAAAAGCTCATCCATCAACGCGGCGGGACTTTAGCGTTTTCCTAGTTTAAAAGAAACATTCTATGTAGATCAACTCAGAAATTACAAAATCCATCATAGCGGAGTATCAAGCCCCGGTCTCCCGATTGCCGGTCGAGTGCTAATTACCCCTAAGCTACCGGGACGGTTAACCTCCTAACATCTGTATTGTTGGTGCATTGTAGATGATTTATATAAAATCTATTACACCTACGGGAGTGTTTCCCAACAAATGAAATTGAGAAATAAAAAACAAATTTATTTTGCAAATGATTTTCGAGATGTATGAACATAATACAAATCTCCGCAATGGTATAGTGTGGCTCGTTGGTCGTGTGGTTAGCGTCTCTACTTCAAATACAGAAGGTCCAGGGTTCGATTACCGTTATAGACAGAAGTTTTTAAACTTCTGATTAGGAATTAAGTCCATCAGTTCTTAGTTTCGGAATTTGTGAACGGTGACTTTGGAGCCGTCCTAGTAACGAGGCACATAGTAAATTCACATTTGTTCTGAATCGGCCTTGTTGATTCTGGCGTTGAACCGCGGGTGTTCGCACTGTCCATACATTTATCGCGTAAAAATTACAGACATGCCTAGCCCTATGGGTGGGGGGTGGGGGGAAGTAATTGACACATAGTGTAATCTTTGCTACAGTGCCTATAATTGGATGAGCGAAGCGAAGACTTCAATTTCACCGACCCCCCAAAAAATTTAGCTTGGGTTTTTTTTTTTTTTTTTTTTTTTTTTTTCGTTTTTTCGTCTGTTTGTTCGCTCTCTACCGGGCAAACGGCATATGCGATCTTGATGAAAATTTAACACGACCTTCGTTTTCTCTGAACTTAGACTTGCTACGTTTTTGGGTACAATCGAAGAAATATTTCTCATGAATATCGTACTTTTACGATTTTTTTTCGATTTTTAGTGCGATATTTTCGTGACATTTGGGCCGATTCTGACCAAACGGGTGGGGCTACAACGTTCATATTTCACATGGACATTAAGGTAATGGTGATGTATTGCTTTCTGAAAGAAAAAGTTGAAAAGTCAGCTAGAATCTATAGAAATAAAGCTTTTAATATAAGTTTTTTGACTTTTTGTGCGATATTTTCGTGCCATTTGGGCCAATTCTGACCAAACGGGTGGGGCTACAACGTTCATATTATACATGGACATTAAGGTTATGGGGATGTAGTACCTTTTGAAAGAAAAAGTTGAAAAAGTTTTGCCAGAATTCATAGAAATATAGCTTTTTAATGTAAGATTTTAACGTTAATAATAAGAAAAATTAACAAGAAACAATAGAAACTTGACAACAATCACCTACATTGCGTCGGCAGAAAAACAAAGCACTTGCTAAAGTAAAGATATCCCACGCAAACTAAAAACTTAAAAAAAGCTCATCCATCAACGCGGCGGGACTATAGCGTTTTCCTAGTGAGTAATGACTATATAAACAACCCATTACAATGTTTCATTTATTCATAAATTATTGGATGAGCGAAGCGAAGACTTCAATTTCACCGACCCCCCAAAAAATTTAGCTCGGTTGTTTTTTTTGTTTGTTTGTTTGTTTTTTTTTTGTTTGTTTTTCCGTCTGTTTGTTCGCTCTCTACCGGGCAAACGGCATTTGCGATCTTGATTAGATTTAGATTAGCTTAGATCTAGGGAGCAGATGCACAGTTACAGGGGTAGAATGCACAGTTACAGGGGTAGGATGCACAGTTACAGGAGTAGGATGTATAGTAACAGGGGTCGGATGCACAGTAACAGGGGTAGGATGCACAGTTACAGGGGTAGGATGCTGAGGACCAGGGAGAGGATGCTTAGATCTAGGGAGAAGAAAGCACAGTTACAGGGAAGGATGCACGTAACAGGGGGAAGGGGTGCACAGTTACAGGGGGAGGATGCACAGTAACAGGGGTAGGATGCACAGTTACAAGGGTAGGATGCACAGTTACAGGGGTAGGATGCACAGTTACAGGGGTAGGATGCACAGATCCAGGGGGCAGATGCACAGTTCCGGGGTAGGATGCACAGTTACAGGGGTAGGATGCACAGTTACAGGGGTAGGATGCACAGATCCAGGGAGCAGATGCACAGTTTCCGGGGTAGGATGCACAGTTACAGGGGTAGGATGCACAGATCCAGGGAGCAGATACACAGTTTCCGGGTAGGAGCACAGTTCAGGAGTAGGGTGCACATTACGGAGGATCACAGACCAGGGAGGAGCACAGTTACAGGGGTAGGATCACAATCCAGGAGCAGATGCACAGTTACAGGGTAAGGGTGCACAGTTACAGGGGGAGAATGCACAGTTACAGGGGTAGGATGCACAGATCCAGGGAGCAGATGCACAGTTACGGGGGAGGAGCACAGTTACAGGTAGGATGCACATTCAGGGAGGATGCACAGATCCAGGGGGCAGATGCCAAAAGGGGTTCCCCGGGGTAAAGGGTGCACAGTTACAGGGGTTAGGGTGCACAGATCCAGGGAGCAGATGGCACAGTTACAGGGGTAGGAAGCACAGTTACAGGGTAGGAGTTCCCGATCCAGGGAGCAGATGCACAGTTCCCGGGGAGATTTCACAGTTACAGGGGTAGGATGCACGTCGGGGGAGGATGCACGTCGGAGGATCCCTCCCGGGTAGGATGCACAGTATCACGGGTAGGATGCACAGTTACACGGGTAGGATGCACAGATCCAGGGGTGAGATGCACAGTTTACAGGGGTAGGATGCAAACAGGGGTAGGATGCAAACCAGGGGTAGGGTGCACAGATCCCGGGAGGGATGCACAGTTCAGGGTAGGATGCAACCTTACAGGGGGGAGGATGCACAGTTACAGGGTAGGATGCCCCAGGGGGGTTTAACCCGGGGTAGCCGGATTGCAAGGACCAGGGAGGGGATGCTTAGATCTAGGGAGCAGATGCACAGTTACAGGAGTAGGATGCACTGTTACAGGGGTAGGATGCACATTTACAGGGGCCCGAAGCGTATGGCTCTACGAGGACGTGGGTTCGAATCCCGCTTGGCTTGGTTTTTGTGTAATCGTTCTTAATATCATCTATCACCACTCATCGTCTCGAATAGACTTAGTACATTACTATTGGACGTTAAGCAACACAAATCATCATTATTTGTTCGAACTATATTGTGGACGAATAAATACTCAAATTTCATAATCAGTAAATCGAAATATTCTTGTAAATAATTGATTTCGAACTAAAAAGTTAGGAATTATTATATTTTAATATTATATTATGCAGACAATAGTTCTGTCACATTCACTTTTCACTTTTTCGATATTTCATATTTTGCAGCGTTCTTGAGATACGACTAGAAAACTGCTATTTCGCGTGTTTCTAATTTTGGCATGGAGAGGGGGGGGGGGCTGTAGTCTTAAAGGTAGGCCTACATGCTTACAGCCATTAATAGTTGGTAATTCATGCCAAACCAGACCAAAAGCATATAATACAAATGTAAAACAATAAACAGTTTTAAGGCCGGGAGGGTGGGGCAGAAGTTTTGCGGGGTTTTTTTAATAAGAATTTTAGTAAAAAATACAATTTCACCTACGGCATGTTTCCCGAATAACCAAATCGAGAAATAAAACCTCGCTTTATACTGCGTAAAGTAATGGGCATTATAATTAATGTTGGTGTCAGGTCAAAGCATCAGATATTCGTTTGCAGTACTGTTTTCCAATCCATTCAGATGTATAATGCATACTACAATTTCATATTCCGTCCTGATGGTCTAGTGGTTAAGACGCCTGTCTGGAATGCGAGAGATCCGTGGTTCGATTCCCGGTTGGGGCGGACTTTTTAATTTATGAATTGTAGCAAAAAAAATAATAAGTAGTTCCAACTTATTTACTATTTTCATGGGGGCTCAGAGGGTATGTCTATTAAAGAGCATTGAATCTCAGAATCATTCTTATTTAACTGAATAAAACATCGAGGAAGTATTTCTGTCAGTATTGCCGGTGGCGGTACCGATCCAGCAGCCTCCCGAATTAGTGTCACATGTTACACACTAAAGAATGGTCGACTTGAAAGTTTATAGCAAGCACAAGCAGATATTTGTATCTAGTTGAAAGGAAATCTTTGAAAATGTAAGTTGTGCGAGTTATAAATTATAAGGAACAGTTTAATGCATGAATAAAAAGAAATATAAATGAAAAACAAATTAGGAAATTGGGAAAGAAAGAATGAATAAAAAGCCAAAGATAAATAAAGAAGAAGAAAATACGAACTAAAAACAGAAAAAATAAATAAATATGGTGGGAAAGCTGAAAATGGGATGAATGTGATGAAAACTGGAATGGAAAACAGTGGAGAGAAGAACATAAAATATACGAGAAACACTTGGAAAATCACAAACGAAAGAAACGTGTCTGTCCAGTAATTACCTGTGTGATGGCACGGTGGTGGCTGTGATGTTCCTGGTGAGGGTATGACGCACATTGTACACACGTACGCACTCACTTATTCGTACCACTGCATTGCACACTTCAGCCACATTACACACGCACTTGAACGGGGGACTTTTCGGCACATACTACTGACCAAGACACTTTTATGATGATTAAAACTACGTTGTATCCCACGCATTATAATAACCATCAGTGATTTTGTTTGCATTAATGACTTCTGATTTTGACACTTTTATTGTGATAAACAACATGACTGCATGAAACGCATTATGAAAGCACAATTTATTAAACTTAGATTTCAAGCCATTCCGACGACATATCTGTTACATTGCACATAGACCGACAATCAATCTACCTACGCACCCGAGCTAAATACATCCAGAAACATTTCCATCGCTCTGGGGAATGTTATATCAGAAGCACCTAGTCCATTTTAAAAATTTTTTATGCATTTATTAATCCAATCCAAACAATGGGTGGTGACGGATGAGGATGGATAAAAGCAATTAGAGAAACGAACATTTGTCGATTTAGATTTTTTATGTAAATTTGGTGATCAAATGTTTTTTACAATGCTAGAAAATGTTTACTAAAAAAAATAGGTTTTCTAATACTTATTGGGAATGAGTTTAGCATTGTGTTCTAAAGCTAAAATGAATAAATTACATCGCAATGTTTTATTAGAATTGTAAGAAACCAATGTTGTTTACGGGTTTGGTGAAATGACAAAGAGAAATGCTATAAAATACTCAATTTGAAAATATAAATGCTAAACTTTCCAAATTAAAATTCTACTTTTACGTATCTCTAGTAGAATTGAATATCTACGCTTCCTAAAAGCTTGTAACCCAAACTCGCCTTCAGTTTTAAAAACTCGGCACGCATGCCAATTAGAAATTAATCCAAAGATGCACAAAACCAAGTGAAGTGCTAAGTTTTGACACTAACCTGCAAAATTACGCGAAATAGCTTTTTAGATCATGGATTTTTTTTAAATGTAAATCTTTTCATCACTTGCACAATTAGTTCAATAGATATAACCATTGCTTTTTTTTTTTACTTTAAAACAATATTTTTACACACTTTAAACACATTTTGCACATACTTTAAACACATTTCTTCACACGGGTAATTTTTTTACCTTTTAAACTTAACTCGCTCATCTTGTCACATGAACACAAGCGTGACTCTTACTTCACGCGTGATAAAACCTTAACACACTTTTAACGCAACTTCGGGACACGTTTTAGACCACGCGAACCGAAAATGCTTCAATTTACTTATCGCGAACTCTACGGACAACTAGATTGTAACCTCTGCCCCCGGCGAGCCAGGCAAGACTACCACACGACTTGAGGTAACAGACGGACAGTTCTCTTAAATCAACCTTTGAACCTAAATTAATCAACTCATAAGTGGCGCACGCAAGGTTTCGACCAAATGGGAGGAGCTAAGTACGGGCTGTCGGTGATAAATGATTTTAAGGGTACAGTACCGTCTTATTGTATCATCGTTTAAATTATTTTGTGCTTTACACGTAAATTAATTATTAACACATCTGACAATGCATGCAATGTTAAAACAATACTCACACATAACAACACATAAATAATAATAATTTGTTATAACTGTTTGTGGAAAGCCTGTCAAGGGTGCAATTCATGCCCCTCTTCAGGTGTCTAAATAGGGCTGTTTAAGAAGACTCAATCCCTTGCATTCGCATTAACATCGAAAAACGCAGGATTCGGACTCACGTCCTGTGGCTTGAACTACATACTTACCTCCCCCCCCCCCCCATACAACTTACTATTCCAGAGCACTCTTACCGATATTTTGAAAGTCAAAGGAAAATGGCTTAAAGTTGGTTGGATGAAAAATTAACTTTGATAAAAAAAGAAGAAAAAAATAACTTTTTTTTGGACGAGACAAAAGCTCCATTTAGGCCAATATATGCAAATTTTTGGTCAATAAGAAAACAACAGTTCTAGGTGCAATACTTAATTTTAAGCTTTGATGATTTTTTTTGTTTTTTTAACACACCTTTGTCTATGCTTTGAGCATAAGGGAAAATAATTTTCTGAAATAACGTTTGATGTACGATTTTTTTCGTCCTCCGGTTCAAAACTCTTATTTGTACCATGTGACCAAAAAAATCGTACATCAAACGTTATTTCAGAAAATTATTTTCCCTTCTGCTCAAAGCATAGACAAAGGTGTGTTGAAAAACACAAAAAAATCAAAGCTTAAAATTAAGTATTGCACAAAGAACTGTTGTTTTACTTATTGACCCAAAATTTGCATATAATGTCCAAAATTGAGCTTTTGTCCCGTCCAAAAAAAGGATATTTTTTTCTTCTTTTTTATTAAAGTTCATCTTTCATCCAATCAACTTTAAGACATTTTTCTTTGACTTTAAAAATATCGGTAAGAGTGCTCTGGAATAGCCTTAAACTCAATCCTTAGGATGAAACTATTCTTGAGCACAGACTCAGATTCAGATTCGATAAATTAGGTTTGAGTAGTGGAGGAGGTCACCTAGGCAGAGCCCATATACCCCCTTTTATTCTTGAGCACAGTGGACACTCCTTATAAATTCATTCTGTAGATTGCATTCATAATCCATTTCTCTATTTTTATTAATGTGCGCTGTTTTATTAATCGCCGGGCTGCCAATGAAAAAGAGATTCGAGCAGGTAGTGATATAAATATATCCTCAATTCCTAAGTTACTAAATTAAAAAAAACTGGGGAAAAAATAAAATCAAAGTAAAATGTTATACAAATCATTTATACACGTATAAACAATATAAAATTACAAGAGACAAAAAGTAAAAATTAAACGATAAAAATGTAATTATATAAAAAACGAACTACGCTGATTGGGCTTAACATAGAAACCATACAAAAACTTACTCAAAAAACGCAGGTTAGTGAAAAGATATATAGTACATACCACTTGCAACATACAAGATAAAAATATAATATGGAACAAAAACAATAATAAAAACAATACAGAAATTACATTAGTAACAACATTCTAAAGAAATTCACATTCAATAGCAACTCTACAGATATTATCCGGAAAATGATGCAAAACATATTCAGGAATAACAAAATAAAACAAATAAAGTTACGCACTTAATAATAGGAACAATGAGTCTCGACAGAAGACAAAATAACATTTATTTCAAATGATACACATGATTGGATGAGCGAAGCGAAGACTTCAATTTCACTGAACCCCAAAAAATTTAGCTCGGGTGCTTTTCTTTTTTTTTGTCTGTTTGTTCGCTCTCTACCGGGCAAACGGCATATGCGATCTTGATGAAAATTTGAGGGGACCTTAGAAATCTCTGAACTTATAGCTGTATTGATTTGGGTACAATCGAAGAAATATTTCTCATAATATCGTACTTTAACGATTTTTTCGATTTTTTCGCGATATTTTCGTGACATTTGGGCCGATTCTGACCAAACGGGTGGGGCTACAACGTTAATATTTCACATGTACATTAAGGTAATGGTGATGTATTGCTTTTTGAAAGAAAAAGTTGAAAAAGTTAGCCAGAATTCATAGAATAAAGGTTTTAATATGAGTTTTTTTTAGGTTTATAAAAACAAAAACTATTACAAAAACTATTCCAGAGCACTCTTACCGATATTTTGAAAGTCAATGGAAAATGGCTCAAAGTTAAGGTTGGATGAAAGATGAACTTGAATAAAAAAGGAAAAAAAAATAACTTTTTTTTTGGACGGGACAAAAGCTCTATTTTGGCAATTATATGCAAATTTTGGGATGAATTTTTTAGATGCAATATTTAATTTTTGTTATGATTTTTTTTTTATTGCTTCAACACACCATTGTCTCTGGACTGAGTACAAGGGAAACTAATTTTATGAAATAACTTTTGATGAACGATTTTTTTCGTGTTCCGGTTCAAAACTCTTTTTTGTACCAAGTGACAAAAAAATCGTACATCGAACATTATTTCATAAAATCCTTTTCCCTTATACTCAGTCCAGAGACAAAGGTGTGTTGAATCAATAAAAAAAAAATCATAGCTAAAAATTAAATATTGCATCCAAAACATTCATTTCCGTGATGGCCCAAAATTTGCATATAATGGCCAAAATAGACAATAACTTGACAACAATCACCTACAATGCAAGCACTTGCAAAGGAAAAGTGGTCCTACGCAAACAAAAAACTTGCAAAAAAGCTCATCCATCAACGCGGCGGGACTTAAGCGTTTTCCTAGTTACTATTAATGTGGTCGTATTGGCCCAACACACGTGAAGCTCAAGTCCAGACAACTTAATGTGTGATGACACATTCACCACTCAGTAATTATCCACGTGCCACGATACCATCGAGATGATCATTAACATGTAATTAATATTCAAAAACCTAAATATATCCCATGGAGCAATCTATTGTTGCAGAGATGACGCAACAGCGGCCTTCACCTGGGCTTTCACCTGCGTCTCATCTCTTGGTGCTGTTACTGAAGATCATCACAGTTTGTCAGGATGTTGGCCGCGCTGTTGATATCAACGACGTGTCTTCTGGGTGTGGCGCTAGCAGCCACGTTCTTGACGCAGCCTGTACCGGAGGACACAGGTTCGTACCCTAGTTCAAGCGTTTACCAGTGGTTGGTTTTATGTATACAGTTGATCTGTTTTTTTTTGTTTTTTTTAATACATCAAGGAGAATTCTTATACGATTCATATTAAACTGTCCACGGATTCCAATCAAACTAGGATCCAAAAATACTTTTCAGTCAAACTTATCAACAAGAAAAAATAAATTTCAATGATCGTGGGCAACCTGTCCAGTGTCCAAGTTGCAATGCATGCCCCTCGTCTTTAAACAATCTTGACGTGACAATCTAGGTATATTGGAGTTGGGACAATTGTGAAGGGATGTCGAAGGCTGGAACACAAACTCTTTCATTCACATTATAAACGACTGGGGAAAACCTCGAGAAAAAACTTCAGTCAGGATTGCCGGTCTCGACGGGATTTGAACACGGGACCTCCCGAATCAGAGTCGCGCGCTTTACGCTCGAGCCAACACTGCCGGTAAAAATAAATATATTGTAATTGTGGTGTTTTATAGAGTGCCAATCAACATAAAAACATTTGTCATATTTTCGTTATCAAGAGCCAAGTTAGACTATATAATACTATGTAATCCCCGAAGTAAGCGATTTAAATATGATTTCACATACAACGCAAGTACTTCTAGTGTTTAAAAGGCTAGTCAACGACCTGCAAAGAGTAACCGACCAAGGAAGCCGTCTTCCTAGGGAGGTCTGTGGTTTGGTTCCCGTCACCGGTTATCCTGACTTAAAGTGTTTTCTAAGGATTTTTTAATCATTCAATGTTAGGGTTTGATTCCTTGCAAACGGCATGACCTTACTTTTCAACCCGTTGCCATCTGGACGGTCTTGCAGGTAAAACTAATTGATATATTTTGTCGAAACAGTATATTTCTAAATGATGATGATTTTGTTGCTTAAAGTCTCTATTAATGCACTCTGGCTATTCTTAACGATGAACATTCCTAAATGAATTTGTTTTTGCATGAAGTTGTATAAGGGTGCTGTATCTAGCAGTCGTACTTACTGACCATCTCTATCTGTAATGCTATACTTGATCCAACGAAAGAATGCAGATGCTTGGAAGTGGTGGGGGTAGAATCAATGCGCGGTAAAAGGAATGTCGCCTTTGAGTATGAAAGAGAAATATATTTTACCAATGCAAGTAAAAATTATCTGTGCTGGATCACAGAGTTTCTCCGTGTGCAAGATCCACGCTGTGAATAGAATTGACAAAGTTGTTGTGTTGGGAAAACAATTTCGAGCCACCTGCATTCTTTCGTTGGGACCACTATACACCTTGTAAAGTGTCCTGTGCTGTCCCTAGCTCATCCCGGCCAGTGTAACGACGCAACCACGGGAACGTGGCACGCCGAGGGGACCGCCTGGAAGAAGGACGGGGGCTGCCTGGAGAGCACCTGCACCCTCTCAGTGGGATACCTGGACACCATGGATAGCCTTCAGATCCTGGAGGAAGTCTCCCCTGGAGTGTTCAGGAGGTTCCAGGATGACCCCGGGATGAAACCTGACTCCAGGAACAAGACCATCCAGTTCAAGGTCAGGGGGAAGCAGCAGGAGTATGTCTACAAGGAGGGGGAGGTTCCCGTCAAGCCGCATGGTTTCCTTCAGGAGAGAATTGTCTCGTGAGTATATTTTATATTGTATATTGTAGCTATATGGTGTCATTCCTGAGTGCGGACAAAGTACATTTAAAAGTTTTGTTGTTAAAGTCGATGAGGCTCGCGCGGATACGAGTAAAGGCGCTCAGCTTACTGTTTTTCTGGGTAAATGGCTTATAACACCATTATTAAATTTCACACTAACGTTAATAACGAATAAATCTATGATATCCAGTACGCGTATTCCAAAACAAATTTGTTGATTTTGAATTAAAAATAAGTGAAAACACTGTAATTTACTCTATTTTGGTCAACTTCGGGAATTTATTCCAAGTGTACAGATTTTTTTACGCAAAGTTGCGTACAGAATATCAACGTTTAAATCAATTTGAATTCACAGGTTAATTTGGTTTTCATCGTAAGATAAACGGTTTGGTGGGAATTTCCAGAATTAAAATACGTGTTTTGGATTTACCATTGTTTCTCGTTTTGGACATGTCTCGCAATGGATATTTCAGACTTATATTTTTCAACCAAGAACGGATATCAATATGAAAGTACTTTATTAACATTCATGCAAAACTTTGTAATGGGATTACTAACCGTTTAGCAGAAATCATCACCCTCTCTTAAAACTATTCCAATATTTAACGAAGGACACTGGTGTAAACCAGCAAAAATTACAAAAATAGCATCCAAGTTTTTTGCACGAATAATATCATAATGTCTAGTTGCATAGACTGGTATTTTTGTTCTCGCATGGCATTGTATAGGCCTAACTAAAATTAATTGTTGCCTATAGAGTTGGTCTATTTGCTGCCTAAATTTTGACCCCTATAATAAATTAGTAAAATTAATTCAGACATATATTTAGTAATAAAAAAGTTGTAACTAATAATTTAATAAGTATTCGCACACATGCTCATTTTAGTCGTCCACACCAAGTGCTCAACTGCGTGGACAGCCTTTGTGGGATGTGCCAGCTGTCACTGGAACGTAAAGTTTGACATAGAGTTGGGTAGCCCTGCTACATCCATGTTCTCCATGTTCTAGATGCTCGTACCACACCAAGCTGCCGTCCAACTGCCGTGAGACCAAGGACCCTTCTCTCCCCTACCCGGGCTGCTGTCCCCAGCTGTCCTGCGACGGGAAACCTCTTGGACCCATAGAGGCTGTGGGATAGACGGGGACACAATCAAACGACCATTTTATAGAATTGACCTGGATTAAATCATAAATCACACATATTGTAAACTTTAACTCAAATGAGGATAGTATGTTCAGTCAACCAAACCTAAAACCTACTAGTGCTTTGGAACAAAATTTTAAATATGTAAGTTTGCTGAAGATTAAACTGGAATTTCTTGGAAATAGTGTTTTTGTATCCATGGTAAAAGTTTTTAATATGTGTGATTTATCATTTTAGTAACGTAGGAGAGTTGTGATTTTATTTAACACTCTTTTTCTTAGAAATGTAGAGACGAAATGGTAGATGTATTTTTTAATATATATTCCTTCAGGTTATTTGTAATGTAAAGATTCACTTGTTATATTTCATGCAAAATCGTAAACATTTTATTTGTATCTGTAGTTACTGTTGCTTAATTCATTTCCAACCAATGTTTTTATATATTATGTAAAAATATTTTAGTGTGAAAATTATTATTTAAATATGGTGCACACAAGTTTATTTCGTTTAAATAGATATATTAACCAAGCACAAACTAAACAATGATGATTAATGGATATATATGGTGGTGGTTCACAGGGGATGACGTTCAAACGTTTTATTGGTTAAACTGTATTACATCAAATAAACATCAAAATACAGAGCAAAGCTGATTATTTTGATCAAATAATATAGTTTTGAATGATAGCCATTATAACATTGGTGAAACGTACAAGAAACATTTTGTTTGATGTGTGCGATGAAGACGGTGTCGTGTCTACTACTGGGGCAGAGGTGAAAAGCGCGGACAAATAGTCGATCTTGGTGATATGTTTATTGTTGCTGTTACTTTTACGAGAGTTTCAGATACGCGGTGAAGTGAAGTAGTTTTGACAAGCTTTGGGCGCTCGATGAAAACTAAATGCAATTTCAACTGGTTTTGGCGGTTAACAACAATTAAATAATTTTTCTTTGCTTGCACTGATAACAAAGAAAATAATATAATGTCGTAAAAAAGATCCATAATAATATGTCGGGTGATTGAAGGTCTTCCAATAACACTGCAATAATTTATGTTTATTACTTTATTTATTATTTATTATATTTTCACTGTAGTGTAAAAAGTGGTTTAAGTTCTGTCGCTGAATATCCCATTTTTCTGTGTAACCGTTTTCTCTCGAAAACAATAACAGATATCGTTATGCGTGTAATGCAGCATAGAGGGTTCTTGAACAAAATTCAGTCATATAACATGTGGTAAGAATTAGAGAGCTTCATTCCATATTTATCCTGTAACGTCATCTGAAACTCTTGTACAGCAAAAAATAATTTTAATTACTTATTTATTCATATGTGAAGGATGAACAAACATTGTACATACCTATTCATGGAACAAGCAAGTTAACATCTACCCGTTTAGTAACAACAAATGAAACGTGCAGTTCATATTATACTGACAGCTTTTTTTTTAAATGTTGAAAACAAATTACAGACTATTTCAAATCAAATTATATAGTTATATAGTCAGCATCGGTTCACAAAATGTTGTTTGAGTATGTTTACACGAATTGTTTTATACATTTAGCAACATTAAAATAGGGCGCGGGGGGGAGCAGACGAATTCTGGAACATGGATGAAATGAATTTAAAACTCATTTATAAAGGTAACGGAGTTGATTACTATAAGTAAGCAGGCCAGTAAGTTTTCCATCAGTAGTTTTCACTACAAAGTTAAGTTAAGTTTTTTTGCGATCTTTGTTGTCATAAAGACGTATATTCTAGTTATAGCCAGTCAATTCTTTTCCAAAGATCAAGTGACCAAGGCCATATAGGCCGAATCGTTTCAACATTGTGTTTTGTTTAATATATGCGTTTCAAGTATCGCACAGTTACCTTGTATAAGTTTCAGACTAACTGTTGGTATTTTTTCTCCTTTTCCCAATCACCAACACAAAATGTTCTTCACAACTAACATTGTGGATAGTACACAAATTCGAGTTAGATACTTTTTTAGAGTCGTCGTATAATAATAGGATTTACCCTCATAACAAAAAATTACATTTAAACAATGTTGCCAATGTTCTAAAACGTCTTCATTTCACAATCATATTTCTTATAACCCAACATTCGAAAATCACTACTTTTGTTCTGGTGAATCCATACCAACGAATTATTTTAATTAACTTACAACCCCATTACAGGCAACATCTATTAACACAAACATAACAGGATTTAAGCCATAATCGTTTTCAAGTCAGTTGGCATAATTATGATACGTTTTAACTTTCCATGAATACAGCAACTTTTAATTTATAATTTTAAAACATTTTCATGTTTCCGTGGCAAATGTGAAAAATGTAAAACAACTTTGTTGTCATACAGCCAAGTGAATAGGAGTTTGCTTTAACGAATGTCCTATATCCTCCTAAATTATTCAACAGTTAGTTCATGGGGCTGATTTTATTCGCTCTCTCCCATCACTTCACCATCCTCCTCTCGCCCCCCTTCCCCTCATCGTCATAGTCCCCCGCCTTGTCCTGATGCGCCGTCATGTGCCTGGTGAGGTGGTGCCGCTCCCTGAAGCTCTCGCTACAGACCGGACACTTGAGCTTGTCCTGGTCCCTCCGCCTCCTCAGAGAATCAACCGCCAGTGAATCCCCCTTGTGGTGCGACCTCATGTGATACACAAGATCCGACGTCATCCTGAAGCTCACGTTGCACTTTGCGCATACGTTCTGCGCAGGCAGACCGAACGCCGCGAAGGTCGTCGAGAGAAGGGAGGTTGTTGGACGGAGGAGTTCGCGGGAGGGGGGCGGGAAACTTGCGGCGAAGGGGTAGGTTCCAGTCAAGGTCGAGTACGACATTGCTTCCGGGTGGGGATACAACAAACTTGGCCTTGATTTATTTCTTGGCGGGAAATTCGAAGTGAATAACTCCCCTTGCGTCATGGATTTCATCAGGAAAGTGATCGATGCTGCTTCTGAAGTGATCACTAGGAGGGGAGGTGTTCTTGGTGACGTTGAAGCTTTCTACTGTGGGATATTGCAAGATCGGTTGACCTAAGGGACTCATTCTCTCCTCGAAGAAGGACTGATCGGGAGAGGCGGAAGTCGAGGACCTAGGCGACGCCTCCAATTTCGGTGAGGTCACTTTCGTAAACGCGCTTTGACGAAGGTGATTGTTTTGCGGCTCGAAATATCCCTCGCATTTCGGTATTAACAGTTCGGGGGTGAAGCCAAGGTCATCGTTGTTGTTGGGTTGGGATTCCCACGATTCGTTCGGGCAAGTTCTCTTGAAGAGAGATCTCAGACGAAACTTTTCTTGTCGTCTCTCGGCAAGTTTCTCGTCGGGGGCTACTAGGAAGGCGACGTCGAAGCTGCGTTTGTTCTTGGAGGGGTGGGTTTGGGAGGGGGTGGTGGCTTCGGAGGGTGATGTGTGTGATGTGATCACGTTCGTATCCATGGTCTTCAAGCCATCGTGGAGTTGGCGCTGAAATAACAAATCACAAAATTTATATAATAAGACGAGTACAAGCCTCGTTTGAAAGTCTTGAAATTGAATTTAAATTTCCAATGAAACTTTCCCAGGGATTGCATGTCTCTCTTCAGGTATCTTAACAAGAAACCTTTTCAGCTAGGGTGTTTGTGAATGGAATTCCCAAGAACTCCACCTGAAGAAAACACTGGAAAAAGACAGTATAGTAGAGAGACAGTGGAGATCAAGCTGAGCAAGTTAACACTGAAAAACTACCATATTATGCAGACAAATACCATGCAAATCCAATACATGTAATCGGATTGTTTGTTGGTGCAAGGGGGACAATCCAAAAAATTTTGGTGGATTTTTGCAAAACTTTTAAATTAGGAAAAACAATCATTCATGACGTTTCGATGTTGGCATTAAAAGGTTCTATTTCTATTCTTAGGAATCACCTTTGTGGTCTAAACATGTGATTTTTTAATTGTATTATTATTACTCATTTCTTGTATTTAAATTTTAAACCTTTTTTTTAATTGTTGTTAATCAATGTATGCTATTTTTATTCTGTGTCCTTGTGGCAATTGTATTTGTACAACAGAGTTTTGTTTTACTTGAAAAATAAAAGTTCTCTCTCTCAGCGGCGGGTATCGAATCTTGGACCTCCTGGATCAGAGGCTCGACCGTTTTGCTTGAGCTACATCTTTCGATGAAGCCAAATCAGAAGTTAATTGTTATTTCCTGAAGTTAACTCAAGCGTAAAGCGCGAGACTCTGATTCGCGATTCACGGATTCAATATCCACTACTGGCAATCCTGGCTGAAAGTTTTTCCCAGGGCATTCTTTTGTAAACAGTCCATGGAAATTTCTTCCACAATTATTCGCCTAAATATGGGTATGAATTACACCTGGACATGTTTTCTAAGAGAAATTTCAAAAGTAAAATTGCAAATAGTTTTAAAAAACTGATCGAAACAACTGATCAAAAAGCTTCAGTAAGGATTACCGATGGCTAAATAAATCCGATAACCACCCATGTTAAGAGCTCATGCAATCGAATCCATTTCGAATAAATCGTCAATAGAAAATAGCATCTTCGAAAGGAATTTTAAAATATCTATTGACCCATTTAATATGTAATGCGTAGGTTACTGTCTTAAATACCCATGGTGTTAATATTATAAAAGATGAGATTCTTAGAACAGTTTGGTTTATTGAAATAAAATTTAAGACTTCTACTTGTTCCTTACGACGTTTAATAAATATAATTAAAACAATATTTCGGGTATTTTTAACACCCTTCTACTGGCAACAATTAAAATATACAAAAACTTCATCTCCTAGCCAAGGTCGATACATCAAAACAAGCACTGACATCTTGTTTTATGTAAATCAATCCAGAAATTACCAAATCCATCTCAGCCGGGTATCAACCCCGGTCTCCCCGGTCTGCCGGTCGAGTGCTTTACCCCAAGGCTACCGGGACGTCTGGATTGTTGGTGCGTGGCAGATCTGAATAGATTGGAAGAGTACTGCAACGATTCTGCTGCCTTTGAACAGACCATCTAAACACGATTTATAACGTCATTACCTAACGCAGGTATGAGCGAGGGTTTATTACAGAGATCGGGAAACACTCCCGTAGGTGTAATAGATTTAATGTGAATCAATTCAGAAAAAAAACAATTTCTGGATTGATTTACATAAAATCTATTACACCGACGGGAGTGTTTCCCGATCAATGAAATTGAGAAATCCTGCCATCTTGGTTACATTAAAATTATATACAATTACAAAACAAATTAAAAATTATACCACAATCATGACCACACTAGTTTTATAGCTAGGAGACGAAGTTTTATGTTAGCAGGGTTTAATTACAAGGGTGTTGAAAATACCCGAAATATTGCTCTAATTATATTTATTAAAATGTCATAAAAGTCTTAAATTTTGTATTATTATTAGATTGTTGTTATTATTTTATTAGAATGTGTTTAACTTAGAACGAGACATTTATTTTATTTCGTATAATTTCAATTAAAAGAGTATACGAAAGGTATTTATTAATATACATTTATTTTTCGTGGGAAGCCTGCCCAGGGTGCAATAAGAATGAAGCATAATATATTATAATCAAAAATATAGACTGCTTTTAAATACTAAATAAAAACTGCCATTCATTGTATGGGATAACTAGACAATCATACAAATCTTTCAATGTCTTGCGATGACTGGAATCGAACCCACGGTTTCCATGGCCGAAGTCATGAACGTTACCGCTGTACGACTAGAGCAGGGTGATTCTCTGTGTTAAACATATAATTTGATCTTTATTGTCAACAGGACCGTAGTCCTACAAGTGCAATATAATATAGTAATAAGAAAGCTTCTAAAAATACATATTGTTCTACTAGCTAACTTAAGCTAGACTAAAGTAAAGCAAATTAAGTGACTATTGTGTAGTGCAGAAGGCATAAAGTAACGATACAGGTCATAACAAAATTCATGACATTTAGAAAATAATTTTCGAACTGAAAATAAAGTAAGTAGATGCAAATTGAAGAAAATTACAGATTGTATATATTTAAAACTTACAGAATAGTTATGTGAATTGAGGTTATACAAGGTTATGTAGGTTTTATGTAATATTGTTCTGGCATTATATTTAAATTAAACGCCGCTCTTAGAGAATCGCCTGCAGGATAGAAACAAGACATCTCTATCCTGTTGGTTGCTGTGGGGTGTAACGCACATGAGAAGTGGATAGACATAAACGTGCAGAGGTCAGTTAGTAAAGATACGCAAACAAAATAATAATTGGATGGGCGAAGCGAAGGCTACAATTTCACTGACCCCTCAAAAAATTTAGCTCCAATGTTGTTTTTTGTTTTTGTTTTTTTTTTTTTTTGTTTTCCTGTCTGTTTGTTGACGCTCTACCGGTCAAACGGCATTTATGCGATCTTGATGAAAATTGGAGGGGACCTTCGAAATCTCTAAACTTAAACCTACAACGTTTTTGGGAATAATCGAAGAAACATTTTTCATGAATATCGTACTTTTACGATTTTTTTTCGATTTTTAACGCGATATTTCTATGATATTTGGGCCGATTGTGGCTAAACGGGTAGAGCTACAACGTTCATATTTTACATGGACAGTAAAATAATGGTGATATATTGCCTTTTGAAAGAAAAAGTTGAAAAAGTTAGCCAGAATCCATTAAATAAAGGTTTTATTATGAATTTTTTAGGTATTTAATAACAATTAACAAGTAACAATAGAAACTTGACAACAATCACCTACAATCCAATTAAAGAGCACTTGCAAAAGTAAAAAGATCCCACGCGAACCAAAAACTCACAAAAAACTCATCCACCAACGCGCCAAAAAAAAGCGTTTGCGAAGCGGTCTAGTGTATATAAATATTGTTAGTAAGCTTGCCTCGAGTTTGACCGAGAATCTAGCCCGTGTCATGCGGCTTCAAGGACCGACGCTCTCTGGGCTTGATAGTCCGTGGCCACGAAGATCAGAGGATGTGTGTTCGAGCCCCAGACTGGCACTTTTTTACATACGTTATTTTTATTATTAATAAAATATTGCTCTACATAATTTGGAATTGAAGTCAAATCTTCCCTCATTCAAAATCCATTTTATTTCTTTGATCAATACCGTTAAGCCAAATGTGTGTGTTTTAGTAAGTTTGTATCCCTTTCCCTTGACCTTAACATAATGTATGCATTTAAATATGTAAATGTATTTTCTCTGTAAATGTATTTTCTCTATGTCAACATTTTGGTTACTATTGGCTAATTATCACTTTTATCTCTCCCAGGAGAAAGTACAACCCTACAACGTAATTAGAACCATGTGAATAATATGTTTATGTGATTTAAATAAGAATTAATTACATTAATTATATGTGTCATTACCTTGGCAGCAAGAGTCCTTACAGATCCCTCTAATGGGTCAACATCAGTGCAACAGTCGATGTGTTGTTAGGGCTTGAGGTTAAAAGGTTTCAATATATATATTTTATAGCCGAGGAATAAATCCCATTTTCTCAAGTTGTAAGTCCCTCTTGTTTAGGTGAAGATAATTATAACAGAACCACTTTCACTGTCATCCAGACGAACGTTGTTGAAACGACAGATTCTCGAATCACTTCACTTGCACTGTCACTATACTGTTTCAGGATTAAACTTTTGACCGAGTTTAGTTTTGTCTGATGTCCAACACTTATCTGTAAGCTACCCTAAAATTAAAAATTGTTATTGTGTTATTTTTATTGTGTAAGCTTAGAATTGATTGAAACAAAAAAGTTATTAAAAAAAATAAAATTATTAATTATACTGTTTTTGTTTTTGAGTTAAAACCTAAGTATATTAGACCTTCTCGCACGACCCAACGCCACTGTCCGCGCCAAGAAACCCCGTCTGTCTTAGACGAGACAGAACACAAGACTGAAATACAATCCGCTCCTCTATCAGATGCCACCCCCTCAAGATGTAGGGGTGGGTCTGGTTCCCCGGCCAATCAGGGGAGGCAGACGGATGGACGCCGACCAATGGCTGGAGGCGTCGCGACGCCCCCTACAGATGCTAGTGGCGAGCAGGCGTCGTGGAACGTTGGGGGTTTCAGAGCGCATATGTGGGGTTCTTCTGGGGTTTCGTCTTGCGAGAAGATAGTAACTTGAAGTTAATATGGATATATTGTAATTATTAACAGACACATCCGTAAATGTTGGATTAAAACTAAACAGAAGTTCCACTTTGTCATAAAGACTTCTTTCAAAAAACCACAGGAAAATACGGACTTGTTTCAAACATAAAATACCGAAAATAAATAAATAAACAAAATACATTTCATATCATAAATGTAAACTTGTTTATATTGTGGACGTGTCTAAATTAGAGTATGCGAAAAGTAGGTTAATAAAAATAGAAAAAAAGTAAAATATAGGAAAAAACAAATTAAATTATTTTCTGAAATTTATTATGTGAAACAAATTCCTCGTTTAAAAAATATATGTATTTGACGGTGACCTGTTATACTTGTAAATAAACAGATTTTTTACCATGTCTTCGCGTTTAATGTATATCCCCCACGTAACAAAAACTTGTAAAAATACAGCCAAACCTTACACACACAAAAGAAATGAGATCTAAAAAAAGGGCCAAGCTCATCTACCCTTCCACATTTGCGCATTCTTTATTCATAAACGTACAGTGTCCTGTCCCGTAACAACATCCTTGAAAAGCTTGGCAAAATAGAATTTGCAGCTATTAATTTAAACGTAATAGTTCATCCAAATTCTTTTTCTCTAATTAATTTTAACGTAATGGTCATGGAAATTCTATTTTGCCAAGCTTTTCAAGGATGTTGTTACGGGACACTGTACGTTTATGAATTAAGAATGCGCAAATGTGGAACGGTAGATGAGCTTGGCCCTTTTTTTAGATCTCATTTCTTTTGTGTGTGTAAGGTTTGGCTGTATTTTTACAAGTTTTTGTTATGTGTGGGATCTCATTACTTTTTCAAGTTCCATTGCAAAATTATTTGTTAAAATATAATAATTTTTTCAAAGTCGATTTAATTGCTATGGTATAACCATTTAACAATAGAATGAAAAAATATAGTGGTACAGAGACTTGCTTTTTGTAAACAATGTAGGCGATTATTTTCACGTAACTATAGTAACTTGTTGATTGTATGCCTGTATAAGGCTTATTTTAAAACCTTTATTTGGAAGCCTTCCAGCAATTTTAGTTAATTTTTTCGTTCAAAAGGAATTACATTAATATTACCTTAATGTCCATGTAAAATATGAACGTTGTAGCCCCACCCGTTTGGTCAGAATCGCTGGGCAATTGAAACTGACGAATTAGATAGTAGTAGTAGCCAGTAGTAACTAACGTCCTTAAAGTGATTTTGAGCATGTTTCAAGTCATATTTTCACCAAAAAGGAATGCTCCTACACCAATTAAATTTGGCATGTGTTGTCGGGTACCTAAATCCTCTCGATTTTGCTAGTTTTCAAGTTCACATCACGTTTCATGATGGCTGGGTGACACCTCGAAATCACCCCAACTCTGCTTGCTGTATAAGGTGCCTGAGTGTGTATAGCGCACCGCGGCTTGGCTGCGGCGCCCTAACGGGCACCTAGATTAATAGGAAATTTTAACAAATATAGAAAAACTAATTGAATAATTAATTAAATTGCATGATTTTATGCAGCTTGTGTTTCCAGACCAAACTCTAGAATTTGTGAGTTAATTTGATTTTTTGAATTAATAAGTTTATAAGAACGGTGAATATTAGGAGAAATCGATTAGCCCCTTTTGATGTTGAAAACCACAACAAAAAAACATTTGTGTATTCCTGTTCGAAAAACAACGTAGCACAAATCCATATGTCAATCGGAGGTAACGTTCGGTTATGTCATGAGACGTGACACGCGCACAGACGGACATGGACAGACAAAAGAGTAATAATTATAAAGTAAAAACATATATTATAAATTTTCTTCAAGTTGCGTTATTATAACCTAACATATTATTTTTTAAATGCACAAAGCACTACTTTTTTGAAATATTAATTCTATTACGAAACACACATAATATTATATGACCAAAACCCGCAATGTATTACATGTTTTTAAAAAAAATAGTTCAGTCAATAAACCAAAAGTTAAACTATAGCTCATCACATTTTGTAATGGAAACGTAACAGTATCTGTAGGTACTATCTTAGTGATTTGATTGGAATAGTGTAATTCTTATGATAGTTTAAACCTTAGCGTACTCCTCCATTTCCAAATTTCACAACTGTCCTATTCATTAATGCATAAATTGCGACCCATTTCAAAATTAACATTTCAAATATGCTACTAAAACGATCCACAGATCATATTCCTGCGCGAACTATCCATGCAAGTCATGGGGCAGCTATGCTAGCGTGTAATTGCTTCCCTGAGCTGGTTTCTGCATGTGTTGCTTCTCCCATGGTCCATGCTGTCCGCGCAGATTCATATAGCTAAGTCCTTATGCTTCTGTGAATCTAATTGCGTTGGATTTGCTAACATAAGCCTGGAAATGTCCATACTGATACTGACTGAACACAATATCCATGTGGTTGGGTGATGTACAGGGCTCGGGTGCACGTTGTAAATGGGGACTGGAGGTTTGGAAATTCTGTTTTAAGTTTGAACATTCGTTAAAACTAAATTAAACAATTATTTTCAGTGCAAAAAATGTGATAGCCTTTTTAGTTTTGTTTGTTTGTCCAACTGCAAATGTAGTAATTACAACTTAATTGTAAAATACCAACTGGAAATGAGTGTAAAAGATGTAACATTTAAAGTGAAATGTTATTTAATAACAAACACTATCCCTATGTTATACATATAATGCCTAGCATTGATTTTCCTGGAATTTGAAAAGTTTTTGTAACTAATCAGACATAATGTTTCTTCCTTTTTTTTGTTTTTTGGTGAATTTTATAATTGATTTTACTGCTTTTTAATAACAACCTAATTATTATGTTCCTAATTTGGTGCATTTTGTTTTATTTTCATGGCATTGTTTGTTTGTTTTAAAGCACATTCTGTTGTCATTTTTATCAACTGTCATTCAAAACCTGATGAAGGAGGTTGCTTAACCTTTGAAATATCGTAGTCTTTGTTTTATTTTGAGTAGTGTATAGTCCTAAAAATCATGATCTTAAACCTGACCTACTCTAAGAATGTTTCATTAATGTATAAGTACAATATATTGTAAATAATACATTATCTTATAATACCTTAGAATATTATATATTATTATGACAGAGGACATGACAGGCCTGGCAAGCCGGTGTTTATAAACTCTGTGTGCCCTAGAAAATTTGGTGGTTAGCCACCCCTTGACCCGACTTATGTTGGAAGCAGGTCTAAGAAATGTATATATTATTAGAAGGAAGAGAGAATAGTTACAATTACACACAGTAATGGTAATAATACATAATACAATAATAATCTACATGATGTGTAAAAAGTGGCGGACAAACCAATAAACCTAAGAAAATTTGATATCACAATATAGATTATAGAGTAATGACTGATAAGAGAGGATATAGAATCTAGATTGTAGAGTCTAGTCCAATAAGGTTTCGTTATAAAATTTACAATCGCTAATGAATTGCCACTAAAAATCAAGAAATAATCGCTCTTCAAATTAAGTCAATGCTAAAATCGTAAATTTATCTGTATAATTAAGTCATTTAAGTAATGTACCAGTTTTTGTGCGTCAAAGCTGAGACTTTTATTTCTGGAGGTAACAGGTTTGATACAGGCTACAAGAAATCTTGATTGAAGGATTTTCCATTTTTGAGATTGTCATATAAAAGGCAAGACGTACACTATTATCCAGCCTTGCACACTATAACTAATATGATGGAGGGACAAGATAGTGGTAATTGGGCAGATTATCTTAGACATTTCAAATTACATTTCAAAATTTATTTAAAAAATTAGTTTTACATGTATTTGATTTCACATAACCGTCTGAATGTATTTAATGTTTCGCGCATTTGGGCCTACATCCAGACGACTGTGGTTGTGTACCGCAAAGACGACCAGAACGACCAGTATTCGACCAATGAAATTTAAGTAAACACAATTTGCACCAATGATAGATCAGATTTGCAAGGAACGTATGCAAAGCGTAGTTGTTTCGATTGTTGTGGTCGAGACCAAGAAGCCCAGAGTTGTATTCCGGTCGTGGGCAGGTCTTTGAGGAAAGCGCGGTTATTTCAAATTATATCATTGAAAATCATGGAATTATGTCCACTACCGAGAACGTTCCTGTAATTCACATGGGTACACAATAAATTAATCATTCATTCATTTATTTAGTAAAATGATATGATTTATGTAATATTTTAACGAGATATCACAATTTTCATAAAAACACGGCCTTGTAGAAGCACGCACCATTCCGTAGCCAAGGCAGTTGCCAACAATCAGACGTTGAGTGAAACAATGAAAATAACAATCCCCAGTCGAGCCCAGAATGGTCGACCGGTCGCCTTTACGGAACACAACCTGTACCAATTTACCTAACAAGCGCTTTTTTCTTCATATGTTTTCTTGATTGTTATAATAACACCACAAAATGTACAAAAAAAATATATTATAAGTAACAGTCAGATTAAACTATCTGTGGTTGCCATTGTCCTCTATTAAATAGATTCTTTACAGCTGGTGCTACTTGCTGATTCCACTGCCCTCTTGAATGCAGAGGTGAACTCGGTTGATTCCACTGCCCTCCTAGCTGTAGAGGCAGTGGCACTTGTGGATCCCACTGCCATCTAGGGATGAGACTTGTTGCTGGTTGTGGATCCCACTGCCCTCTAAAGGTCGCGTGTGATTCGGGCAGCGCAATCTCATTACCGTTTAGATCGCGAAATCGAACACGATATATCCCACCGGTTAGAAGGAATATTACCACCAGGTAAAATATGAATGTCCTCCCTTCGCCCACGTCAGATCTGGAAAACATTGAAACAAATTTTTAAGTTTGTGGAAAAAACGAAATATTTTTTTCTCTCCTGTAAGTATTGAATATTATTTCGTTCGGTATAATTTATCTAAATGTCAATTTATTAAGTAAATAGTATTTACAATTTTAAAAAAAGTTCACTACACTTATAAGACAAGACAATAAAATGTGTCATTATTTACAAACTCATAGGTTTATGTGTATCAAATATAAATAACCATTAAAGTGAAGAAAAAAATATGTCAATCATTTATTAAACGGTCCGCACAAAAAAACGTACTTCTATAACAATGACACAGATGAATTCAATTCAAGGCCAAGTCTCAGGTTGTCGTATGATATCAATATGCATTTAAAGTCGTACTAGTAGCCAAGTAATCTACTCAACAATAATTATTCAAATTTGCTAGTCTCATGCAACAAAGGTAGCTCATGCGTGAAGCGTGAGACTCTGCATTCGGAAGGTAACTGGTTCGAACCTCCCCAGGGGTAATCCTGAATGTAAGATAGTTTGGGGATTATTTTAAAAGAAACTTTAGTAGAACAGGTAAATGTTATTTATCAATTAATTGAACTTAACACTGCTCTTAGGTGGGAAAATATGTTTTTATTATGTAGCTTTTTTTGTAGATTTATTATAAGTTAAATAATAATTCTAATACTTATTTTCCCACCTAAGAACTTTATAAAGTTCGATTAATTCTTAAATAATATGGTTTTGGGAGTTTCATTTTCACAATACCCTTAACATCCTCATAATCTATAGTTAGTCATTCAGTTTAGTCACTGATTGCTATATTTCCTATTAAAATATCGATCTTTGGTTGGTTATCGCTCACTCGTCGATTGCGTCGGGGCTGCAGGGTTGGCTGGTCGCTTTGATTTAAAGTCCCCCACTGAAAATCAGTTATATAACTGAGTGGGCAGACTCTAAATAAAATTTATTTATTTATTTTATTTAAGTATAAAGCTGGTGTGTACTTTACAGCGGTCATCCATATGAATATATTTTTTTAAATGACAGCCAATTACCACAGGAGCTCGTGCACCTTCTATCAAATGCCATTAATTTAATCGTTACACTTTTAAAACTCCATCGGTACCCCCGTACTTACTGTCGCACGGCAACTTGTGGCAGAACCAGGTGTGGGCCCGGATATAAGGGGGAGATGGGGGCGCAGAGAACCAAGGCAGCGAGCTGGAGGGCCAGAAGAACAACTAGCGGCTGAAACACACAAGTACATTATTACTGGAGCATTGTTCTATACACTGTTAAAGTTTCTAGTTTAGAGACATAAATAACACAATATCTTGTGAACAGTTTCGTTCAAATCAAAAAATTGTATTTGGTGAGTTCGTAAGAGTGGCCGACCTGTCACAGTCAGGAGATCAATTCCTGAACAATTTTTAATTTGTTAAAAAGTAGCCTAGGATACGATCCCAATTTCAAAATCTTCTAAGCCCTTTCAGTCCTTTATTTTATCCGTACAAATTCGGTCATTTTAAGCAAACAATTCGAGTATCGCATTTCTTTCTAAGAATTATAATATTTTTGTCATATTGTTTCATGATTTTTAAAGATTTTTTTGTAAATTTTGAATTTTGAAGCTACATTTTAAGTTAAAATTAAAATTCTAGGAGCATACCTAAAACTAGATAATTTCTGATATTAGTTCGTTAGCTATTTGACCCGGAAATGTAATGTTTATTGAGTGTTTCTCAAATACCTGCAGAGATATATCAAATTTCCGGGACACACCAGAATTTTCTGGTTTTAGCTGTTTTTTGCAATGTCTTTTAATTTTTCAATCTTCTCTAAAATAAAAAAGTACTATTCGTACCATTGGCATGGGGGGGATATTTATTTTTGTTCACCCCCCCCCCCCCAAAAAAAAAAATACAACATAGGGGTAACATTGATAAACCCTATTATTTACCCACATTTAAATTTAAAATTGGTTTGAGGACGCGGGGTCTAAAAGGGTTAACCAGTAATCAACAGCGTTAAACTTGCACTTGAATTGGACTTCTGAAATCCCCTTGATCGAGGTAATTCCGAGGAACATAATATGGCAGCATATTTAAGATGATATTTCCTAATTAAAATGATCTTGTTAATAACTTCACAATACGTTTTTATACGTCTGTTTAACTACGATAAAATATGTAATATTGTTTTTAATATTTAATTTTTATCTTGTGTATTATGTTTTGTAATGTATGTATTGTATAATGTTGAAATATTGTTTATATAAATTGTCCTAATGTTAAGACACTTTGTATAGGGCCTAATGAGGCTATGTTCTAATCTTTACCACCAGCAATATAATGGTGATTTTGAATTCTGGCCATACATTTAAATAAAATTAACAAATTAATATTAGGGTAAATTATACAATTTCCCACTTACTATTATACACTGTTCAAAATATTTTTGTCAAATTACTGCAAATGTCGTTGGAAGTACTGCTTACTAACTAATTCCAGTTTTTCTACTGCAAGTCCGATTTCTTTATTTTACTGCAAATGTTGTGTTTTTCGACTTGAAAAAGCGTAGTAAATTTTCGAACAAGATTGGCAATTTAAATCATTCTATTTGTTATTTTACTGAGTTTGAGTTGTCGAAGTTTTACGGCAAATGTTTTGTTATTCGACTACATGAAACAGTTTGATAAAAGCATTTTATTTTTTTGATCATTTTAAAGTTTAGTTATTTGTCTACATGATCCGGTATGATAAAAGCATTTTATTCCGTTTGTTAACTCAATATAGGCAATTTTAAATCTAGTCAACATGCCGTAATTTTACGACAAATGTTTAGTAATTTGACTACATGATCCAGCAAAAAATTTCGACCCGGAAGAATTATTTTAGTATTCGTCAGGTTGAAATTTCTCCTCCTGTAGTGGGATTAATGGAGCATTACAATTATTTAATTTAACAATTAAACTATGATAACGAACGTTCCTGTAAGAGAGACAAGCATCATTTGATAGCTAGTACGAAGATTAATATTACATATAAATTTCATGGTATTAAAATCTCGGAAGTCAGCGAGGCTCGAACCTGGTACACCTGGAGAAAGAGTATACACTGTCCTAGTCGATAAACCCAATACACCAAGACACCGTATACCTGAAGCGCGTCTGTAGTGAATCATGTTGGGAGATGTAGTTATGTTTGAAATTAGAAATTCAATACGAAAAGTAGGGTTTCGGATTCCTGGTCATATTATATAACAATATAACGATAGGCCTATAATATAATTAATATTAATTATTAATGTACTCCTCGGGGTCGAAATTTCGTCCTTTCGGAAATCCGCCATGCATGGTGATATAAGATATTAATCTACTCTTCTGTGTCGAATAACCGTTCTTTTAAACGCTGTTAACTGGTCACTAGTAAGAGAATATTATGAAAATATGATTACATTATTACTTTGACAACTCTTAAATGGTGAAGATTGGAACCATATTGGGCGATTGTTAGAATTTCATAGGGATAATTGTTTCGGTCTGCCAAGTGATATTTATCTACCCTTCAGGAACGAATTCTCGTCCTTTTAAGTCTGCTAACTGTCCATTTTTAAGTGAATATTATTCCAATAGAAGTACATTTAACGACCTAAAAAGTTGAATATTAGAACCATACCGATCAATTTATGATCCACTGTTTGAGGAATTATTGGTTCGGCCCGCATTTTATTTCAAGCTGCAAAATATATTTTTATTTATTATTATTTATTATTATTTATTTTATTTAAGTCAACATTTGCCGTATATTTACAGAAAGTAGATGATTTGATTGGTGAAATAGTTTAGTTTACTAACAACTGACAATTGATGATATTCTTACTATATGCAGTAGGAACACTGATTAATATGTCCGTACAATGAAGTGAACATTTGCCGTAAATTTACAGAAAGTAGATGATTTCACTGGTAAAAAAATTAGTTTACTTACTTCTATCACTTGATAATATATAACTATATGCAGTAAGAACACTGAAAACAATGTCCGTAGAATAAAATGATCATTTGCCGTAAATTTACAGAAAATCGGTATTTATTTGCAACAATTAACTCGTTTGATTAACTATTTGTCTAGGAATATATTTGATATAAGTTTCGTCGAAGTTCTAGACTGTGATAACATTTATTTTAAGAAGTCGTTGTCTTAATTTTCCTTGATGGTGCATTCAACTTAAGCTAATTTGATTAGTTTTTTTACTGCATTTGTCGTCTAATTTGTAGTTTACTACAACATTTCCAGTAAATTAAAAAAAACTGAATACGTGCAGTAAATTTACTAATAAACATTTGCAGTAATTTGACGATTTTTTTGAACAGTGTATAGCACACATAAATTATATGTAAGTGTGAAAATATGTTACCTGCAGCTTCATGTCCAGTCGTCTCTTCGAAGAGAACACTCAGAAAACACGCTTCTAAACAGAAACCAGATCTTGACTTCGAAGCGATGAATGGCCGGTCACCTGGAGACAAGTTTAGGTCCTCCGAGTGCAGGAGTCGGCGCAACACTCGAAGATGCTGAGCCAAGGCGTGGTTGGCGACGATCATACGAGCTAGTTATTTTAATTCACCTGCCCAACCGAACCTCGTTATAATAGGCTAAGTAGTGGTTCGTAATTATATATTGATCTTCACATACGACAGCCTTGGGTGACCAGTGTCCTGCACGCGAAGAAGACGGAGATTTGACAAATAGTTATAGAGCTATTTCCATGGGAAATATTTCTTTGATTGTGTTTAAAAAAAAATGAGTATGTATAAGGTCCCCTGAAATTTTTATTGACATTGGAGTATAGCTGTTTGTCCAGTAGAACGAAAAGTAGAAAAATTACAATTTTCATGAGAAATTGATTTATTTGCTTGGACCCAAAAGGGCGGAAGCTCTAAGATTTAGGAAGAACCATGAAAATATAATAAAGATCGTAATAGCCGTTTGTCCCGTAAAGAGCGAACAAACAGACAAAAACATAAAAAAAAAAAAAAAAAAAAAAACACCAGAGCTAATTTTCTCTAGGTCAAATAGAAATCTCCGCTTCTCTCATCGAATTACCATTGAATTTAAGTGTGCACAATACAAATTCTTTAATGATAATATTGTAAAATACAGTCTCTCCCCAACAAAACAAAATCAAATAGGTAATTTTTTAGGTATGTCGACGTCCATGAGTCTAAACGAGATTGAAAGTGGATCGAAAAGACCTCAAACTGAGAGGATTGGTGGATCTTGATTTTGTGGAGCATCGCAGAAACTTAGATTCTAATTTATATTTACAAATACATGAAATTAAATGGTCCCACGACCCTTGGTGACATAGGGCTTGAACGCACACCACATTTATATCATACGCGTCAGAGGAGACAACCATTACAAAAATCCTAGTGTAATGTCCTTGAAATCTAGGCTCATTTCATCCTGAGTCAGGATGAAATGAGCCTAATCTAAAGCGCGTCAGCTAAAGCGTCAGGATTCCTGACGCTGTAATTGCGATTTTCACATTCAAGAAGATGAGTGGTGATAGATAAAGGGTAAAAAACAATTACAAAAACAAGTGCCTTATACGGGACTCGAACCCAAGTCCCTTTGGTGTGATACTCTTCGGACCTATGCGCTACCGCGGACTACAACCAGTTTGGTTTGGTGACTGATAATGGAAACAATTTCTTGTGAACTTCAACTTCGGGTATGATCGCAACAGTTCGGGTGAAGCCCGAGGCTGACCAGGGAAGTAATTACTATGATGGTTTGAGAGTAATTATATTTCCAGCGCTGACTCATTATCTCTTGTTACGCGACTGGATACAACGTGTTGGCTTTAATTACGTTCAGCTAATAAGGATGGTGATTGATTTGATATAAACTTGTTTTATACGCATTTTTTAAAAATTTCTCGTGTGAAACCTGTCCAGGGTGCAATGTGTATGCCCCAGCTAGGCATATTTGAGAAAAGACAATTATTGTTAAAGGAATGAGCATGGCTGTTTAAGAGGACTCATTCCATTCCATTCGAATTGACGACTGAAGAACAATCGGAAAAAACTCAGTATTGCCGGTGACGGGATTCGAACCCGCGACCTCCCGAATCAGTCTAACGACTAACGCATGAGCTACAACTTTTAATACACTGATTGCTATATTTCCTATAAAAAAATCAATCTTTGTTTGGTTATCGCTCACTCGTCGATTGCGTCGGGGCCTACAGGGTTGGCTTGGTTGCTTTGGTTTACTGTCCCCCACTGAAAATCAGTTATTTGACTGAGTGGATAGACTCAAAATACGAATTTATTTATTAACTTATATATTATATGCATTATACACATGGATAACTAGCAGGATGGATTATACTAGTTTAGCCAGGTTAATAGAACATGCCCATTAATTTGCCACTCAATTTTAAATCATTTTCAATAAAACAGTATAGAAGATGAAATAAGATAAATCAATATTACGAACAATAGATAAATTATGTATTATACCTGTGCTGTAGATCCAGGATATTTCTATTTCAGTTTGCTTCCACAAATATTAAGTCATTGTCGAGTTCAAACTAGTCGAACTGGTTCCGGATCAACCTTGTATTACTCTTTTGTAAAGCCGTAAAAAACAAACAAGAAAGTCAAAGAAGGAAATAATGCAAATTTATTCCAAAAAACACTCATAGACGAAAGCGCAACAAGGTAACACGATCACGATTGGGCGCTTATAAATTTGTAGAAAATATTATTCTAAAAAACATTACAAACGTAATGTACATTTTCCCCCTACTATTTTTCGAAATTTTGAGACTGGGATCTTTATAGTACTTTCAGGTTACAATACGCATGTGGTTATGAAAATTCAGAGGCAGGTACTGTGGGGTAAAAAGTAATATCATTTTTTGTTGGTTAATTTTAATTTTACCATAAATGTCTGCATCTGAGCATTGTGGACAAGTCCTGTATATTTAAGGAAGCAATTAGTACATTGCAATTGCAAGGTACTGGTTACAAAATCAACACTGCGTTTGAAAAGAAAGTGACAAACACTGTAATTTTCGTTTGACGAAGTTATTCCATTAGGTTTTGTATGAAATGTGTAGCACTTCACCGGGGAAAGAAGGATAACCATATAATTTATAAACCATTATTATAAGTAGCTCTCTATCCCAGTCACGTCTGTCTGTTGGCCACTGTTGCAGGTTCGGTTGTCTGCCTCGAGGGGGTGTCACACAAAGAGGGGGGGGGGGAGTTAAGTGCATTCCTTTCCTACACACCTGATCACTGCCACAGTCACACTTCTCAACACGTAGAGGAAACTACGAAGGTGAGTCAAGTCGAAGATATTTCTGTTTACCTGTCTCGACTAGAGCATTGTGAACAAGTTTACTATTGCGCAACATTGTTATCCGTGTGGAATTGAAAGCTATTGAAGAAAGTCTAAATACACGTAAGTTATATTATAAAAATTGAAACTATATAACAGGTAGAAACGTTACACATACAAATCATTAGACTTGTCAGTGTTATTTTTTTGATAAAGGCTGCTGTACAGTAGTCGAAATATCACTTTTTAAATAAAAATAAGTAAATAACAGTGAAAAGTCTAATTATTTGTATGTGTAACACGTAAGTTAATTCATTATAATCACGTATACAACTTTTAATATACAGTAAAATAAACATTTACTTACATTTTGGTGACGCAGGTTATAGAATAAGGAACATGAGGAAAGACTATAGGCGGGGTATATTAGTATCTATGGACTAGACGTTGGAAAAACTTTAAAGGCAGAAGTAAAAAAAATATATCACTGTTCGCAAAAGTTACTTAGTACAAGGTGGCATGCCAGATTCAAAACAGACCCACACTCCACAGATATAGCCATGTACAATTAAGTGAATTGAAGTGTATTTTAAAACATTTAAGAGGAGCGAGGGGGGTGCAATTTTGTTGAACGAGTGATTATAATTTGCACACTATTTCGTGTAAAAGGTCTGGGGGGTTGAGGGGGGGGGGGAGCTCAAACACCATTCTTACGACGCAATTACTGAACTCAGATCAATCTGAGTAAGATATGGCTACAACAGGTTATAATATACGATATGGAAAGCTTATTGACCCGGAACGAAATAGAATACGAACACACACTAAAAAACAATTAACCACGGTCACTTACATAAAAACAATTGCGAATTTTCGAGTAACACTTCCTTACTCTTCCTCAAGCAGAGGCTAACTGACGTCCGTGCGCTCTTCTCTCTTCGGGCTGGCGGGCAGGTTTAATGTTGACAGGGAGGGGGTGGCTGCGCGCTCTGTTGACGTCTGGTCGAATTATCGGGATCCACATGGGGTGGAAATCAAACGACGGCTGGCTGACAGAGGGGGTGTGGCTGCATGCCATCACAGCAGCCTCCTTTATTTTCCTCTTGAAGACGTCTTCTTCTGATAGAAAGGCTTTATTTTCCTCTTGAAGACGTCTTCTTCTGATAGAAGGGCCGGCCTTTCTATCAGAAGAAGACGTCTTCAAGAGGAAAATAAAGGAGGCTGCTGTGATGGCATGCAGCCACACCCCCTCTGTCAGCCAGCCGTCGTTTGATTTCCACCCCATGTGGATCCCGATAATTCGACCAGACGTCAACAGAGCGCGCAGCCACCCCCTCCCTGTCAACATTAAACCTGCCCGCCAGCCCGAAGAGAGAAGAACGCACGGACGTCAGTTAGCTTCTGCTTGAGGAAGAGTAAGGAAGTGTTACTCGAAAATTCGCAATTTGTTTTTATGTAAGTGACCGTGGTTAATTGTTTTTTAGTGTGTGTTCGTATTCTAGGTTATAATATTCTATCCCTTTTCTACAGATATGATAATATTTTGAATTTGAATTTCAAGTATTATCAAGATTATATATATGTTAGTACTTTAGACAGAAATTAAAAAAAAACTAACATATCAGCGTCATAGTCAGTCACCTACTATAAAGCCAAGGTAAAACAATATATATTTTTTATATATATATACACACGTGATGGTGTATGGTAATTTTGTCTGGTTAATGAAGACGAAATATGTATAATGTGCTAACTCCTCAAAATTATAAGGCTAGCAAACAATAAAACTTTTCAAAAATTTACTGTTGTCTAATTAGGTATTTTGGAGTTATGGTAGATGTGCGAGAGAATGTCCAAGGGCAATTTAAGATGAATCAATCCCTGAAATTTGTGGCAAGTATAATCCCTCAACCAAACTGTTGGGTTCCATACAAAACTATACACTATAGTAATCGCGAATTGAGAGGGAGGAGAGGCAGATATTGAATGTGCATGATAATGCAAACATTTTCGTGTATGGTAGCGGTAAATGGGCGTAAGCCAAACAATATAAATACTGTGTTTTTTTTAACTGCTTTAAACACTCTCAGTTTAAAATGTCTGTTATATTTATCAATAACATTTTTTTTTAATTGTCGCGGGAGACCTTACCAGGTTGATATGGGTAGAATATTTTGGATTTTGGATAATTGTGGAGGTAAAAGTGGAATAAATTATCATCATGTGTTGAAGCCGAGGTCTGTTGAGACTTTAGAGGACTCAAGGAAAATACTTTCAGTGGGGATTGCCAATGGCGGGATTCGAACGAACGACTTTCCAAATCAGAGTCTCACGTTTTCGCTTGAGCCACCACTTTCGGTTGGTTCTCCTCTCATTTCATGACTAACAATGTGTGTAAGGTTATTTGTGAAGGAAAGTAGGGATATATTATTGAACTCAATCACTGTATTTTTCTTTTGACATAGGGGATTATCGGTGCCAACGAAAACCTAAATCTCCCCCCACCACCAGATTTGTAAACAACTTAACCCATTCAGTCCTGAATTAGATTGGTGTCCATTTAGATATTTTAAGCAATTAAGTCTGAATCCAATTTTTTTTTTAGATTGTTAATGTTTTTCCAATTTTGTAGCTCATTTTTTAATGAATTTTGTGAAATTTTGGAATCTCAATTGTTTGAATTTAAGTTTCAATATAAATTCCAGGATCATTCTAGAACTTGATTTTTTTTCTGAATTTTTGGTACATTTTGCATTTTTGTATCTCAAATAATAGTAATAATAATAATACTAGATAGATATTACTTTTCTGGGACAAACCCCATATTTTCATTTTTACCCTTTTTTGCAGAGGTGTATTTTCAAACTTCTCTAAAAAAGGGCACTATTTGTACCATAGACATGGATTTCACCAGAAAAAAATAAAAAATTGGGGTCAAATTTTAAAACTTATCATTTATCCGGATTAAAATTTGAAATGTGATGTCCATTTTAATGACCACAGGGACTGAAAGGGTTGATAGCATCACAAAAAGGTTGTAACGCATGGACCACCTCTATCGGCGAATACATTCTTGAGAGTTGTGCTACTTATTATCAAGTATCTGTACTTTTGCAATCACTTGTCAACCTAACCGGTTTTTAGCAACAATAAAACTGTCATTTTAGTGCAAAAATAACCTAACATGTGATTTTAGAGCCAACAAAACATATACAAATAAGTGGCGTTTTAACATTTTTTTATATGTGACATTTTATTTAGATTATATTTTAAATGTTTAATTTTAAGTTACATTTATTTAACAACTAACTTTATCTTTCAGTAGTTAGTATTCAGCAGTTAAATCTGTTACGTTTTGGGGGTCCTAACCAAAATGCATAAACTCCACTGCTCTGTGACGTACTTCCTGCAGGTAATCATGGGCTTGCGATCCTTCATCTTGGTCCTCGTGTCAACGATCAGCTGTGCCCACCCCCAACACCCCCTGCTCGGCTACTATCCTCGACACTCGCCCGCCCCCTACAGACACCAGGTCATATCTCGGCTGCCTCCCATGCTCTACGCGCCACCTAGCTTCGACGGCTATCAAGGGTAGGTTGCGCTAATTTTGTAATCAACACTAAAAAAAATCATTAGGCACATGAAACTGACATCAAGAGATTGCTAGTTTCTTTTTTTTGTAATAAAACTTGTTTATTATCTTTACTGTATGATAGAAATTCGTAAATTTATTGGATTTATACACGACAAGAATTAAAAAAATTCTAATACTACTATTTCTCAACTGCAGTATGAGTTTCTTCAAAATAAAAATTGAAATAGAAAGTAATCTGCAAAAGATATTAATCTGTTCAAACATATATTCGTTTTGTATTAAGTGAATTTACTTTAATAATTCTAAAGTAATACATAAAAAAGTGAATTTACTTTAATAATTCTAAAGTAATACATAAAAAACCAAAAATATTATTTTGGTGAAAAGTGCTACACTTTAAATGACTCACACTTTCCTACATATTATATTTATGTTATTTATTATTATACAATGGTACTTATTCGTCGGTATACATCTCTGTACTGTTATGTATTGATAATTGATACCATCTTCTCACATCTCCTTATAGATTGGACTAATCGGGAAATTGCCTTGAATGAAAATACATTTCTTACAGGTTTGCTCCTAATTTGCATAAACACAAATTTTATTTTTGTATTCATAAAATGAGTCAAAAAGTTAATGCATGGTTCAACCAAAGATTATGCTCCTTTACAATCTTTGGTTCAACGTTCAAAAGTTCTTCAAACACGCTATAACTTGTTTTAATATTGGCATTATACTTCGGATAAAATTCACGGGACCATTGTTATTTTTTATTGAAATGTGCCTTCTCTCGTTAGCTAGCGAACGAGAGAAGTGATAACTTAATTTTTGTAACTGGTATGTTTTTTATGAAACCAAGTTCCATTTTCGATTGTCATCGAATTTTTATTTAAATCATGTTTAATTAGTCATTAATTAGTGATAAAAACAAAAAGCGTCAAAGAACACGTAAATTTTGATATTAATCCATTAGAAAAAATGCGGTTATTTTGGGGTAGATATTGTAGTTTCAAAATATCTTTTGACCTAGCATTCAATGTTGACCATTCGAAGAAAGATTAACATCCATGTTTTGACACTAAATTAAATAAATACCAATGCTAAATTGTTGTAATTGCAATTATTTGGTATTTTATTATACTTGCCCAGATGGCTTGTTTTTTAAAATTAATTACATAACACGAATATGCTGCAACCAAAATGAAAATTTTACTCGGAATATCAACCTTGCAGATATGAAAATATAAAGCTCGGTGTGGTAATATATTTTTGTATATTCCTCTTTTGAAGGCTACGTTTCAACTACGCCACGCCTGTTCTACCCCTCTACCCGGCAGCGGAGGAACCCCAAGAAGAGGAGGGTATACCGGTTCAACCCAGCCCGGTAGTGACAAGTGCAGACTCGCGCATAGACCCGACAAACTTCCACTTCGAGCAGTTCAACGAATACTTCCGGAACTACACGAAGCAGACGGTGACAGTCACCGAGACAGTCACTGAGACAATCACACTGATAGTACCGACAGCTGTGTCTTACAATCTGATGACAACTACTTTACCGACGGCGGGAGATCTGTCGATTGCGGTGGTGCCAGAGCATGACGTCACGACTCCGACGTTGCCAACTCTAGCGGAAGAACCGAGCAATATTTGAACTTAACACAGAGATGTTTAAAACGAAATATCGAAAATCAAGTACCCTCGTGATATGATCACCTCTAATGAGATAAATTGCATATATTTTTAAGTACAATTTACATTTTTATTAAGATCTTATATTAGGAAGTTAAAATAATCAACACTGCATGTTTTATTTGCTTTTACCTTATAAATTATCATCTTTGTTTTATTTAGATCACAAAAATACAAATAATATTCTTTGGAAATCCTAAACAAGAATTTCAATTTTATTACCATCAATTTATATCAAACTACAAAGAAAAAACAGCTCAGAAGTTAAATAGCTATCTTTGGATAGTTAAAAAATGTTTGCTTCAATGGCAAGTAACATAAGAGAATAGAAATCCTTTAACCATGAAAGGAATAAAATAATTAGTTACTGGACTTTCTTGCTCTGAGTTGGGAGAAGCAGTAATGGTAAAAGAATTACAGTTGTACATATACCTACATACCATAAAACGTAGGGGGAGAAATTCTTTGGAAAATCTTGGATCCATCTCCCTGTATATCGCATATTATTATTATCTAAATAAAAATAACTTTAATACAATGATTTTATAAGATAAAATTATGTGGGCCTAAATAAACTAAATCATGGATTTAAATGTTTTCAAATCCCAATTTTGATCCACAGTGGAATATTTATCTACATACTAAATTACATTTTACAACCGGCTAAATTGAAAGAGGAATATAATTAACATTTAGGTTCTAATTGTGTATAAGAAATGTATAAGCCACAATCTGGATTGAAAACATCAATTATTCGTAATCTTAACCAATGGTCTCAGTGTGATTTCAACTAAGTGCTCCTCAGCCGATCACCACTATTTGTTTAACGCCCGTAGATACAAATTTCTGGGGAACTTTGATCCAGCAGGGCCAAAGGTGCAGTTATTACGTATATCTAGTTGGATAACAACGATTGTGTGGCCTTACAAGCTACGTCAAGTGGTGGACTGCAACACACAACTACATTAGTCGTATCAATGGCTCATAAATAACCTTCTCTGCATCACGACGTCACCAACAATTAAACAAGACTTATGGCGTTTTCCATTGGCCGCACTCAGGTCGCACTAGTGCGCCCTAATGCGCACTGGATTGCCACTTGTCTTTTCATTTGTTCAGTTTTGTGATGTTATTCAAGTGGAGGTAGACAACAATGACATCTCTGCACTCGCTGAGTGCATGCTAATGGCAAACGCCATTAATAACATTGAAATGTAATATCATTAATGCTTTGCATAGCAGAGATGGTTTGAGTACATTGTAGATATTGTACATATTCTAGCCTATACATGCAAAAAAATGACCATATAAAATATAACTACAAAAACACTTCAGTGGATGGGTGTTCGCATAAAATTTTAATTAGGCATTGTAACCTTCTTAGACTGACGACGTTTAAAACGTTTTCAGTCCCAATTGCTTAGTGTTAAAGATAAAAGTATAAAGAATAAAATACAGGCTCAAAAAGTATAAGGGTTGTACAGGACAAACACGCCATTGAACAAAGTACCGATTAGTTGCCATATTGATGTAAACAAGAATTTGACATTGTTTTGATCAATAATCAGGCACTCAACAAAGACTTGATTCGATCAGCAAGGTCATTTGTTTCTACTTTTACGATAGACACTTGGCACACCAAACTGCGACTTTGAAGAAAGTCGTTGACATACGTTTGCTTCATCAATACGCAATTGGAAGTTTGAAAAGCCTCTTCAACACTTTCTATGTCGGCACAAAGAGTTTTTAGATATATTAATGTCTTATCATTTTCAGAAAATAAATTAAATTCCAGCTTGAACCTGTCCTTGTGCTCTGGGAGGCCGATGAACCTGACGACCGCCCGGAACTCGCCCGTGGCCTGGCTGAACCTGCGGTGTAGGGTGAACACTTGGTTGTGAGCCGCCAGGACATTAGTGTGCTCGAGGTCGTCCGATGTGGGGTGAAGGAACAGGTGGGGTAGGTCTGTCCACGTCTGGTCAGGGTGCGCAGAGGCCGTGTGCGCAAGCATCGTGTCAGGCCGACCACTCCAGCCGCAAGATCGGTCTAAAGGGGCAGCTGTACACCCGATTAGGACAGACCGAGGCGTGCATCTCTAACTCACAAGCAGGCATACGCAGCAGGCAGTCGAGACAGGGTAGCTGCATCTCTGTAACTTGGCTTTCCAAGGCAAGGTTCCTGGCTGTGATGAAGCCCTCCTGGCACAAGGGGCAAACTGTAATCGAGGCGTGGGAACGGCAAGTGTTGCAAAGGCTGTGCCCGTTCAAACACTGGTGTATGGGCCGGCACATTATCTTGAAACATAACGGACATTCCACAGATTTCATGAAGCATCTCTCCCAATCAGTAAAGCAGCCTCTTGCAACCAGGTCTTGCTTCAAGGTAGATCCGGATTCCACCTGAACAGTTGGTGAAATATTAGTCTTTGGTACAACCAATATCAAAGTATAGGTACCAGCAAATGCTATCTGTTTAATAACAAGCCCTGGTGACTTTGGCAGTAGAGTTGCCGCGCAGAGATTTACCTTCCCTAGACCCAGTTCACCACTTGCTCCATAGCCACAGACCAGCACATCACCTTGGTCTGTCAACAGGGCCGTGTGCTGCCCTCCTGCGATAACCTCGGTGATGGTATGTCTTTCAAGGCCACTTATTTGAGTGGGGGTGGTCCTGTTATCCTTATCCCCAGTGCCCAACTGCCCTGATGCGTTAAAACCAAAACTCCAGACTGTTCCGTCTGCTCGGAGGGTCACAGTGTGGTAGCTCCCGCAAGACACGGCCGCTACCGCTAATAATGACAAAGATACTAGTCTGAAGCTGGATACACTTTTAAATGAACCTAAACCTAATTCACAATCAGCAATACTTCCGGACATGCAGATAGCCCGAGATACAGACAGAAGAGCAGTAATGTTCCAACCACTCGAGACGTCGACAATAGCCCCTGCAAGGTCAGGCACAACGATGAACGAGGTCATGTTGTTGGTGTGTCCAAGCCCTAGTTGGCCACTACCATTGTACCCCGTCACCCACACCTCGCCTGTGTCAGCAAGGGCCACCGTGTGGAACCAACCAGCTGCCACCTTCTTAATGCGCGGCAGACCGGTCACTAGGACTGGGGAGGGGCTCTTATCAGTGTGTCCGAGGCCCAGCTGACCACTTTCATTCTCCCCACACGAATAAAGTTCACCCTTATCCGTGAGAAATATGGTGAATTGATACCCACAAGCCGCCTGCGTCACTCTTACGGTTGCGAGCGCCGGTATGAGACTTGGCGGAGCGACTGTGACACTAACAGTTCCCCTCCATCTGTTGTACTGATTCTTCCCGAAGGTAAACACCTTCCCGGAGTCGCAGACAACGGCAGAGTGGTCGTAGCCACAAGCCACCTGCTTGACGGTCTCACCCGAGAAGTACGACTGAATGCTCGGCCCAGCAGGTAGACCTTCACCCAATGCGAGGATGCCTGGCTCAGTTATGAGGAGAGTCGACTTGTTATTTTTCTCAGCCATTCTGGAAGAAAAAAGTTTGTATTAATACAATGCAAGGGGGTGAACCATGTGCTATGGTAATACTATACGTTACGACTTTTAACTCACAAAATGCCCGGTACAAAAATAAGAATCGGAAAAACACGTTTTTGCATCTATGTTTGTATTTTTATTTTTATTGGTTGGGAAGGTGCATAATCGTTAATACTTGGTTGAACGTGTACCAATATGGCAATCATGTGCACCGGTACATACACAACGTTATTAGACGAGGGAGCGCGGCGACAGAGTCTTCAACGGAACTCAAAAGAAACTTCCTTATGATTATGTCTGTTTGTCTGAATGTTCGAGAAAAATCGGATGAACCACTGAACAGAATGAACGGAAATTTTAAACAGACCTCAGGAAACAAATTTGTGGGCGCTGATACAATATTCAGCAAGCTCTGTAACGTTTTAAACGTAGGTAACGTAATTACCAGTATATATGCCAATTCATTGGCTACACTTTCGAAACACATCACAGTCACACAATATAGGAAATTTTATCGCGAGTAGATTATTTAAAAAATAATAAGCAGGTATGAGCATGACTGACAAGTATCGTGAATATGGCAGGCGCCAAAGTGCCGATTAGTCGCAACGCTTGTTCGTTTTGAGACCTAGAAATACATTTTGAAAAAGATACTGTGTTAAATCTTCATTGATGGACCATTGTGCTGTGATTTTCTTGTAACAACTTTTATCAGAACAAATCACAATGTCACCGTTGGTGACCGCCTCTCATAAAAAAGCTGTATTTGCAAACTTTCCTGTATTCCGTGCATCGAGACCAATCTTCAGGGTGCGAATTGAGGGAGGGGGGGATGGAGAGGATTCCCCCCCTGGCTCTGTTTTATACTGAAAGGTATCCCCGCTGGGGATGGCTCCCCACCCCCACCTCTGGATACCCATCTCATCTCATACCAACTCGTAACGTTAATAAATAATGCGACAATTTACACATATATTCCTAGCCAGGAAGTGTGTGTACATTAATAAACCAAACCAATTGACTCTTTGTCCCTATCGGCATTGTATTGTCGGCAAATTGTCCTCCCGAACTTGGACTAAAATCTTTTTATATCCCTTTCAAAATAATAATACCTCAAATCGCTTCTAAGGCCATCTCGAGGGCAATAATCCCACACAAAAAATTCCCTCCGGCGGCTGGGGCTTTGCCCCAGACCCCGTTCAGGCCATGCACATAGTATACTAGACTAGACCATCCCTCCCACTGCCAAATCGTCAATTTGCATCCTGCCAATCTGAGTATTGTTCATTACTTACCGGTACCATAATTATATTATATTATTTGAAAGTGGCAAAAGTCAATTGTTGTTGATTTGCTGACGATCTGTTTGTGCCGCCCTACGCAGAACATGAGCTGAGACGTTGAATCCTTCAAATTGACTCCAATCCAGCACATGATATTGGCTACGCAAGGTACTAAATATGTTATGATTTTGCGGCTGCCGACAGTATTTGGTTACAACAGCAATTTGACAACGTGAACTTCGAACCAAAAATAAAATAAAATCCGTTTGCTAAGGTATTTGCTTTAAATAACGGGCTTAACTAAAACATCGCCAAAATTCATACACACTAAACTTATCGTTTTCACATGATGGTGGGGGTGCTGATGACCTGGCTTGAGCAAGGAGAAAATTGGGGTAAGATGTGAAGAGGGGGGAGGGGCGGTGAGGGATCGGTTTGTGTAATGACCACATACAAGTCTTGCTATGTGGTGCAGTGTTCACTGGAGACGGGTTTATCAGCTGAAACATTAAGAACAAAATAATAGTGTGTTTTAATATATCTTCTCGTTATTTCTCCTGTTCCCGTGATGAAGTTCCAAGGTCTTCTTAGGTTAACATGTGTGTTAACGAGTTTGGACCCTCATCTTTTGTTTTTTTTTTTTTTTGGGTATCCGGTTTATAACAATACATCTATGAAATCTATAAAAACGCGTATTCCTAAATAAATATTGATATTGAATTGAAAATAAGTGAAATCACAGAAATTACTCCATTTTGGTCAACTGTGGGGATTTATTTCCAAGTGTACAGATATTTTCAACTCTAATTTTAAAACCGAATATCAACGTTTAAATCAACATGAACTTGTAGGTTTATTTGGTTTTATCGTAAGATAAACTGATTGGTAGGAATTTCCGAAATTGAAATCTGTTTTGATTTCACATTTTTTCACGTCTTGGACTTATGTCTTGCAATGGATCTTTAAGTCTTATTCTTTGCAATCAATTGCGGTTATCAATATAAAAGTACTTTATTAATATTCATGCAAAATTTGTGCTAATTATATTACCAACTAATCAGCAGAAAATATTATTAACGTGTGAGTGCGCACATTTGAGTTGGGCCGCGTCAACCCAGCAACGAAGCACATGGGTGTAAGAAATTGTATGTAAAAATACATAGATTTCAGTGGAGACTTTAAATTTACAAAAAAACAAAATGAACAGATTGGTAGAAACCGGCGCCATCGACGAGCGAACAACTAACTAGAGACCAGAATTTAAAATAGAAAACATCGACCAAACAAGCTGGACACGATTCCACCCGTGAGCGCAGCAAACAACAACTTTAAACAAACAACTACAGAAATTAGTATTCACCTCGTTGCCAGGACGGCTCCAAAGTCACCGTTTGCACATTTCTAATCAAAGAATTGATGGACTAGATTCAGTATCAGAAGTTGAAAGTATTTGCCAGCTGCAGGTTTCGAACCCTGGACCTTCTGCGTTGCAGGGACACTAACCACTGTACCAACGGCACGGGCCACAATATGATGTCAAACGAAATGGGCTTTTCTTTCAATTAATAATGTTAACTGAATGGTCACGGTTGGCTCATTGATGTTGTGAGTGTTGGTTCAGAACCACTCTATAAATTAAGTCCCCCACTGAAAAACAAGTTATACGCTCTAATTATTTCAGAATATAAACCAAATATTATGAAGGCATCGTTTCGTCATAAAAACAACATGTTTGTGTGCCAAAATACAAATAAAAAAAAGTGGAATTTCCTGATTTTGCTCTATTTAAGCAGAAACAACGTGATTATTGCAAGTATTTTCCTATTATAAGTAAAAGTCATATTTAGCAGAGTCAAACGGAAAAAATCGCCCACGAAATGCTAGGGTCCCTATACCAGCTGTGGCCCCTCATCTGTCAAGCATCGCCGGTAAATGGCCCCTTACACAATCTAGTTGCTCCGACAACTGCTCTAATAGAATAACTGTAAGGCAGTCAATAACACAATGGTAATCTGTGCCTCGTGTGGCCTTGCAAGCCTAGCTGACTGTTGCTCATAACTAAGTATAATAAAGAAGATTAGATACTCTTTATCTGGTTGGCTCGAACATGGACCTCGCTCCTTCTATCTTCAGTATGTGACACTGTCAAGTTGACCTTCGTTCACTAGAATTGGAATTTCGTCTCATAAATAAAATTGGACCTAACCGCCACTGGGAGGGGGGTTATTTTCTCCCAAGATTCCCCGATAATTATAAAACGAAAACTAACTTGGAAGCAGTAGCGTAGGCCATAAAGGGCGTTAGGGGTGGGGGGAGGAGTTTTGTTTTGCGAAACAAGTACAGCGGGGCGGTTTGAAAGTTCCAAATTTTAATTACCTGAAAACACGTCAAAAAAACGAAAAGTTAAGGGGTATGTTGGCTTTAGAACGGAGGCGAGTTTAAGGCTCAGCTTTGTTTGGGTTTTTGGGTAAACGGTTTATAACACCATTAACAATTTCACACTAAACGTTTATAACAATAATAAGCTCGATGTTAATCCATTACGCGTATTGCCTAAAATAAACGAAATTGATTTCTGAATTGCAAAATGTTAGTGAATTTCCATCAAAGTATAGTCATATTTGGTCAAATCGGAATGCTGATTTCAGAGTGAACAATTTTGTTAACATCAAAATTGGCATAAATGGCTCCCAACTGTCTTAAATCCAAAATAGTGGAAACGAAGCAGTAATAAAATGGTTTGTCTCGGGTAAGCTAGCTGACTTTGGTCATAACTTTCCAGAATTGTACTCTTATGGGTTTTGGATCCCATTTTTTCAACGTGAACTTCATACTTCGCCAAATGGATTTTCGCTTAAAAAATTTGTGCAACCAATTACGGATATAATATAAAACGTACTTTGGAACATAGCTAGCCATAAATTAGGGTGGGAGGATTTCCGTTCAGCGAACAATAACACCTTGTTTGAAGCCAATTTAAGTTCCAACTCACGTCACCAAACTTAAGTATCGAGCAGACGGTAACGTGCGGGAAAACAGTTCAAAGTTACAAAAATTGAGTGGTTTAGATTAATACGATGCCGATTTTACTATTTCCTTTCGATGTCTGCACTGCATTGATTAACTACTGGGGTCTTAAACTATAACCAGCCAGAGAGCCTTACAAAGTTGCCAATAGGCTACCTACAGTAATAAAAATCTATGGTCATTCATTGACGACTGCAGTCATTCATGTCACAGCCACAGATTTCTCCTCGTGCGATTTGAAAACATAGTAAAATAGTTTAGAAGCGTGCATTTCCGGAGTTAATGAGTTAATATTGTGCCAGCTTTTAAGTTTGGGGGTGACATTTTGCGAGACTTAAGACTTCCAAATACAATTTGAAAAAGCAATAACAGGGCCCCAACGGGATCCCTGTCTAGGCCATAGATATTAAACACCTATAGTAGCCTACTATTGAACTATAGGTGTTTCTATGGGGGCAGTAGACACGCCACCAAAGGGCGGATCCAGGATTCCAGTGAGGGGGGGCGCAACTGGGGGTTGGGGGTAATTGACTGAAAAATTAGTACTATTTAAAAAATATATATATTTACTTCCAAAAAAAAACACCACATTCAAATGACGTAATTTTATTTGCATCAATTTGTAAATTAAATTCACCAAGTTACCATTGCAAATTCGGAATTTATTTCAAGTGAACAAATTTTTTTAACCAAATTTGCATATGAACCTAACGTTTCAATAATGTGAACGCGCAGTTAATTTGGTTTATTCGTAAGATAAACGGTTTGGTGGAACTTTCCAGAATTGTAACCATGTTTGGATTTCCCATTTTTTCACGTTTGAAACTTATATCTGCATGGATCTTTAAACGTTATTTGTCAAGATTACGGATATCAATAAAAGTACTTTATACTCCATTCAAAATTTCGTGATTCATCGTTCAGCGAAATCATCAACACCTTTTGTCGCATTTGAGTTGGGCCAACTCAGGTACCCTCTTAAGATCGAGCAGTCGGTAACGTGCGGAAACAGGTTAAAGTTACAAATTGAGTGTTTGATTTAATCTTTATGCCGATTTTACTATTTCCTTATGTTGTGGACTGCATTGACTAACTACGGGCTTATATTAACACCGAAGAGAGCCTTTACAAAGTGCCATAGGAACTAAGTAATAAAAATCATGTCTTCTTGGAGAACATCATCATTCTGTCACATCGATTTCTCCTCGTGCGATTTGAGAAACATGTAAAATAGTTGTAAGATGCTGCATGTCGGGTTACCATGAGTTAATTGCGTACCCAGCTTTTAAGTTTGGGGGTGAACATTTTTGCAGAGAACTTCAATTCTAAATACAATTTAAAAGATCAATACAGGCCCAACGGATCCCTGCTATTGCCTAGAGTTAGAGCGCCTATGTGCGTACTATGAAGTATAGGTATTCTAGGCGTGCAAACACCTAGCCAGACTGGCAAAGCGCAGGTAGTTTACGGTATAGTAATATTAATAGATGATTTATATGTAGGGGGGGGCAAGCCATTACCACCCTTTGTTAGTATCTACCTGACAACAGCAGAAAACTCAAACACTGCTCACTGTCAAAATTAATTACGTTTACCAGTTTCTTGTTGTCGCGTCCCCGATGAGAATATGGCGTCTCTCGGTGCAACAGAGTAGAGTAGGCCTAGTGGAACCACGTGCGAGATGAAACAGACTCCGCTTGTACCTTCAGAATCTCACACCACACGTCCAACAACAGGTGGTATAACCCGACAGACACTACGGTACCAAGCACACAGTAGTAGAGGCTGGAGGCTGCTCTAGACTGGAGCTGGCTGTAGAGTGAACGTATCGCCGCTGGCTTGCACACTCTGAAGTCCCGACTCCTCAAGGAGTATGCTTGGCACCTTGGGCGAGGGACGATAGATGGCTTTGAGGCGAAGTGGTGTGATAGAGAGGCGCTCTGCTCCGTCCTTGATGGGGAGCTCCTCTTCTGTCTGGCACTGACCCTGTAAAAACCTTCGTTTTCTTTAGTGACCGATAGGGTTTGTACACCCAAACCCTAACATTGTTAATTGAATTTTTCTCCTTGGTTTTTAGTATCTAGACGGAAAGGAAGAAGCCCATCAGGCTCTTCTTAGTTTATTTTTATTCTTTTGTTTCTCATTATATCTTTTAGTCATTTTGATGTTCCGTCACATTTATGTTCTTTTTGTTTCTCGTTTTTGAGAAAATATCCTTTTGGAATCTGTTTTCTCTCCCCTATCGGTTCAATTATAAATAAATAAATAAAATAAATAAACACACACACACACTGATATCTCGAACTATCTGCAGGAAACGCGATAAGCGAGATCGACGATGAATCAGCTGAGAACAGCAACAACTTCAATTACTGTCTTATCTTTATCACATTTTAGATTTTCAAACGTGTTTTTAGGCGGCTTCCATACAGTGGCGGCGCTACAGGGGGACTGGGGGGCACTTGCCCCCCCCCCCCCCCACCAAAAAAAATGTCAAGCCCGCCCTGTGTCAAATGCCTGCCGCACGAGTAATATTACTAAAAATGATAAATCATCAAATCACAAATGTATTTTTTGTAATTTCTTAGGAAAACGTCCATATGTAGGTAAAACGTAATCCCTTGAGTCGTCATTTTCAGTTAAAACATGTCGAAATAACTGTGGTTTGGTCGAAAAAAAAATCTCCTTCGGCAAAAGAACTGCCGGCGTCTGGGGGCTTTGCCCTAGACCCCAGCTACCCACCGCTATACCCCCTCAGTTTATTATCTTGCCCCTCCTTTGCCCCACCATTGCTTTTTTGGCTGGCTCCACCACTGCTTCTATAGTTGCAAATTCTCAGAAATTTCGCATTCGGCGCTAGTTGGCATTTCCAATTCAGCTTTGACCGAGAATCATCACCAGTTACCACAACTAACAGCATATCACCACACATATCATCTGTCAACCATCACTGTAACCATTTTGTTTATTTTTAGATTTTTAAACGCGTTTAGGCATTATACGAAGCTATAAATTAGCAAAACATTAGAGTTTTGCTAGTTGCTGGCTGCTCCCCCCCCCCCCCCACACTTCTCCATTGACAATTCCTGGATACGCGATGGTTGCAAGGAGTAAGGTTAAAATTATTATATAATTATAAATTGCGGGTTATTTAAAGTTATTATGGGTCCCCAAAAATGTATATAATTCTTTTAAAATCACTTGCATACTCAACGGTACTCTTGAAATCATTTACCAAACATTATCGTGTAAATCTAAATACAACGGTGAAGACAAAACAAATTAAGTTCTCAATATTATTGTTTGTACATTGAATTATAAGTTATATCATTTTATAAATATTTATAAATTATAATTATACATTATAAATAATTTTTGTTTAGTCAGTTCAAAGGCAACAGATATTCGTTGCAGTACTGTTCCATCCATTCAGATCTATAATGCAACTACAATTCAGAAGTTAAAAAGTTAGACGGACCGATAGGGGGCTAAGGCCATGGTACACTGATATATCTGTAGAATATCATTGGATCATGGGCTAAGGCGCCTACCTGGAATGTGGGAGACTCAGGTTCGAACCCCGAACGGGATGGATTTTTCAACTTCTGATTTGTATTAAACATTAACAATTCAACCTCACCACGGGAGTGTTTCCCGACCAACCAAATCGAGAAATCGAAAAATAATGTCACCTAATGATTGTGATGCAAAACTAATAATAAGTCAATCACTTATAATTGATTTTGATCTTTTCCATTTTTGCGTTAATGATTTAAGTTCTTTAAAACATATCATTGGCTGGGAAAGCAAGAATTCAAACACAAGAGTTCACACATATTTACTTTACTAACAATAAGAAAAGGCTAGACAGAAATGTTCTAAACTACAATTTAATTCATCTATATTTTCCAAAAAAAAAACTGTCAATGATTTTGTTAATACATTATTAATGAGAATTGAACATAAAACACGATATGGAATAAATACAACAAAAAAACGAACAATATTGATGAATGAATATTTTCCCATCTATATTGTCATATTTTTAATAGTTTGGGTTAGAGACACAACGCCAACGGTTGTTAGTCCACTGAGTTGTTGAACTAAACATACACTATTCAGGCAGTATAAAGATTTCATTTCACAGCCTGAAGCTTCCATCAAGGCGTACTTTTCTATGTGTACGAAAAGCATTCTCATGATATTATTGTACTATCTGACTAATTTTATATGTTTGGCTAAAGGACAGTTAAGAAAACAGCTGTGGCTTTGAGTCTCTACATTGTTTATACTCAATGCCCTTTGAATCAACTAGTGTAATTTCGGAGAATCTTAGGTTGACCGAAATCCCGCTAGGAGATCTAGAGGATTTGCTTGATTTGCGATGCAAAGAAGATTTAAAGATCGCGCTCAATAATGTCATTTAAACTTTGCGCCTTTGGCAGAGTTTCCAGGTCGTCCGACGATCGCAGCACTGTATACTTAAATCTTATAAGAGAAGACCACGATTAACAGTCTGTGACTTAAGTAAACTTAACTACTTAAGTATACGTGTACACTAAACTTATGTGGGTGCTTAAGTAACGAAACTTACTTTTGTCACAAACTTAAGTAGCCAGTAACGACATGGTGCTAAGCACGCTAACATTATCTACTGAACTACTGGACTGCGGTCGTTGGGCGATCTAGGAATACGAGAAAAGGCACAAGGTCTATGATTTCTGCGTTGTACAGAAATGGCACTGCTGTTACTATACTTCGAGAATTTTAGAACTCCTAGTCATAGATGACACAACTAAGAAAAGAGCTCATGTTTGATCTAGGAGTCAGTGATGTATGTTCTCTAGGAGGCTGTGAGTTGCGTGTGTACAGATGGCGGTGACTTCTAGTTGGTGCAGCTCGCGGTGACTGTGACGAAATGTGGAACTAGCACAGTGCTTGTCGTGGGGTAGAGGACGGTCATGGCTCTCGGTGGGTTAATCCAGTTACCGAAGTTGTCGATTATCTGTCGGATGGGACCAGGCTGACTCAGGATCTGCGTCGGGAACTGGGGGAACTGGAAGAACGGCTGCTGTGAGTCCTGCTGACCTGGAATGCGAACATAACATGTTGTACTTTATTATATACTTTCCCAATTATATTTAACATCTATAGTAGGCTAAAACCCCCATTCATTGGTCCACTGGCGTGACAATTAGAAGCCATCTTGAATGGGTCAGTTTGTATGTTAAATTAGGTTGTAGCGATTTGTAGCCCAAATATTTTTCAAGATGGCTGTCAGGTTGACAGGTAGGCATATCAGCTATAAACACCAAATGTTTACTAAATTCCCTTATGCAATAACCTTATTGTTTCTGTTTGTGCATTCCCATGCGCCCAAGCTAAAACCATAGCAAAACAATCCAGAAAAATACTTATTTATTTATTTATTTATTTATTATCATGCATATTACAACAGAGTACAAATACTCCACAAGTGTAAATCATAGCATAGCCTATTGGATAGAAAACATAAACTTATTGACATTAAAATATACAATATGTACAAAATAATACTTGTAACTTTTTAAACATATTGGAAATCCTCAATTTAAATGTGAAACTATCAAAATTATTAGCAATGAAAATAAATAACAGATATTCTTGAAAGAAAAGAAATGAAAAATGCATATTAAAGAAGAGACTAATGGAAATAAGCTAGTGAGTAAATTATAATGTTAATATCCTAAAGCTTGAGTGATCACAGATTTGTATTTAAAAATATTTTGTGACTAGAGATTAATGTCTGTTTCTTCAAGAGGTTTTAACATATTAAATGAATGCTGCAATCTGTTGATGCATGAATTTTTATGGAGGTCGAGATGACTTAGAGCTGGTTGAAAAGTTTTATGGTGGCGTGTATGTTTGGGAGGTATATGAAAATTTTAATTTGCCAAGAATTGAACTAGTGTTTGTTAAATTATTTACAATTTTGTAAAGGTAAACCATGTCAGAATAGTTCCTTCGGTTTTCTAACGTCATTAGGTTAGCATCTTTACAAAGATGTGCATAATCTACTCTATGATATCGAATGTTACATTTTATGCATTGATGTTTTATGAAACACTGTTGGACCCTTTCTACATTCTGAATTTTGGTGATTTGATATGGGTTCCAAATAGAGCTAGCATAATCCAAATGAGGCCTAACAAGAGAGAGGTACAACTTCCGCATTGTGGTTTTGGAGAATTCTTTAGAGCAGTTTCGTCTTAAGAAACCAAGCAACCTAAATGATTTTGGAATAATGTTAGAAAGGTGATTCTGAAAAGATAGATCATGAGATATGATGACACCTACCTAAATCCTTGACTTTAGTGACTCTTTCCAAAATCTGATCACTGAGAGTGTAGATATGAAATTTAACATGTTTCGTTTTTGTAGTAAACGTAATGACTGCACATTTAGATACATTAAGATTAAGCTTCCATGTTCTGCACCATTCTGCAAGCGCGTCCAGATCTGACTGTAGGGAGGCACGGTCGGCATCTCTTCGTATTGGACGATATATCTTAAGATCATCAGCAAACATTAAACAGCTCGATGACATAAAACAAGACGGTATGCCATTCACAAACAGGGTAAAGAGTAGTGGACCCAAAATTGAACCTTGCGGCACTCCAGATGTTACGCTTTCAGAAGATGATCTTGTTGTATCAATGACAACTGACTGAGTTCGTCCAGTAAGGTAGCTTTCAAGTAATTGATGAATTTTACCGGTAATTCCATAGGATTTTAATTTAAATAGGAGAAGATCGTGATCAACACTGACAAAAGCTTTACTGAAGTCCGTGTAAACAGCATCAACTTGAACACCTGATTTTGGTTTAATTGGATTAAGGACGCGTCAACCGTTAGGTCATAATGCACCACTCTAGCCTAAGGGGGGTGGGAGGAGGAGCCCATGCTGGTCAGAACCAGCCACGGGTAAGGGAGGAAGAGGGGTTTCTCACGTCGCGGTTGTCATCGTCTTTGTCATCGTTCGTTGTGTCATTGTCATCGTCGCCGGGGGGTCATTGAGGGAAGGGGACAAGGTCCCCGACGACGATTGCCAGAGCTCGCCTCTAGTTTCGGGGAGTAAGATACTCCGCTCTTTCTAGCTGATGTTTGCGAGGTGGACTTTTTCTCTTGAATCGCCTTTTGCGATTAGCAGAGCCATGCTCTGGGCCAATTCTACCCTACATACATAATGTAAAGCATAAATTGAAACGCCAAATCGCCATCTTGAATAGGTCAGATTGACGCTGTAATTTGGTACGCTCGCGCCTGTGCGGACGTATTTGAGACTGGGGATCTAGCCTACTATATACGTTAAATCATTGCACTTTCCAGCAAAAGGTATGTTCACACACCAATCAGAATACTGTTATCTACTCCATTCGTGAAGTGGCCGTTCGTACGTCTTACGAGATCTCAAACTATGGTGCAGTTTTTTGGAAATAATGTCAAGTTATATCTACAGAGTATAAAAATATAAATTTTCTCACTCGATCTGTATACTTTAGAAGATTTCATCAAGTACATTATTGAAATTAAAAAGGCTTCCTTATTTTCTTGAACGTGAATCTTCAATCGATTCCTATGTAAAATATGTTTAAATAAAAGTCAACGTGATTGATCTGTTTGGATTTTTATTCCAAGTCAGAATAAATCCTTGCTCCCAAAAGCGTTTTTTTATTACTCTTGGAGAAAGGGCCTGTAACCTATACGAGTTATTTGGATAGTACTTTTATGTGATATAAAAGTAAAATCATCTTGGGGTGAGTGCGTGTTATAGCCAGCGAACATAAAGAGAATGTATAGTACACATTTTTGAGGTCTCATTTTGCAATAACATAAAGAAACAATTCTTAAATAAATACAATTTACACAAGACTCGAAAAACAAAGTATTTTTAAAATTTATGTTTTTCTTTCACAGAATTTATAATATAGTAATATTTTCATGTTTTAAGAAAAGTGGCGCTCTATACATATAAAAATAGGTATTTAAAAAAATAAATTATTGGATGAGCGAAACGAAGACTTCCATTTCACTGCCCCCCTCCCCCCAAAAAAATAAAAAATAGCCCAGTTTTTTTAAAAATTATTATTTGTTTTTGTTTGTTCGCGCTCTACCGGGCAAACGGCATATGCGAACTTGATGAAAATTTCAGGGTACTTGCGAAATCTCCGAACTTAGACTTGCCACGTTTTTAGGTTAAGTCGATCAAGTATTTCTTATGATTATCGTACTTTTACAATTATCTCCCGGTTTTTAATATGATATTTTCGTGATATTTGGCCCGATTCTGACCAAACGGGTGGGTCAACAACGTTCATATTTTACATTGACATAAAGTTTATGATTGGACAGAAATATTAAAAAAAAGCTCATCCATCAACGCGACTGGAAAAAGCGATCGTGAAGCGGCCTAGTATTAATTATAGTATACGATATTGAATAACATAAATAAAATAGAAATCCTGTTTGACGTACCTGCTGGCCTCTGTGGGTTGAACGAGCCGAATATATTCATGGGTGGTCTCTGTTGCTTCTGGTCGTGGACAACCAGCGGGTCGCCCTCAGAGGGGTAGATGAAAATCAGGGGGGATCCGTTGCCCCCGTAGTGCTGCTGCGCCCTGGAAACAAAGTTCGTTGGTAGGGCCTCTTTAACTAAAGACAGAGGAAGGCCTGTTGGAAGTCATGTTGGGCACCGGTATTTCTGACTGAAGGTTGTTTCCGTAGTTCTCATATAGTCAAAATGCGATAACGGCATCAATTCCAATAAAAATTGGTCTTAGACAATCCCTTCCAAAAAACCCCTTGCACCAAAAAAAGACAAAAATTCATCAATTTGGTAAGTTAAAAAAACGTGTATTCGTTTGTGTAACTAAAGCACAACCGTAAAATGCTAAAACTAGAAGCAAAAAAAATTGGGTGGCTTACAAATCAATTATTCTAGGATATGGTTTTAACATTTGATTGAGTCCTCCTTTGTAAATCAGAATAGGATAGACGTTAAATAAATAAATAAATAAATAAATAAATAAATAAATAAAATAAAAAAGTAAATAATTTGTTTGGTTCTAGCTCCATGACACCCCCCCCCCCCCCACCACCACCACCTACTTTAAATAAGTTTCGCATTTAAAAGTAAACGTACACTCAACACTGCGTTTAGTAGTATAATTTATTAAGAAATTAAGTAAAAGTTGTCCAGCGGCCCCGGTAGCTCAATCGGTTAGAGCATCGGTGCATAGAGTCAGAGGTTCTGGCTTCGATCCCCAGTCAAGGCAAACTTTTACGACAAAACACTTACATTAAAAAAATCACAAAGAAAACATCCTTTAAATTGTTCAAAAGACTAATAAGCTATTAAAAAAATATTTCCTTTTAAATAAACATAATATTTGCACACAAATTCGGAATCAATAATTTAATATGATCAGGGAATCAGACATAACTGTCTGTGGGATTAAGCCCTGTCTGGTTCTCTTCACTATGTTTATCTTGATTGATCTTGAAATTTAAAAAAATCTCTCACCTATCATCCGGGGCGTCATTATGTTTAGGTGGTTGATACACGTTCCCCTGATCCTGCGGTGCATGTCCTTGCTGCACAGGCGCCACAGGGTAGTCGCCTTGCACCGGCGTGGGATAGTCCTGCTGCAGGTGTCCTTGCTGTACAGGATGCTGGTAGTCCTGCTGGTGTCCTTGCTGCCCAGGATGCTGGTAGTCGTGCTGCACATTCCCTTGCACAGGGGCCGGCTGGTACTCGTGCTGTTGTTGGGGGTAGTGGCCGGGGTAGGGCTGGCGCTGGCGGGACAGGAGCTGCTTGTACTGCGCGGGGTAGCTCTGGGCCTGCTGGCCGGGGTAGGAGTACAGGTAGGGCGTCTGCTGGGGGTAGGGGGAGGCGTGGATCACGGCCAGCTGCAGAAGCAGGGCGCACTTCACGATGCCGAATACCTGGGGAAGAACAATCACAATTAATAAATTAACTGTATATATTTTTTAAAATTATTTATTTAATTAGTATTGTTAATTACATTTTGTAAATTTTCATTTTAAAAATTTTCCCACGATTTAAATATGTTGTATACAAAATTGTATTATTATTCATAGTATTGTGAAATTCGTTCAATAAGTTCAATCAATTACAAAGTTTAAAAGTGCACTACACATACATGTATGTTTGTTCGCCAACACTAGTTAAACACTGACAGTAAAAATGAAACCGACGAAATCGATAGAGGAAGCCAACACCTTGTACATGATTAATTAACTAAAATGTATCAAAACCATGTAATATTTCCAATTTGATCAAATAATGTACTTTTGATTTCACTGTAGACCGTTGCATGACTAAGAATTTATTCAAATGTCCACGAAAACTTCATTATAGGTTCGTAATAGCTATTTCTGCAATAGGGAGCAAGGTAACTGCTATTGGTAAAAAAAAAAACTCGAGCGATTTTCACTGGCAGTAGTTCAATAAATACAACAAACAAGATATTGTTTTATTTCTAATTTTCATTTTATAAAAATGTATTCGTATTGTATTTGAACGATATACAATCTTTGCGTAAGAAATTTACTTATAAAAACTAAATTTAAATATTATATTTTTAGAAAGGACTGGGAGCTCAAAATTTGGTTTGCTAAATACATTTTATTTACTTTAAAAAAATGTACTTGCCGACATTATTTTAAAACTTTACTTTTACGTAAAAAATTAAAATATGTCTAATACAAATATAACGTTTTAAAAATGTCGAGTACAATTTTATTATTAAACAGACTTTTCATGTTTAGAGACGGGCAAAATTAGCATTTTAGTTGAGGACTTTTGAAAAAGCTACAAAATGCAATTTTTTGCAAGAGCACATGTTTGCCCATAACTATTTATAATAACATTAATCATGTTTTTCACTTGCAGTGGATGAATTTTAATTCTTAATTGCTGCATTAAACCCAAATTATACAGATTTTGAAGATGGTAACAAGAATTTAACAACTCACTACAATCACCAACTTTTGAGATGTGCAAATGGCGGAATGTGATAAATATGAGAAGCAAAGCACTGACACGATAGTTTTACCCCCATCCCTACTCTTTAATGATGAAAGCACTTGTAGTATGTGTAGGAATTCACAAGAAAGTACCAAATTTTGATATATATATATATTGAATATGAAATAATACATTGAAAATGAAATCAGTTATATAACTGAGTGGGTAGACTCTAAATAAAATTTATTTATTTATTTTATTTTATTTATTTTGTGATTCATAGCATGTGAAGTATGCGTAGAAATTTACTGGCAAATATCAAATTTGGAGATTTCAAAATACTTAATTTAACGAAGTTCTAATGACGATAGCACGTGTAAGTAAGTGCAAGTTGAAATTCACTAGCAAGTACCAAATTTTGAGATTTCAAAATGATCCTACTAAGTTTGAGAAACAGTGCTCTTTACTTAAAATTCCTTAAAAATACTCCTTATACCCCAATCTCTAATGATGATAACAAGTATTGTGCAGTCGTACTTACCACTGCTCTCATGATGATCAAATCAAGTAGTTCCCCGCCCTGTGTGTCCTCCGGCTTATATAGCCCGGGTGTTTGCACGGTCCTTAGAGCGGCAGGCTGTGGTTGGCCAATAAGATGACCCATGCGGTACACCGTGAGGACCGTGCCCTGGGGGGTACCCGTAGCACACGCACACGCACACGCACACGCACACGCACACGCACACGCACACGCACACGCACACGCACACGCACACGCACACGCACTCGCACACGCACACGCACACGCACACGCACAGTGGGAGTTGCGTACGATGTGCATTCACTGTTTTCTCATTCAAATTATTTGCCAAGATTAGGAGCAAAACTAGTATGATTTGGTTTTGATTTCTAATTAACTTATATAATAACATTTAATACAATTCAGAAGTTAAAAATCCATCCCAATCGGGGTTCGAACCCGAGTCTCCAAATTCCAGGTATGCGCCTTACAACTAGACCACCGAAACGGTAACTATTTTACTTCTGGATTGTAGTTGCATTATAGATTGAATGAATCTCGGTGGTCTTGTTGGCTAAGGCGTCTACCTGGAATTTTGGGAGACTCGGGTTCGAATCCCGATCGGGATGGATTTTTTAACTTCTGAATTGTATGAAATATTTACAAATCCATCTACGGGAGTGCTTCCCGAAGAAACCAAATCGATAAATATATAATAACAGTTGTACTGTTTGTAAAAACTAAAAAAAAACTACAGTATGGTTAATATGTGATTACAGAGTTTTTAAGTATAAGCCATGTGCCATCATAGGGTCAAAGTTATTCGTTGATAGCAATTGTGATTGGCGCTTTAAAGCCAGAACATCCGGATAACGTACCGACGCTCTTTCCATTATTGTGCTCACTGGGACTACAAGGTTAACCAATACTAAATGGCTATGTATGTGCTTATTGCGTGTCATAATATAAATCCAACACATTCCTGTTACAACTGAAAGATTACATTTATGATTACATTGATTTGAAGCTTTAGTTTGCTTTATATGGACATAAGTGTTATATTGATCGATAGCAAAAAAAAAACGAAAACGTTCACGACCATTTTGGGCACAAACCCATTAGGGGCATAATGTATACTCATATATACTCTGTATCATTGAACGAGGTGTAACTTCTAATAGTAGCCGATATTCACCGGATTTTGTTGCATCGGATTTTGTTGTTACTACATTTTGAAAATTGTATTTTCTTATTTTACACGAAATTTAAGTACATTATCGACAGAAATTTCTTTCGGATACAAACTCTTAAATACACACGCACTCACGCACACACACGTGCGTTAAAGTCGTCCTGTAGTCAGTGATGAAAATCATTATCATCAGATCATTACAGTGCGAAACTCGACGAAATTCAATCAGTGAGTTTTTTTAAGCTAACCTCTAAATTACCTATGATTACAGAGCCTACCAACATTATACAAAAAAAACTCAACTGAAAAAATCTCAAAAACCAAGGTGGATGGGAGTGATGTAAGATCTAACGAGAAATCGATCGATCAATAAATACGGCGTCAGCTGGTCAGTAAATAAATAAAACCGTTCAGAACGTTTCTTGAAATACAAAAGCTTTACCTATCATCAACCAATAAAAAACTTTAATCATCAAAACAAACTGGGTATAATAGATAATAAATAATCCATATGTACTAGAACACTTTAAAACGTGATTTTTAGTGAAATCAGTTTGAACATATGTTCACCTATACTTTGTTTGATAAATCATTAAAAATTACATTTGAATTAATTTAAAAACATTGTTTTGTATAAGCAACGACATATACAAGCAGAATATAAATAAACAAAATATATGTTCTGTATTATAGGCCAAATGTGTAATCTACAAGTAACAATTTGTCTCTCTGCAGATGGCTACAACTACAACTAAATTAGAAATTAGTTTTGAGGAGAGTCAAAAATAAATAAAGCCAAGAACTATTTTCCTGTTCTCATTCCAAAAAAATGCTCTTGTTCTGAAGGAAAAATTAGTCACGTTTACCGTTAGCAGGTATTGAAATAGTGATCTTTTGAAAAAAACTAATATGCCCAACGAAACTGTCGGGTTTGTAACAAAACTTCATAAAAAAGACATGGACGTTTATCATATAGGGTTTTACGTTTTTGACTAGGGTTAAACAATTGCGCCATGCGTATAAAAGAGAACATTTTTATACACGAAAATAGGATTCAAAATGGAATGTAGATGAAAACACAAAATTTGGGAACGTACCAAATAAATATAACGTTTGCTTATTATGGATTCATTTATAACATGTAAAAATGTATTTTTTAAATATCAAAAAAGGAAAAATAAATTTTATTTTAGCAACAAAACTCAAATCTGGATTTTTTATTACATTTGGAAAAACAATTTTGAGTTCTGAAAAAGCATTTTTTTTTCAAACATCGAGAATTTTTTTTGTAAAAGTTTGCCAAATATCTTGAATTATTGTCGTGTCAAGTAGAAAATACAATTTTGTCTCCCAATATTAAACATACCAGAATAATTATAAAAAATAAAATCATAGAAAAAACTACAAACAAATATTTTAGAAAGGCGAAGAAATCCCTATCACTTTTATTTTTGTGCCATGCCTCATGATAATTCACAGTTTTGGTTTCCGCCCAGGGTGAATGTACCACAGCTGAATGAATGCCCATCCAAGGAGTTCGCACGCGCTCGCAGAAGATAAAAAAACTAAAATACCGAACGGTATACGCCGAAACGTAAAGGACCTCGCATTGATAAATATTAATATACTCTTGTCCGCTCCTTGATGCGCCGTTTGTTTACTTGGAGTACACCTGTCGTACACTCGGAGGTGTCTATGATGAGGGACTTCACACTTGCGAGCAAACAATGAATAGAAATCATATATGGGAACTTGAGAAGGAGTAATGACAGGAATAAAGGTGTTTTGTTATGATATTAAGGGTCTTTGAACTGCGGTGTTCACTTCTTTGCCGTGAACCTGAACACTTATACACGTGGTTATTACGTCAAGGGCTGGAAGAATGAATGAATTAATGAATGAACTATTATATAAACTTCAATATGGCTAATTTAAATTTATTGAATTGAAACTGCAAACTAGAGTTTAAGGCTATTGTGTTTAATCAATTTAAAAAATCAGCTCAAAATTAAGTATTGCAACTAGAACTTTCATTTTCATATTAACCCAAAATTTGCATAGCCAAAGGTGAGCTTTATTCCCGTCTAGTTCCTCTATCATTTAACCAATTTTCAGCCATTTTCCTTTGAATTTCAAAAATCAAAATAAGGGTAGTGTGCATTTTAATTTTTGCAAGAAAAACGTAATGAATGCAAATGGCTGAATCCCAATGGACAACCTTTTTGCGTGCGGACGCTCATCGTCTAGAGTGCAGTACTTTCGTACTTTTCAAATTACATTGAGGGAAATCAACATTTTATTGGTCTGTTTTCTCCCGCCGACAGATAACTTAATACTTATTTCTCGTGCATAGAGCTTTCATAGGATTTGGAGGAATTTTAAAGTTGTTATATTTTCGCGAATTTAAATTAAAGCAATAAATGGTGGCTTTAGCGAAAAATACTTATATTCACGATATAGCAGCGATTTTATGATAAAATTCAACATTTGACTAACAGTTAAAAAAATTTCGAGCGAAAATGTCAAATGAGAAGATTTTGCTATGCGATTATGTTTATTCGATTTTTTCTTGTCCTCTTGTCGGCCTCCATTCCTTTCTGTTATCGTATTTTTCTATTATCTCAAAAAAAGAGTTGTAAGTGCAATTTAGATAAAAATAATGCTTCGATCACGTTTAAAATAAGGATAATCATCTGTCTTTATACGTAGTGTAGCTATATTTATATGTAGTCACATCACATTGGATAAAACTGATGTGTCCTTCTGGGGGCAACCCTACGAGCTTTTACGAGGTAACCACAATGTGCGCGCTAAGGAAGTCATTGGCCAGCAGTTAAACATACAAGCGAATTCCCCAGATATTTTCAACAAAGTTTTATAGCTATTGACAAGTTCTGCCAACATGAGGTGTGAAAATCAAGAGCAAATAATGTTTATGTTGGTAACACAAGATGTCTCTCTTCAAGCAATTAACAAACCTCGTCAAACAAAACGAATTAGGGGAAACAAAACTCGTAAAAATTAAAACTTCGATATGTTATTTCCATGTTGGTAGCAGTTAAGTCAAGAATGAATGGGGCTGAGAAAATTTTGGATTGCAGATTCAGCTTGAAATCTGTCTAAGTATCGTTTTATTACCCCCCCCCCCCCCCTCCCCTCGACCCAATTCGTTGGCGTCTGCATTCATATTACCCCTCACCCCATTTCTCAGCTCGAGAAACTACCCCTTCCTAAAACAATAAAACCGAAATCAAGAAGCTGTGGGGTGGATTATCGTCATCATCATCTCGATTGTTTTATTTCCAGTCTCAAGTGTTACGAGAACAGTTTCTTGTTAGGGGTTTCGAGTTTTGTTTTAGCGAGGAAAATAAAATCCAATATTGAAAATATCGTGTACTATTCGTATCAAAACTATGTTTTCGGAGCTATATCTCAGTGGTGTATTGGCTTCACTAAAGAGGGAAGCTTTCACATTTTATAATCCTCGATCAAGACAATAACAAGAATTAGGCTGCAGTTAAACGGCCAGATTAAACTATTGTTTGTATACAGCAAAACACAAACCAAACAATAATTATTAAGTTTAAAAATAATTATTGTAGAGTGGTTTTAAAGCATTTTTGAATTATTTATATCTGTATGGGACCATATTTTCTTACAAGGTCAGACAAATTATTATAATTATCCTTTTTCCCCCTTACCAATTATATTGGAATACGTATCTGAGTAAGTTATTAAAGATTGATGATTTGAAATTGCAATTGCAATACGTATTGCGCAGCATAGGTAGGCCTACACAGTCTAATAGATCTTAAAAAATCTAAATTTCATTTTGTAATTATTGTTATAAAAAATACATATTCACATCAAAACGGTGTTGGATGTATTTTAAAAACATAATTTTATCACCATTGAAAAATGTATACAAATAGAAAGTTTTATAATAATTTTTCACATTTATCTAAAGTACACACAGAACCACATATTGTGTCCATGTACGTGTTCACTTACTGTACAGTACGCTAACTAAACGAGTGTTCCCGGAGCTTCTAGGGGTATTCCCTCTGATTGCTCCAACCCCCCCCCCTCCCCTCCTCCACCCCAACGTTGCCTGGGGGTAATTGACTGAAATAAAACACTTAAATCAAAAACCTGATTACATCTGGCATTCCATTAATCGTCCTCCCACTTCTTAACCCACTTCTGTAATAAAGTAGGGGGGGGGGGCTCGTTATCGCGTGGAATGTGTTTATTGTTCTTGTGTTGTGACACGAGACGTGACAACACTGTACACAACGTTAGAACAAGGCGAAGTTTTCAACGTCGTAAAGTCGAGTTTCTGCGGGGCTGTAAAACTATACAATAGCTGCATTTATACAAACAACAACAACAACAACAACACTGACATATAAATACATATTCATTGCAGGACTTAATATTTCGACTATTTCCCATAGTCTTTATCAAAATGTGTTAAAAGTCCAATGAATTATTTATTTAAGTACCTATTATATAGATTCATTTCTCATTTACAACATTGCCATTGCAATAAGAATAATATAAACTAATAATATGAATAAATTTAAGGATAATTAGTATTACAATTCTTCACGCATTTTCCCAAATGTGCATACAATTAAAGTAATTTGAACATGCAACGCGATCCTCCTAAATTCGCGTTAAATGTGTTCTTACCACCACTACGGTGTTAATAATACATTTTTTTTCTTAATCCGATGCAACCAGAACCCTTTCTGTTGCAATAAGTTCAAGGTGCAAATTTATTTTCTCACCTCTACAACTCAAAGGGGCAGTTGTTGATCGACAGCGAGAAATTTGTAAATAGAATAAGTCATGGTCAGCCTGGTAGTCTTGACATTTCTGAGACTTCAATGTTATCCCAGTTTTCGCTGTCGTACAAGTTAGTAAAGGGTCCCAGGTCTCTCAAAAATATTCTCACACAGTATATCTAAGACTTCAGACTCCAGAAGGGCGTTGCCCCGGGAAGGTCTGATAAGAAAAATTACGTTATTCATTAAGAGACTAAGACTATCATGAAGGTCTTATTGTCTTTTTTAATAATTATCACCATTAATTTCATCAAACCTTATAATGAAACGGACGCCAGTCAATTTCAAAACAATGTTCCAAAATACCACAGGTGTTTGCAACTGCACTAAAAGGAACAAGACCTCGCCAATTAATAGCATACCTCTATGGAGTCTTTCTTTCTGTGTAATAAATTAGTCATTACGATCGGCTGCTCTGTCTTTGTAGACTCTCTAGTCATGGTCGGCCTGCAGGTGTTTGATTCTTGGCTGAGGGCTGGGTCGTACGTTCATATCTCTACCTGAAAGATTGTGGTTAGGACAATGTGAGGCTGCAGAATCGTGGGCAATGACCTCGCTCAATATGGTGGGTACATTCTGCATACATGTAGCAGGGTCAATACCCCCTTACTATGTGAAGTTCATTCTCTATGCACAGATCATATGTAATAACAAATAAGAACTATAACAGACGATTACAAACTTTGGAAAATTATTGCCAAATAATTATCAACATATTAGTTAATTCATGCCAAATAGCCATAGCTATGAATAAGCATAACGCTGATGGTTTTGACAGAATTAATGAAAATTATACTTCAAAAACTGTGTGACAAGTTGTATCACGATATTAAGTATAAAACGTTCTTGTAACATCAACTCAATCTTTGTACAGTATATTGTTTTTGACATTTCATACAATACACACATAAATTAAGAGAACATAAATGTACACATATAAATAAATTGCAACCAAATAAATTTCAAAAATGATAATATTACAACTATGTACAAAAATGCAAAAATTATTATATGAAAAATATATATATATATTGAGCTTATTTGGATTACAGACGCGTCAACCGTTTGGTGATAATGCGCCACTCTAGTCTAGGAGAAATGGGGAGGAAAATCCCATGCTGGTCGGTCAGAACCAGCCACGTGAAGGGGAGGAAACGGGGGGTTCTCACGTCGCAGTCGCCATCGTCTATGACTCTATGTCATCGAAACGATGTTGTAATGGTCGTCGTTGTCGCCGCGGGGTGGTCGTCAAGGGAAGGGGGAAGGTCCCCGACGACGAATGCTAGAACTCGCCTCTCGTTTTGAGGAGTAAAATGCTCCCCTACAAGCTGATGTTTGGAGATGGACTTTTTCTTTTTTTCTGCCTTTTACGATTAGCAGAGCCATTCTCTGGGTCAAATTCTACCCCGGGCCCAGACGGGGTGTTTGAAATGAAATGAAATGAAATAAAGCGAATCAAATCAATATTCAACTAAATTAAACATAATTAAATAGAAACACATACCAATAATACATGATATGACCAATTAGTTTTAAAGCAGTCATAAAGCACTCCACATGCACCCCCTCAACAGAACAATGTTAATTATAGTCACTTGACTAGATAAAGATTTTGAGAAGAACTTGGTAAAACAAACCCTAAGATCGACTCCCATCTGAAGCATTTCACAAAAAATATATTTAATGATGACGTCACCCCCGTCCTGTGACGTAACACTGTTAGTGTTCCCCTAGCGGCGCGAGTGTGAAGCGTCGGACGAGCAGGCGGCGCTGGGGGCGACAGATTCAGCGCCAATTTAGCGCCCGCTTGCCCAAAAACATTGCTCTCTCAGCCACGAGACGAGAAATCGACCAGACATAATCGAATAGGCTGAGTTCTTAGTGGGTCAATGCTGCGTGAGGGAGGAGGAGGGAAGGAGAAGGAGAAGAAAAAGAAGAAGAAGAAGAAGAAGAAGAAGAAGAAGAAGAAGAAGAAGAAGAAGAAGAAGAAGAAGAAGAAGAAGTGTAGGCTTGGGTTAGAGGAACAAGCAACTGAGAAGATAGATTGGATGCAAACCAGCAAAGGAATTGCGAGATAGTTTTCTTGTGACAAAAACAAACCGGAATCAGTCTTTTGAATTTGTTTGCGCATAAATCTGTTTAAATCAATAATGTAGATTTAAAAAATAATTTTTCGGGTCGCTGTTTTCCATTACAAGTTTTTTTTTTTAGCGTAGGATTACTCGGTTTGACCCTCTATACATGTAAGGGTAACTGAAAAAAAAAATTCCAATTGGAGTTATTAGCTACAGTAAACTAACACCTTAGCTATTCAGTCAGGACTGCCGGGGGGTCAGAATCTGCAACTTTTAATGTTAGCTTTGTCAGTGCCATCTATCCAAACATATTTTTTTATTAAACTAACGTTTTATTCTTTTATGCCATTTATTTTTCCATTTAAAACTAGCTACAAAAAAATATACATAACAATCGCCAAGTAGAATAACTTACACCATGAACTAAACCCTGAATAAATTCTGCAGATGTCAATGGCCCCAAGTAACTTTTCGTTAGCAAATTAGTCCCTTTACAAATCAAGAATACATCACTGTATAGTTGCAATTAATCATTAAAATGGGCTTTATTGTTATAACTACATGTCTTGCTAGTTGCTGTCGGCAGGTCCCAGCTAGAATTATAGTGGTTGGGTTGTAGAACCGTTCATTCTCCGTTCTGTTCATTAGGAGATAACTGAGCTTTAAGCTTTACAGTTTACAAAGTCATGCATTTTTTACAACAAGTATTGCTAATATTATTAGTGAATAAGGAAGCTAAGCCCATAATTGTCTGCATTTGTTTATTTGCTTTTAGTTACATTATTAGTTTAATATAATGTGAAAATGTGATCCAAAAAGACAAACATTTTTCAGTTGTCGACCACAATATGTATACACTGTAAAAACACGCTTGAATGTACCTTCAGAAAAATTATCTGTAAATCTAAAGGGTCACCTGTTACTAAATGAACAATTATTTACTGTTATGAATTCCTTCTAGGGCGCGTCAATCGTAAGGCTTATTGCGCTGGTTTATTTCTGCGAGGACAGGCCCACGCTGGGCAGACGTAGCCACAGTCAAGCAAGAGGAGTCCTGTGCTTCTAGACTAAATTATTCCAGTACTAACAGGTAAAACCTCTAGCAGTCAGCAAGAAGCACCGCCCGCTTTCTCACCTTAATTTGCAGGAGAATGTAAGATTAAATCCGGTCGCCTCTAAGTGACAGTTATTTTGAATCTATCAGTAGATATTATACTGTTTCATTCAGCCAGTAATCTTGTTCTAAACGTTACCTTGTTTCAATGGGACGACTATCGTTAGATAACTTGTACCCTAATTCATCAAGGCAGATATTATGTGACACAACTATACAGTACTTCATTCAATAGTAGGTATGATGCAGATATCTTGAGCTCCACTGTGCCCTGCTTCATCCAGGCAGATGATCTGGTTACTGAGATGAAGTGAACATGATGTGACAACCGCGTGGACGAGGCAATAGTAGCACCCAGTAGAAATTGAGATGAAAACCCCGCAGGGACGAACCACGAAAGATGGCCAACTCAAAAGAGAAGCAAATTAGATTCGAACGAGGGTCAATTGGGTGGCGAGGAGGTGGCAGAAATAACATTATGGACTCTGAGAGAAAGATATCAGACTTGAGCTTGATTTGAGCCGTATAAAGGGCGAGATGCTACTGTGGGGCTGAAATCAGTTATTGAGATGAGCGATGTAAAACATTGACCAGAATCAGGTCTTGTTTTCGTCAAGAAGGTAGGGGAGTCAAATCTGAGAACGATCAACCTTATTTCAATATCAAACGAGGGGAAGATTGCGAGATGGACTTTGTAGAAGTGGTTGCTCTGAGTATCTTGCACGGGAAATCGGATGTGGGCATCAGTAACCTTTTGCGATTGTGGTGGGTGGTGGCCATCATGTGAGCTATAGGTATGAAAGTAGTGGAAGTTTATATGTTGAAGCTCACTATATGGATGGAATTTTTTTTATCATGAAACAAGAGCAAAAAAAGTACCAAAAATAGGGAGCGAACTAAACGCTTAATACATTTTTACAACGTCTCACTCCTGTTTAAAACTTTTCTCTAGTTAGGTTAATTCGGTTTACAACAACGTAAAAAGTTAAATATGAATAACAATCAAGTCAAATCAAACTTCAATGCTCCTATAATATAAAAGCATAACTTTCCTGTCCATTTATCACTCTTTGCGTGAGTCAAGTTTCACGATAAAAAACGAACACTAACATCACATGCCATGCGGATTTTTGTTGACATTGACCTTCAGCAAGGATGATGTCCTTGAGGACAAGAGGGTAAAAACTTTTAAAAGAAGTATCCTACCCGGCACCTCCGCCAACAACTCAATACTCAATGAGACAGGTTTCATTTGTGAGTTCCGCTTCGACAATCTGTTGGTTAATTAGCTTCGCTCCCTGTTGTGGGTACTCCCATAACCGTTCCTGTTAACTGTAAAATGATAGATTTAAGATAATGCCTAGCTGATCTTCGTGTCCAGTTTTGGGAACGTTCCCCTAAAAAAAAACCTTTGAAAAGATAAGTTATTTCTGCCTTAACAGAGACGTTCCTCGTTCCTCAAAAGGAACTTAGTTCATTTTTCGTTCCTTATACCATCACTGATTTAAATAACTAGGAAAACGCTTAAGTCCCGCCGCGTTGTTGGATGAGCGTAATTGGTGAATTAAGCTGCCATGTGTTTTGCGGATTTTCTGTTGTTCTGTGAAAAAATCAGAACTTTGTTGAAATTTTTTTAAAATTAAATCAAATTAAATAAAAAATTAACTTATTTTTTTAAAATTAATCGTAATTTTAAAAAAGGAAAAAATCGTAATATTGAAATTTTCATAAGAAATAATTATTCGATTGCGCACAAATTTTACACGAATATATTAATTCTTAAAATTAAGGTTCTGTGAAAAAATCATTTCAATCGGATAAAGCATGTAGGAGTTATAAGTCGAAGAAATTTTTTAAAAATCGAAAAAAATCGTAAAATTGCGATTTTCATGAGAAATAATTTTTCGATTGCGCTCAAAAACGTGGCAGTTCTTAGTTCAGAGATTTCGAAGGCCTCCATAAAATTTCATCGCAATCGGAGTATCGGTTTAGCCGGAATCGTGTTAACAGACAGACAAAAATACAGAAAGAAAAAAAAAAAAAAAAAAAAAAACATTCCGGATTTTTTTCTCCAGTGTAGTGAAATGGAATCTTCGCTTCGCTCGCTTCGCTCGCTACGCTCGCTACGCTCATCCAATAATAATAACTGTGGTAGGAGTTAATTTATCATTACTTGTATATATTTAAGTGAGTCCCAGGCCATCTGACGAGGGTGGCGCCATTTTAAAAAAACACAAGATGTCACAAGCTATTTTTTTTACCGCAGTTTACGATGTCAGGTCCCGGAATTCGACGGGATTACGAAGGCGAAAGGAACTTATAAAGGAACGTTAAATTCGTTCCAAGTTCCCACAAAATAGGAACGCGTTCCCACAAAAGTTCCTGAAAAAGGAACGCGTTCCTCCTCAAGACTACTTCCAAGCATTATAACCATGTACGAGGAGAAAGAAAGACGCACTTCTCTCCAAGCAAAAACACATAGATAACTTTTCACATTTATTCTGTGAGAAAATAAGCTAAAACGCCTGTCTGTAAATGGCTCGGAAAAACTCCCCTCTTCCAATATTGATCCGTCATCTTTTTATCCCGCGCGAACGAGGGTTTGCAATGATGTGATTGTCTAAGTTTGAGCGATCACTCCCAGAGCGCGGGCTAAGCATCCCTCTGGACCAGAACAGTTAATTACTCATCAAGATCTAACCGACTGTTTCCGTCAGCCTCGAGATTTGTTGTTACAAGTTAGTTTCCTACACCGATATAAATAATATGCGCACATTGTTTTTTTTCGGATAATAAGTACGGATATGTGAGCATATTCCAACATAATATACACAATATATGTTTTGTTGTAGGCTTTTGTGATCCATTTTTAATGATATCAAAAAACTTACTGAAATAATCACGCGTTATATAAGTTATAGACAATTAAACAATTATTTGAAGAATAAATTAATCCCAAACATAACAAAAACTTGTAAAAATACAGCCAAACCTTACACACTCAAAAGAAATGAGATCTAAAAATAGGGCCAAGCTCATCTACCCTTCCACATTTGCGCATTCTTAATTCATAAACGTACAGTGTCCCGTAACAGCATCCTTGAAAAGCTTGGCAAAATAGAATTTATAACTATTAATTTAAACGTAATAGTTCATCCAAATTCTTTTTTTCTAATTAATTTTAACGTATTGGTCATGCAAATTCTATTTTGCCAAGCTTTTCAAGGATGTTGTTACGGGACACTGTACGTTTATGAATTAAGAATGCGCAAATGTGGAAGGGTAGATGAGCTTTGGCCCTATTTTATTTTATTATTATTATTATTATTATTATTATTATTATTATTATTATTATTATTATTATTATTATTATTACAACGCTTATATTAGCTTCATGTGTTTGTCTGTCTGTCTGACTTTCTGTCTGTCTAGACAAAATCTTACAATCGATATTTCATTACAATGCTTATATTAGCTTATTGTGCTTGTCTGTCTGTCTGTCTGTCTGTCTGTCTGTCTGTCTGTCTGTCTGTCTGTCTGTCTGTCTGTCTGTCTGTCTGTCTGTCTGTCTGGACGGAATCTTATAATCGATATTTCACCCACTTCTCAATGTCCAATCGAGCTGAAATTTTTCACACATACGTATTCTTGATGACAATAGATGACTCAGAAATATATCAACACTGGATGAACTGAGAGTTTGTTCTTTATTATAATAATTATGTATTTTAACAAATCAAGATCCTTAAGTACACACTGAACTTTAATTAATGTTGTAAAGAGTCCAAGTTGAAGATTTCAATGCACGAACTGAATGTTTTTCTTTGAATCGTATATCACTCTTTATACTCGGCACCTCCACCAACAAAGATATGTGATCAATGGAATAGAAAGTATTATTTAATTTTTCTATTCTTCTTCTTCTTCTTCTTCTTCTTCTTCTTCTTCTTCTTCTTCTTCTTCTTCTTCTTCGACGGCTTGTTGATGTAGTAGCTTCGCTACCTGTGTTTGATACTACCGTACCCGTGTCATATTAGTAAAATATTTATAACCTATATTTGAACGTAAAATTTATTCTACAACTAGATGATTGCCTTTGTTATTTGAATGCCAGTTTGGACAGATAATTCAACATTATCTATTTTTCGTTTCATTCGAAACAAGTTTCGTGTATACGAACATCAAAGAACAATAAGATATAACTATAATATAAATAGGGTACAGTAACAGTAGGGTGAACTTCAGTATGATTGTAATGTAAAGGTACTGCTTGGCTACAAATACTGTAATCAAAATGTAGCCCTGTATTTGACTACTTAAATGACTCTAAAGCCACCAGTCACGTGATCATAACTAGCTACATCCAGAGGAAAACGCTTTCACAGAACACATGAATTAATAACAGGGAGTTGGCATTGTATAGCATTACATTATTGTAAATCGATTGGATTCTTGGAGGAAAATTTACATGTATTCAATTACCTTGTCCCTTGTTGACAGATACTGAAAATGTCGGTCGTATGATAAATTAATTTGAACGGGATAATCCTAGTTTATATAATCTATAACTAGAAATAGTAAAGTTAAATAACAATATCGTTTGCCATTATAATGTTACATAAATTAAATAAGTGTTTTTTTCCTTAAAATACAATTAAGTTTTGTCAATTTATTTACAAACATACTGGCGTAAAAGAGATCTGACTGATATGACAGCGAGTAAATACAATACGTTACATAAATATTAAATCAATGTCCTTTAGAAGTGTTTTTAAAAATTATTCATGATTATTTATTATGTCTTCAATAAAAGATGAGCAAATAACATGTACGTTTTTTTCTAAAATTTGCATTAATTGTTATTCACAGCTAAAAATATATTTATTAATTTTGTTGATTTTAACCAACACGTAGATAGATGGATAGATACACGTGTTTATTATCCAGGCGGGATTAAGGCCAGTTAGGCCTTTTCTACCACTTAACCTTTATACTAAAAAAATTTTTACAGATAATTTACAAGAACGTATTTTAAGATATTTAATTCACATTCTTATAGGGCATACATTTACATTTTACATAATCATTCACGTTCACCTCATTCATACTATAAATACAAAGTGAGTTGTCTACAGAAGTTTAGATCAAACAATAGCATATTGTGAGTTTAAACATAGTATTGCATTTTGTTATTTGTCACCATTCTCAAGGCATTTTGTGAAATATAATTCATGAATGAAAGCTAATGCAGGGCACGTGTGGCCGTCTGTAGTCCATTACAGGGGTCACAGAGTTACAGATTCAGTTACATAATATTCAAAGTCATATCGTAAACATACATAAACACACCAAGAGAACATAACATTTGTTGGGTTATTAGACCGAAATGGCAAATGGACATTGAATAGTACAGGAACATAGAAAGATGTAGCTTGTTTTTGCAATTAAGAGTTAACTTAAAATAGATCGATAATTAAATCGTTGTTTATTTTAAACAATCTTCAATCGGATTGTCTTGGGCGTAAGTGAACTTAATGTGTCGAAGTGACGTCTTCCTCTTCGGGTTGTCTGAACTGATCATTTTAAAAACGTAGTAAGCTGCGTGATCATTGTGATAGTTGTGACAGCTGGGACTTGGCCCTACGCCATGTTGATGACGTAGGGGTAGAGTCGAGTAGGCTGTGGAACCAGGCTGGACAGAATATGGGAAGGCAGTGGTTCTAAAGAGGTGGGCGTGAATATGGCAGTTGGCTAGAGGTGTGTGAGTATGGACTACAGAATAAATTATGTTATCACGTACAATAAGGCCTATGTGTTCCTTTATTTAATAATTACGTCCAGTGTAAGTCCTGAACATAAGACATGGTGTCAGAAGTAATCGAACCAGCTCTCATTGATAAGTAAGTAGGCCTAAGTCATATTATCAAACTCACGAAATTCTAGGCTAGGGCCTAGGCCCTAAGGCTCACAAAATGGCGGAATCCTTCAAGCCACCCCAAGAAATGTCTTTTGAAGGCAATGTGGCACAAAACTGGCGCAAATGGTTACAAAAATTCAAGCTATACCTGAAAGCCACTGGAGGTGATAAAGATAAAGATGAATCGGTGAAAGTATCCAAATTACTATGCCTAATCGGGGACGAGGGTGTTGAAATCTACAACACATTTACCTACGAAACCGAGGGGGACAAGAACAAGCTTGAACCCGTAGTGAATAAATTTGAACTTTACTGTGAACCAAGAAAGAACATAGTCTATGAACGCTTTAAATTTTTTTCAATTATTCAAAAACAAGGCCAGACATTTGAACAGTTTCTATTAGAACTCAGAATGGCCAGTGCTTCATGTGAATTTGAGGAACAACAAGAAAGCCTAATTAGGGACAGGATCGTCTTGGGCATAAGTGACAAGAACACCCAGGAACGCCTGCTAAGGGAACCGAGTCTAACCCTGAACAAAGCCGCAGATCACTGCAGGGCTACGGAAGAGAGTCAACGTCAAGCGAAAGCTGTCCAAGGACAACCAGTGGCCATCGATGCCGTCCACATTGATAAGAAGCAAGCTAAGTGGAGCAAGAACAAGTTTAGAAATAAGCAAACTGACCGAGCCTACCGTGACGAAGCCTCGTCTGAAAAATACACTTGCCGTAAGTGTGGATACGAACACAAGGCCTACCGATGTCCAGCATTTGGGAAAACCTGTGCCATGTGTGGCAAGAAAAACCATTTCGCGAAAGGATGCCCTACACGTAAAACAAAGAAGGTACCGGTACACACACTGCAAGAAGATGAACCAGGGATGCCTACCCAAGACTCGTCAGCTGATTCTGAGGAAGAAGAGGATCCTCACAACCAACTGAATGAACTCTACATTAGCTCTGTTGAGCAAACAAGCAGGTGTAGGCCAAGCCCTAAAGGTAATGACAGGTCGTGGACTGAAACCATAATGGTAGAGTCTACCCCTATCACCTTTAAATTAGATAGTGGCGCCGAAATAAGCGTGATGCCAACCAGTGTTCTGAGCAAATTGAACATTAAACAGGCAGGTATAAAGAAAACAAGTTCAATACTGGTAGCCTTTGGCAGTGACAGTTTCAAAGTGAAACCTGAGGGTTCCATAACCCTAAATTGTAAAACCAAAAAAGGTATATGTTCACAAATTGAATTTGTTGTTGTTAATGTTAAGTCTTGCCCACTTTTAGGATTAAATGCATGTGTCAAACTGGATCTGATTAAGCGAATAGATAAAATTGAGGTAGAAAATTCCAAACAAAATGTGATTGAAACCTACAAGGATGTGTTTGATGGAATAGGTGCGATGCCTATAACCCACAACATCGAGGTCAAAGAAGGTGCAATTCCTGTAATTCACGCTTGTAAGCGTGTTCCTCTTAGTTTACATTCTAAACTAAAAGAAACTCTTGATGACTTAGAATCCAAATCAATCATACAAAAAGTTAACAAACCCACAGATTGGGTTCACCGACTAGTGATAGTGGAAAAACCCGATGGAAAATTGAGATTATGTCTGGACCCAAGTGACCTGAATAAGAGTATTAAACGTGAACACTATCTGATTCCTCGCGCTGAGGATTTAATTAATAATCTCCAGGGCAAGGTAGTATTTTCGGTACTTGACATGAAACAGGGATTTTTTCAAATCCCCTTGACAGAGGAAAGTGCAGATCTCTGCACTTTCAACTCACCCTTTGGTAGATTTAGATTCATGCGTCTCCCCTTTGGCCTTTGTTCGGCCCCAGAAGTGTTTCAAAAAACTTTCATGCAACTATTTGGAGACATTGAGGGTATTGAAATATATTTGGATGATCTCATTGTAGCAGGTCGCACAGTTCAAGAGCACGACATGATCCTGGCCAAGGTACTGGAACGGGCTAGGGTTCTTAATGTTAAATTTAATGAGGAAAAATTCCAATTTCGAGTCCCAACAGTGTCCTATGTGGGCAGAATAATAAGTGCTTCAGGAGTATCAGCTAATCCCAACAACATCAAACCCATCCTTAATATGCCTACCCCTGCCAATAAAACAGACTTATTGAGACTGCTGGGCATGACGAAATACCTGTGCCAGTATATTCCCCATTTATCACAAATCACTGCCCCCTTGCGTGATCTGACAAAAAATGACACATTGTGGCAATGGCATCCAGAACATGATGCCGCTTTTGATAAAATCAAACAGTCATTAATAAATCCTCCTGTTCTGGGCATTTATGACAGTACCAAACCACTCGTGTTACAAGCTGACGCTTCACAGTCAGGCCTAGGGGCCTGCCTTATGCAAGGTGGGCAACCCTTGGCATATGCATCCCGAAGCCTAACACCCTCAGAGGTGCGTTACTGTCAGATAGAAAAGGAACTTCTCTCTATTGTGTTCGGTGTAGAGAAGTTCCACCAGTATACTTATGGCAGGCCAGTCAATGTACATACCGACCACAAACCCCTAGTAACAATTTGTGACAAAAGCATAGACAAGACGTCTGCCAGACTACAACGAATGCTGCTCAGACTATTAAAATACAACTTGCATGTTACATATGTACCCGGAAAGTTGCTTCATGCTGCAGATACCCTATCACGTGCCTATTTGACTGACCCAGTCAGTGATGATCCCACCCTAACATGTGTAGTTCACTCTATTGTAAAACATCTGCCAATGTCTGAAGCCCGGAAAACCGAGTTTAAACAGGCAACTATGCAAGACACGACTTTACAAACGCTGACTTCATATCATCAAAATGGGTGGCCCAAATACAAGTCACAAGTTGATGACAATACCAAATACTATTGGAACCTGAAGGACGACATTCACACAACGGAAGGATTAGTCTTCCTTCGGGACAGACTGGTTGTGCCACAGAGTTTAAGACCCTTTTTATTATCACTGATTCATGAGGGACACTCTGGCATCGAGCGTAGCAAAATGCGTGCTCGTAAAACTCTATTCTGGCCGCAGATGACTGTTGACATTGAGGATTATGTAAACAAGTGTAAAACGTGTTTAAAGTTCCGTAAGACTCAAAGGAAAGAGCCTATGATTGGTCATGCTATACCTGACCGTCCTTGGGAAAGATTAGCAACAGATATCCTTAAATTGGGAACAAAAATTTACTTAGTTGTGATGGACTATTATAGCAAGTGGCTGGAGCTCATACAGATAAAATCCAAAACAGCATCAGAGGTAATCAACACGCTTCAGTCTCTCTTCGCACGCTTGGGTATCCCGGACACCCTAGTCTCGGATAATATGCCATTTGCCAGCCGGGAATTTAAATCCTTTGCAAAGAATTGGGATTTTGAATCCGTTACAACTAGCCCTACATATCCACAATCCAACGGCCTAGCTGAGCGAGCCGTATCAATGGTAAAAGACATGTTACGGAAAGCACAAGAGGAAAACAGAAGTGTCTATGAGGCACTCATGGAATATCGTAGTACACCAGTAAAGGGATTGGGATTAAGCCCTTATGAAATATTGTTTAACAGAAACATGAAAACAAAGATACCTATCTGCTCAAAACTCTTAGAGCCTGTTCTTCAAACAGGTATCAAGGACAAACTTACTGTGCGTCAGGCAGTACAGAAACACTACTATGATAAAGGACATGGTGTGCGAGAACAAACCTTGCTGACAAAAGGTGAAAATATTCTAGTTCAAAGGAACAAAACCTGGGAACCGGCACAAGTAGTAGCCCTACACCCAACACCACGGTCATACATAATCAAAAATTCAAACAATACCGTACTGAGACGTAACAGAGGAGTCCTTGCCCCGAGTCACTACCCCCCAATGTTTTCAAATCCAGAGTTGTTAGCCAATACAGTCAAAGACAACCCGCAACAAGGACCCATGTCTCCTGTGAAAGAAAACCCAAAAAGGCAAGTGGCCCCTGTTCCAAAACCCCATCCAACGATAACCAATCCTACTATCTCGGCTAGCACAAGCTGCACCCGCAGTGGCAGGAATGTTAAACGTCCGCAAAGATATCAAACTTAATGCAACCCAGCATCTGTATGTTTTGAAGAGTAAATTTAAATTGTTTTGGTAAATCAATGAACTGCATAAATGCCATTATTTCCATATCTATGTATGTTATTGTTAATAATATGTATGGTTATTGTTAATAATATGTATGGTTATAATCGACGTTATACTATATATTTATATATCTGGTTATGTTAAACGCCAGTTGATACTGGTGAGTGTTTTTGGGAAAAACTTAGGTGGTGAGATGTGATAGTTACATTCTGTTAAATTTAGGAGGAAATTTAAATTGTTTTGTTAAATCAATTGAACTGCATAAATGCCATTATATCCATACCTAGGTATGTTATTGTTAATAATATGTATGGTTATAATCGACGTTATATTATATATTTATATATCTGGTTATGTTAAATGCCAGTTGATACTGGTGAGTGTTTTTGGAAAAAACTTAAGTGGTGAGATGTGATAGTTGTGACAGCTGGGACTTGGCCCTACGCCATGTTGATGACGTAGGGGTAGAGTCGAGTAGGCTGTGGAACCAGGCTGGACAGAATATGGGAAGGCAGTGGTTCTAGAGAGGTGGGCGTGAATATGGCAGTTGGCTAGAGGTGTGTGAGTATGGACTACAGAATAAATTATGTTATCACGTACAATAAGGCCTATGTGTTCCTTTATTTAATAATTACGTCCAGTGTAAGTCCTGAACATAAGACAATCATTTTGTAAGCGATGTTTAAAATCTGGAAAAAGGAAAGAAACCTTTGAAAATTAAGGCAACTCGTCGATTCGTAAAAATTATTTTGTATTGATTTAAATGTACATTTTTTTAAAATTATTATTTTAAATAATCAAATATGTAGGCATATATTGTTTATTTATTTGTTTATATATATATATATATATATATATATTATTATTTTTTACTTTATTCGTTGTAAGAGTCTTTCCCTACACAAATACAAATGAAACAAACTTATCATACTTATAACGTATAACTTAATCAGATTGTAACATTAATTAAGTGATATGACAAATATATTTATTTCATTTTCTATAAAAATTTGACTGATTATTTGCGGCATTGCGTGCAGAAAAAAAAATGTCTCAATAATAATGTTGCTTTGATATTAATTTTCATTTTAATCATTACACTGTTTTTTTTTTAAATTTAATTAGTATTTTAAATGTTTAAATTAAAATCTTATACATATATTATTTAATAAACATTATTGAATTAATGTGTGTGTTAAGAATAGAGCGTCTGAAGCGAAGAACTTGATATGTAAATGCGAGTCGCACTAGATATGGATATTGTATATGTATGAATAGCAAGCAAGTTTCACTAAATAAAACATTCAACGACCTCAATGGAAAACAACTTTGATTTTTTATTTTTTGCTTCGTCTTACATTGAGTGGTGAAAGACAATAAATAATAATAGAGAAACATGGTTCGTAGTGTCATACGCTTCGGACCAGCGCCCTAATCGCATGAGCCACCGGTTACTGCAAAGAAGATCATAATAATTTTACAAATAAAAATGTATAACAACGTAATTATTTCAATTTATTTGTAATTTTATCTAAACTACTTCAGACAGTTCTTTGTCTTGTCGGAGTGCCACAACTCAATCTGTACAGGCATTTCTGGGTGCTTGTGCGTCGACTTCGCGGCTAAACCGCCAAACATCTTCGCCCCAAACGCTCTACTGCAACCACATATTTAAGAAGATTTTGTACAACTGACCTCTCCGAATAGTTTCAAAGATATGGGGTCAAATCCAGTTGGTTTAAACTCAACGGGTCGGTTGGCTCTCATCATTACTATCAACATACATCGGGTGAAGCTTGAAGAGACTCTTGTCCAATCACAGCAGCTGGCCACCGCGTCCCCCACCGCGGCGCTCTGTGGCAATATAAACAAATTAGTCATACCATTGAGCGTATAGTTGATATATAAACAAAAAGTTACATAATAGTATAGTTATATACTCAATGGTACTGTAGGATACAAGTTCAGAAGACTCTATACAAGTCCTACTTTGTACAGATCGTTATTTAAGCGGGGACAACCTTGACTGTGAGATAAAGAAGAAAAGCAAATTTTGGCGGCAGAGATGAGATTCCTGGGGAGCACAGTGGCCAAGACAAGAAGGGATAGGAAAAAAATAGGACATTAGAAAAATACTGGGTGTAGAGAAGTTGATAAACAAGATAGGAAGGGCATGGTTGAGATGGTTTGGACGTTTGAAGCGAATGACGGAAGAGAGGATGTCGAAGAGAATGTGTGGAAAAAGAATCGAAGGAAGATAAGACGTGGGAGGACAATGAAAATATATAATAATAATATAGAAGGATATTTACTAGCAAGATGAGAGAGATGATGTTTGTGGAAGATTATGGAAGGATTGGAAAAAACATTTGGTTGCTAAACTCATGCGGAATCAGCCAGATTCGGGAAACGGTGATGGATGATGATGATGATGATGAGTTTATATTTAGCACAATATTATGTTTGTAAAATTTAATCAATATCCTAACAATAATAATATATAACTTAGGAAAATGAATATGTATACATCTCAACTTACCTGTTCAGTTATAAAAGTAGCCAATGCGCTCGTCACGAGGTAGAAACATGAAATTTGAAACGATACATACACCCATAGTCCGACTTTGAATGTGATAGTGGTGTTCTGCGAAGTAGAGAAGTAATTATGTAATAAATTAATACTACAGCGTAAAATGTCTGTAAAGGTTACTCCAGAGTACTTGTCAGACCGACTGGGGTACACCGTAGCGCCCCAGAGTGAGATGGACTGACGGAGTGGTCGTCGAGACACCTTCTGAGTTTTGTGAAGGTGGTGAAAAAGGATCCAAGCTTCGAGAGCGTTTATTTGGCGCTGAATGTGCTGATAGTATCACCAGGCGATAATAGAAGCCTTATTATTTGTACCAATACTTATTCAAGTAAATTAATAATTAAAAAGGGTACTTCAATGGGAACAATGACTAGACAACCATATCCTGGTTAACGATAAATGACCAATAATCCAAAAGCTGATGACATTCCTAAAAATAATACTATAGTTATATAATACTAGTATTAATTTTGACACACATCATATGGACTTGGGTATCTAGCATAAATAACATTATGAATTAACGAGTAAACTCACTGTCGCTACGATCATTACTGCGCCCGCATATACAACCATATTGACTATAACTACGGCAAAGTAAAGTATTTTATCAGGTAATCATATTCGTTTGTCAATCTGAAACATAAATTATTAATTATATTAATAATTAATTTAATTAGGCAAACTGACATATTGTGTACATATGGGTCGCATACACAGCACACATAGTATTTAAAATATTACAAAGTATATTATTGTAAAACTATGTATACATTTGGATGTAAAACTTACTGCAACAAATATTGATGGGCTTTCACACATTTCACCAGTTGCAGTTTCATTTCTGTTTCAAGATCGTGGTCTGAAGGTTCTATTTTCTTTGGATGGAGATTTAAAAGTGATGAATCGGTGCTTTGGTTTACTAATCTGGGCATGCCAAATGATTCATTAAAAGATGGATCACAATTTCTGTGATTGTGCCTCAAATGTCTTCCATAGTTATTTCCTACATCTGTATTAAAGTATTTATTGTGAGTTTCATGCATCTTTCGACGTTTGATATTTTCTAATGACACCTTTTCAATATTTCCAAAATTGTTACATATCATTTTAAAATACGCTCCTAAGTATAATGGCAAACAAATAAGAAATAACGAGCGTTGTTAAAGCATTTGATGAAGTAGCAAGAAAGATTATCAAGACAACATTAACCAGTAGAGTTATTTCATAGATCGGCGATGACCCATCATCAAAAGGGTACCAACCTCTGCAACACAGAACAAACGATTGTTGTTAGTTTTCCTTTGTTTAACCTTCGGTTTGTAAAATACCTTTGAAGAAAGGTCAAAAAATTAAAAATATATATATTTGTATCCAACACCAGAAACATGTTTTGAACATTGTTCTCCGCAGAGCGGCTAAGGGTGACAATGGAAGATCGTTTTCAATCGGGGGCACACTTGGCGATCTGCTTCACCCCCTTTGCCAACAGCACGTGGTGTTCCCAAGTATAGTCACCCTCTCAAGTACTGACCACGCCCGATGTTGCTTTTCTTCGGTGATCTATCGAGAACCGGTATATTCATCATGGTCAGGCCGTTGGCAGTTCCGTAGGCGAAATATCACAGTTAAATATATAAAAGATTAGTGAAATGTCGAAAACTATACTTAAATAATCGAGTAATTTTCGTGCATCATACCTGAGAAACTGTGCGCGATAAGGGATGGAACCAAATGCTGCGTGAAAGATGATGCATCCGAACATAAACGGGCACACTAGGATGATAAAAGATTTCGTCATTTTATTACAAAACTTTTCAATTTTCTTAAGCAGAAGCTTGTTATCTTCAGTATCAAATTCTCCTCTCGTTTGGAATTCTGCGAACCTTATCAAAAGTTTGTTGAATCCGTCCCGTTGAAAGAATATTAGTGCATGGCAAATACAAAGGTAAGTAAAAAGATACAGGGGGTAAAAATTATCTACGACATATTCGTTGTTGCCCCAGTGTATGAACATGCCAACTGGATGAACAAGAGTTGAACTGACAAAAAGAAATAATATCATAAGCCAGGGATGGTGGTTGCGGATAAATGATAAGCCCTGTCGTAGACGGGGGTTGCGCAATATGAAGCCAGCCAGGCGGGGGTTGAAGTCCTGCAGGTAAAACTCAAGGTCGTGCGCGGGATCCTCGGGTAGATATCCTGGGGAAAGAAAAATACCATTTCAAAAAATGACTTTGTTTCATTGACATATTTGTTGTTGATTGTTAGTATCGTAACTAAGAAACTTATCTTACCTTGCCAGAACACAAACTTTGTACTAAGGTCCATAAGTTCTCTTTTCCTCTTCAACGGCATAGTTGGCTCAAGACCGCGCGTAGCTATGAAACCTAAGGAGCAATGCAGCTCTGTCTCTATCTTACTTTATGTAAGCAGTAGGCAATGCCACCTAGGTCAGATATGTCTTCTTTGTTATTCCTTATTTACAAAGAGAAAATGAAATGAGAAATAAGGAAGTCACTTCTTAAGCAGTCTTCAGCCCTGTGTGCACGTTATGACCACCAAACAAACTTTTTATTGCCACTTATAAGTGTACTGTTGAGTGCGCTTAAAAACACTGACAAACTAACTATCTAACTAACTTACCAACTAACTTACTAACTAACTTACCAACTTACTAACTAACTAACTTACTAACTAACTGCAAGTGTGCACGTTGAAACGCTGTCGACTGGAGCTGGCACTGATCACCTACTTTGTGACCTTACACTCAACTAAATTCATGTTTCACAATATGGCGATTTGAACCAAATACATTATTTACAACAAGTATATTGACGTATTGGTTTCTCATTATTTCTGATGACAAAGTATCAAAGCTCGTGTAAAACTTGTAAAAGAGAATGGGAAATGTAGCATAAAATTATATTTTTGGAAACATCAAAAGACCAACAATCAAGTCAAATGCACCATGATTAATGGACAACTAGTCAAAGGCGGGGCTTAGCTAGTTCCGAAAAATCCAACAGATAGCGCCGCGAACTGTGGGACAAGCTGCAACTAAGTGTGGTTGGCGCAATGGACTTCAACGTGTTTTTACGCCCGTACGGGTGGAAAAAAATCCTTGAAAAATATGTTATTTTTTAGAATGGGCTTAGCCAAAGACTATGTAGATCAAGAAGGAAGCCAGCTGCTTTTAAGGGAAGGCTGTTGTATTGTATGTATCGTAAAAAGCAGGCCTGGGTTTAACTCTAGGGGTAGGCGGAGGCCTAGGTTCTAATCCTAGGCCTACACGGCTAGGACTAGACACACCTCTTTGCTAAGATTTAGGCCTAGAAATGTACCCCTCTTTATAGTTTATACACAGTTTAGGCCATTAACCTTGGAATTTTTAGACCTAGGCCTACCTTAAAAGCAAAATCAATGCTATACTGTTAGTTTTAACCTACCAATAAGCAGAAGCTAGGCCTAGTTGTTATTTTCCTTTCCATATAAACCTACCCTAACTACTAGATAGGCCTACTTTTATTATCTTAGGGGTCAACTGTATGTAAACATAAAAAACTTAACTAACGATGTATGCAATACTTAATGGAAATAAAGCAACATTCTATTCTATTCTAGCTAGGTCTAGGCCCTACACCTAAACAAAAGTAGCCTGTCTAGTGCTTAGGTCTCTCTCTTGTGCAGAATTATAGGGCCGCGTCAAAAAGGTCTACTCATTAGCCTGCCTACTACAAGCATTAAGTTTAGAATGAAGATAGTTGGCCAGTCCGGGAAATAAAAAAATGGGTAAACACATGGGCAGGGCTCCATCTCGCAAACACTTAAGTTTGCCATGAGGAATTTGCGTAATCGGAATCCACGAAATGCAAAGAACATTATAGGCCTACAAGCATGGTATCACATGTTTTCGCAAAACATTTCTTATCTATCTGATTTTAACTTCCCACGTCTTATTTCTTAACTTGATATCCTTCGGAAACGAGGGTTAAGACACCCCTCCTATTTGAGCTCTTGACGAACATCGTGAAACAACACAATATTGAACCATTTCAATCCAGAAATCCAGTCTTTAGTGTGGTACAGTAAGGCTGTCAGTTAAAATCGTCCCACAGTACGGCCATCTTTGAGCACATGTTTGAGTCGTGACGTCAGGGGGCGGAGTTAGATACTCGTCCATTGGATGAGCGAAGCGAAGACTTCAATTTCACTGACCCCCCCAAAAAATTTAGCTCGGGTGTTTTTTTTTTTTTTTTTTCGTTTGTTTGTATTTTTGTCTGTTTGTTCGCTCTCTACCAGGCAAACGGCATATCTGATTTTGATGAAAATTGGAGGGGACCTTCGAAATCTCTGAAATTAGAGCTGTATTGTTTTTGGGTACAATCGAAGAAATATTTCTCATGAATATCGCACTTTTACGATTTTTTGCGATTTTTTGCGCGATATTTTCGTGCCATTTGGGCCAATTCTGACCAAACGGGTGGGGCTACAACGTTCATTGGATGAGCGTAGCGAGCGAAGCAAGTGAAGCGAAGACTTCAATTTCACTGACCCCCAAAAAATTTAGCTCGGGTGTTTTTTTTTCTGTCTGTTTGTTAACTCTCTACTAGGCAAACGGCATTTCCGATCTTGATGAAAATTTGACAGAACCTTCGAAATCTCTGAACTTAGACTTGCTACGTTTTTGGGTACAATCGAAGAAATATTTCTCATGAATATCGTACTTTTACGATTTTTTTCGATTTTTAGTGCGATATTTTCGTGACATTTTGGGCGAATTCTGACCAAACGGGTGGGGCTACAACGTTCATATTATACATGGACATTAAGGTTATGGTGATGTAGTACCTTTTGAAAGAAAATGTTGAAAAAGTTAGCCAGAATCTATAGATATAAAGCTTTTAATATAAGTTTTTTGATTTTTTGTGCTATATTTTCGTGCCATTTGGGCCAATTCTGACCAAACGGGTGTAGCTAAAACGTTCATATTATACATGGACATTGAGGTTAAGGTGATGTAGTACCTTTTGAAAGAAAAAGTTGAAAAAGTTAGCCAGAATCCATAGAAATAAAGCTTTTAATATAAGTTTTTTACGGTAAATAATACCAATTGACAAGTAATAATAGAAGCTTGACAACAAACACCTACAATGCGTAGGCAGCAAAACAAAGCACTTGCAAAAGTAAAGATATCCCACGCAAACTAAAAACTTTAAAAAGCTCATCCATCAACGCGGCGGGACTTTACCGTTTTCCTAGTTTTAACAAATTAGGAAACTTAAATAAACACTGAACTTTGAATAATGTTGAAGATAGTCCGAATCGAAGATTTCAATGCACGAACTAAATGTTTCCCCCCAATTTTATGTAATTCTTTATAATCGGCACCTCCACCAACAACGAGCGCGGTAGTAGCTTCGCTCCCAGTTTTGGATACTACCGTACACGTGTCATATTAGTTAAATATTTATAATCTACTATATTTGAACTTAAAATTGATTCTATAGCTAGATGATTTGCCTATGTTATTTGAACGGCGGATTGGACAGATGTACAACATAATTTATTTTACGTTTCATGAGAAACAAGTTGCATGCCACGAAGATCAAAGTACAGTAAGGTAAAACTTTAATGTAAATATTTGCAATTTAGAGTACAGTGACAGTTGGGTGTTCTAAAGTATGCTTGTAATGTAAAAATATTGCTTGGTTACAAATACTGAAATCGAAATGTAGCCCTATATTTGACTACTTAAATGACTCTAAAGCCACAAGTCACGTGATCAGTTCTAGCTACATGCAGCGAAAAACGCTTTCTCAGATCACATGAATAATAACATACAGTTGGCATTTTATGGCATTATATTTTTATAAATCGATTATATTCTAGGCGGAAAATTTACATGTAATCGATTAACTTTGTCCCTTTTCATTCGAAACTGAAATTATCGGTCGTGGGATACATTAATTTGAACGGGATAACCCCAGTTTATACAATCTATAACTAGAAATAGTAAAGTTAAATAATAATTTCGTTTCCATTAAAATGCTACATAAATTAAATACGTGTTTTTTTTTCTAATAATATAATTACATTTTTTCAATTTATTTACAAACATACTCGCGAAAAAGAGATCTGACTGATATTACGAGCGAGTATAGACAATACTTTACATAAATATTATATCAATGCCCTTTATAGAAGTGTATTATTATGTAAAAACTTTTCGCGTTCAGTGGTTTCTTCCGCGAAAGTTTTAGATTATACTCCCTGATTTGCTGTTCCTGATTTTTGGCAAACCTCATATTCGTTTGAGTGGGATCGTCTAATAAATCAGTTTTTTTTCTTTTCGTTTTTCTATTTTAATGATTTTCTCCTTTTCCTTTTCCTTTCCTTTTCTTTTCTTTTTCTTTTCTTTTCTTTTCTTTTCTTTTCATTCCCCACCCTTTTCCATATTTGATTCATTCATTAAATGCATTTAATATCATTTTTATTTGTTACCAAAATTGTTGTTTTAAATGCTTTGTTGGTGTAATGCTACTTTTTCAAATATTTACTTAAATGTAGTTTATTGTTGTTTCTGCATCTATGTAATTAGATTTATTTAGTTGTCCTCCTTTGTAAATCAGTTTTTATAACTGAATTGGATAGACGTTAAATGAATAATAAATAAATAAATAAATATTTATTAATTATTTATTATTATTTATTATGTCTTTTGTAAAAGAAAAGCACTAAACATAATACGTTTTTCTAAAATTTGCATTAATTTTTATTCAAATCTTATAATTATTTATTTATTTGTTGAATTAACCTACACATACATAGTGTTTATTATCCAGGTGGGATAAAGGCCAGCTATAGGCCTTTTCTACCACCCAACCTTTATACTAAAAACATTTTTACAGATGTATAATTTGTTAATCACAATCAACAAGAACATATTTAAAGATATTAAATTAACATTCTTAAAGTACACACACACATATATATAATATATATACGTTTTAAACAATCCCTAATTCATACCATAAATACTGAGTTGCCTACAGTAGTTTAGATCAAGTAATAGTATGTTGTGAGTTTACAACGTATTATTGTGCATTTTGTTATTTGTCAGCATTTACAAGGCATTTTGTGAAATACAATTCATTATAGTGCAGGAAGGCTAATCTATAATACAGGGCACATGAATCCCTCTGTAGCCCATAACAGGGATCACAGAGTTATACATTCATCAACATAATATTCAAATTAATATCGTTAACATACATTTAATACACCAAGAGAACATTACATAACATCTACAGAAAGGGCAAATGAACATTGAATAGTATAGAAACATAGAAAGAAGTAGCGTTCCTTCACAAATCAGAGTTTACTTAAAATCAAATGTTAATAAAACTTTTTTTATAACTTTTTTGTTACATTTAAACAATCTTAAATGAGATTGTCTTTGCCGTAAGTGAGTTTTTATGTGTCTAAGTGACCTCTTCCTCTTCGGGTTGTCTGAACTGATTATTTTAAAAACGTAGTAAGCTGCGTGATCATTTTGTAAGCGATGTTTAAAATCTGGAAAAAGGAAAGGAACCTTTGAAAATAATGTAACTCGTCGATTCGTATTTTTTTTTTGTATTGACTTAAATGTTCATTTTTAAAAATTATTTTTAATAATCAAACATGTAGGCCTATATTCCTTTTTAATTTTTTTTTAAGAGTCTTTCGCTATATAAATATAAATGAAATAAACTTAACTAGATGAAATATATGTATGAATCAGTCAAGGAAAGATCGTAACATATTGATTTAATATACTGGTAATCAAAAATATATTCTATCAAAAATTTGACCGCTAATTTGCGACATTGCGTGCAAAAAAACCATATCGATAATTATTTTGCTTTGATATTAATTTTCCTTGAAATATAAATTATGCAATTTTTTTGCAATTATTATTAAATTAAAATCTTATAAAAGTTATACGTTAGACGCACGTACATAATTGTATCAATACTACTTCAGACGAATCTTTGGATTGCCGGAGCGTCACAACCCAAGTTGTAAAAATATAGACATAGTTTTAAGAATTAAATTCATTGTTAGGTGCTTGCAAACGCGAGAAAATGTTAAACAAAGTTAAGTCCATTCGAAATCTATTAATTTATTTAATAATACTTTGTATTTCTAATTTTTATTTTAATTAAAAGACTTCACAGCTAGAGCGGCAAACTCTACGCTTCAAGCGCTCTACCGTAATATCAACAACTGACCTCTCCGAAGAGTTTCATCGATATGGGGTCAAATCCAGTTGGTTTAAACTCAACTAGTCGGTTGGCTCTTGTCATTACTATCAGAATACATCGGGTGAAGCTTGAAGACACTCTTGTCCAATCACAGCAGCTGGCCACCGCGTCCCCCACCGCGGCGCTCTGTGGAGGGAATAGAATGACGGAAAGGACGACCAAGATAATGTATGAACAAGACATCATTGTGTAGTATGTGTAGGAGTACGACTAAACGAAGTTCAAAATCTCATTTAAATTTGCAAATAATGATAGGATTCGAGCAGAGAATGTGCGTTCGTACCTTTCGAACTACGGTTTCATGTTGCGAAAGATAATTATTTTGCATACTCTGAACAGGTGATACCAATCCTCCTACTAGGCTTGTTTTTCAAACTTATGGTCCCTCTAAAATTTTAAATAGTCTAAAAAATCGTCTTAATAAAATATAGAGTTTTGAGTACTCGCAAGAAAAAAAGCTGTGCCATATGAAAAAAGACTACCTATGAACAAGAAATGATTTTTAAGTCATCTGTCAGAGGTTGAAAAAAAAAACAGGAAATGATGATTTCTCTTTAACTAATCTGAAATGTACGAAAGTGCTCCACTCTGGACGATGAGCATCGACGTCCAAGCTTGACAATTGAAGACATAAGAAGACGGGAGAGGATTAGGAAAAGATGGAAGGATATATCATAGCAGAAGATTAAGAGGCAAGAAGAAAGAGCTGGGAAGATGTGGAAGAGATACAATTATAGGAGGATGGAAATAAGTGAAAAATGTGGTTGCATACACCAAGCACACCCCGCGGGCCAGAAGCGGAAAACGGCGATGGATGATTATGACGATGACGTATATTTTATTAATACACTCCAAACGATAATATAGTTGATTTTAACTAAGCGAGTAAGAATATGTTATTTTCTTTATTTTTTGTTACACCTTTTGAGATTGGTAGACCCTCATTGTACATATATAGGAGAAAACATATTATACAACTTCACTTACCTGTACAGTTATGAAAGTAGCCAAGACGCTCTTTACAAAGTACATACATGAAATTTGAAACGAGACATACACCAATAGTCCGACTTTGAATGTTATAGTGGTGTTCTGAAAAGAAGAGAAATAATATATGTAATTCATTTTCAAAATCAAGAATGGAAATGTGCTACATTATTCAACGTATTGTATGAACAGCATGCAAATTAATACATCGCAAACTATAAATACATGGAAAAGAGTTCTAAACAATGATAAATTAACTTTCTGTAACACGAGCAAACGAATGAATACTGTTTTTATTCAGGAATCAAGTCTATAATAACTTACCAGCAGAGATAAAAAGAAATCAAATCGTTGGATGTATTTAAGAGGGAACTTAGTAAACATATTAAAAATTCAAGAGTGAAAAATTGTTTGTAGGTACTGTAAAGAATAACTTATATTGTTACTTTGTGTAAAATTTGTTGTTGATTGTATAGTTTTTTGTGTACATGATATGTAAAAAAAACTTATCTTTGAAAGAATTGTAATTTTGTTATGTTGTTAGATGTTGGTAAGAAAACTATGTTTGTATTTGCAGCTGAATGTAGCTAATAAATATAATCTAATCTTATCTAACATGCCAATTACAATTTAAACCCCAATGGGTCCAATGCGTTGACAACCATATCCTGTTCTATGATAATATTATTTATTGATCAATATTTGATAACCGCGGCAGACATTCTAAATATTATCCTATCGACAGTAACCCAATGGCCTTGCGTCTTTTCATGCACCACTACATTCTCAATACTGTAAATAACATGAATTATTAAATCAACTCACTGTCGCGACGAGCATTATCGCGCCCGCATAAACAACCATGTTCACCACCACTAACGCAGAGTATATGTACGTCATCAAAGAGTCATATTCGAGTGTCAATCTGAAACAAATATTATAATTGTCTTTAAAAATGTATCAAGCTAACTGACATAGCATTTTATACATGTGCCATAGGGCCTACATAACACATAAAAGATTCAAAATTTTACAAAAGCTATAGAAAAATAACAAAGATATTGATTCACAATATAAAATATAGTTTGGATATAATAACTTTGGAATAAATATATAATTCTGTAATCGAAGCACATTCGCTGCACTTGCTTGTCAGTCATTCTCGGTAAAGCACAATGAAGGGAATACAAGTTGGAATATGTTAAACTTACTGCAACAAACACTGATGGGCTTTCACACATTTCACCAGTTGCAGTTTCATTTCCGTTTCAAGTTCGTGGGCGGAAGGTTCTATTTCCTTTGCACAAAGATTAACAGGTGACCCATTGGTTCTTTGGCTGTAGAATGTTTGATGACGTGTACTTCGGTTTACTAATCTGGCCATGCCAAATGATTCGTTAAACGATGGATCACTCTTTCTTTGTTTGTGCCTCAACTGTGATCTATAACGGTTTCCAGTATTTGTCGTTGTTGGTCTAATTTCATTAATCTTTCGTCTTTTGATATTTTCTAGTGATAATTTTTCAATATTTTCGAAGTTATTACATATCATTTTAAAATAAGTTCCTAAGTATAAAGGCGCAGAAATGACGATCGTTAACAAAGCGTTCGATGAATACTCAATTAAAATTAGCAGTAGAACATTAACCAATAGAGTTATTTCATAGATCGGCGATGACCCGACATCAAATGGAAGCCAACCTCTGCAACATAAGGCGAGCGATTATAATAAAATAATGAAACTTTTAGAGCAGTAGAGGGTAATAATGTAATGAATTATTTGGACTGTACACTGCACTTGTAAATAAAGAAAACTATGTGAAACAATATTTCGACAACTGTTTAGTCGTCTTCAACGTCTTCTGTTGTTATGTCAAATGTCATAGAACCCGTTGAAGACGACTGAACAGTTGTCGAAATATTTTTTCACGTAGTTTTCTTTATTTACAAGTGCAGTGTACAGTCCAAATAATTCATTACATTATCAAGCGATTATAAATCGATGAAAAATATTGACGTGTTGACGTCAAGACATCCCTAGGGCCTATATCCTATACCAAGTTACAAGTAAACTTCATACAACCATTAGACCGTCATCGTTGTCAAAGCTATTTACAAAAAATATACATTTTCCACTTTTTTTTTTCAAAATGTTCCAAGAATTTTAAATACGAACTCAACTAACATGCATTTTTGTTAATTGGCTATTGGCTATGTCAAATAATTTTAAAAACTACAAATTGCATATTTTTAAATATGTCTTTATCCATTAAGTCTAAAAACTAAACAAAATGAATGGCTGTGGTTGATCATTCAAACTATGATACGCATACAGAAAATGTGTAAAAAACGATCGTAAATGTTGTTAAATTATGTTTAATAATGACTATTAAGGGGGTTTTGCCCGTGTATTGTAATACTTTACTTGCCTGAAAAACTGTGCGCGATAAGGGAGTGCACCAACGACTGCGTGGAAGATAATGCATCCAAACATGTAAGAGGATACGATGAGGATAAAGGATTTCGTCAAATTATGAGAAAATCTTTCTACTTTCTTAAGCAGAAGCCTGTTATCTTCGGTATCAAATTCTCTTCTCGTTTGGAATTCTGCGAACCTTATCAACATCCTGTTAAATCCATCCCTTTGAAAAAATATTACTGCATGGCAAACACCAAGAAAAGTAAAAAGAAAAAGGGGGTAGAAATTATCTACGACATATTCGTTGTTGCCCCAGTGTATGAACATGCCAACTGGATGAACAAAGTTGAACTGACAAAAAGAAATAATATCATAAGCCAGGGATGGTGGTTGCGGATAAATGATAAGCCCTGTCGTAGACGGGGGGTGCGCAATATGAAGCCAGCCAGGCGGGGGTTGAAGTCCTGCAGGTAAAACTCAAGGTCGTGCGCGGGATCCTCGGGTAGATAGCCTGGGGGAAAAAAAAACACGTTGCAAAATAAATGCATAAAGAAAATATTTTCTCATTTTATAATTGTTATTTAAATTAAATTAAATTATTTATTTATTAAATATGTTGTGGATTGAAATAACAATATTCCAGTGTAAGCCGTCATATTTGATGCCTATTTTTTTAGCACCAAAACTTGTTTTAAACATAATTCTCCGCATGCGGCTAAAGAGAGACAACACACATGAGATAGTTTTATATCGGGGCACACGTTGGCAATCCTCGTCACTGTATACTATATACAAATATACTAAATATACTAAATAATTAAACATAAAACTTCTATGCAAGGTAAGCCTCCTTTAAAACAACTAAACGTAATCTTACCTTGCCAAAACAGGTACTTTGCACAAAGGTCCATAAGTTCTCTATTCTTCTTCACCGGCATAGTTGGCTCAAGACCGCGCGTAGCTTTGAAACCTGAGGAGCAAGGCTCACTCTTTATTGTACTTCTGTACGTTATGTGGATGTCTTCTTTGTTATTTCTTTGATTCCTACAGAAATTTTGATAGTAAAATATATTGTGCCATATAAAATAAAACGTTAACATGTTACATTCAACAATTTAAATGAATATGAAACTTTAACTTAAATAAATGAATTCGTACTTAGAGACTACCCACTCAGTCACACGACTGCTTCTCAGTATTATTTTACTAACATGTTTACGAGAACATAAAATAAACATACATAATACATAACATACATTATATGTAAGAAAATTATATTTATTTTGAGTATTCCGTGTTTATCGAAATTAATTTTAACTTTTAACAAAAACACGAGACATAAAATTATCTGGATCTCAGCAAGAAAAACTTGGGATTCAAAAATAAAATTTTATATAACATTCTCCCAATGACAATTAAAGATATACCACAATTATTTTTTAAAACATAAAAATTAATTAACCAAATGTTTAGCACTAATCGTATACTACGGTTAGCGGACACTGGGACCAAACATCTAGAACCGGTATGTACCTTATACTAGCGTAATGCACAATGGTACCATTACCGGTTACGTCGATGCCGTCAGTATGTAGTATTTTTTAAAGTGAAAATTAAATGAGGAATTCACTTTAGAGACAGTTGTCGTCAACAGACCTGTGCACGTTGAAACGCTGCCGACCGGAATTGGCATTGGTCACCTACTTTGTGACCTAACCTTCACCTAAATTGATGGTTGACAATATGGCGATTTGGAAAATATACATTATTTACAACTTTTATTGACGTATTGTTTTATTTTTATTTCTGCTGACTAAGTATAGACGCTCGTGTGAAACGTAAAACATGTTTTTTAAAATTAAAGGGCCGAATGTGAAATCACAGAAGAGAAGGAAAAATTATTAGTAGAGCTATATTTTTGGCAACATCAAAAGACCATCAAACATGTCAAATGCACCATGAAAATGGGATAATATGTACATTTAATTTCAATGAAGTTATAAAACAAGATATATTGATATTGAAATAATATTAAAACAAATTAATTTTTTTAATCAGAATTGGGATCACTTAAATGCAAAATTAACCTTATTAAAGGGCGTCATGCCAACTTGGGGGTAACTACCGATAGGCAGGCGTTTATTTATTGGCATTGCCCTTCGATAAAGAATTATATAGATAGATTGTTCTCGGTACCCTAGGGTCGGAAAGATGGGGATATTCTTCCTCAGAAAGAGAAATTTTTAATCATACTAAAATATATCAACGCTGGATGAAGTAAGGTGCTTTTCTTTATTACTAAAATTATTTATTTTACTAAATAAATACACTTTTATACAGTGTTAGTTAAAATGTTGAGGAATATTAGAGTTGTAGATTTCAATGCATGGACTGAACGCATTTTTAATTTAAACCCCTCTATATTCTCGGCACCTCCACCAACAACGCTTTGATCAATGGAATAGAAAGTATTATTTATTTTGTCTTTTCTTCTTCGGCGATTTGTTGATATAGTAGCTTCGCTCTCTATTTTGGGTACTACCATACCAGTATCATTAGTTTAATATTTATAACTCTCTTTGAACTTAACTTGATTCACTAACTAGATAATTTTTTGCAATTTGAATGGATGGTTGCGAATATGGTTGAACAATATTATTTTTTCGATTCATTCATATAGGAAGATGCACGAAGAATAAAGTGCAATACATATTTTCAATAGAGTGTACAGTTAGTCTGGTGTTCTAAAGTATGCTTGTGATGTAAAGGTACTGCTGGGTTAAAAATACTTTAATCGAAATGTAGTCCTATATTTGACGACTTTTTTGTGATCCAGAAACTATAGTCACGTAAACATTATTCCCATAATCATAATATAATATTATATAGATTTATAACATTATAATATAATTTTACCCTTTAGACTCCCGGATAAAACTTAAGGAACGGTCCTTTTCACAGGAATTATATAAAGAAGGCATTGTAGCTTTAAATGTAGACACATCGATTGTATTCTTGGTGGAAATATTAATTTATTCAATGAACTACAAAAATGAAATGTGGGTTCTCGGATACTATAATTTGAACGGGATTATTTCCTTTTAAATAATGTATAACTGGAAATAGAAAAGGGAAATATAACATCGTTTTGCCATAAACATGTTACATCAATAAAATATATTTCTTTATTTTCGAACGTTATATAATACAATAATTAAGTTTTTTAATTTTTTTCTAAAACATCATGTGGCTAAAAATCTGACTGATATGATGTGCGATTGTAGAAAATTCGTTATTCGTCATATGAAACTATTTTAATCTTATATATATGCTTATAAATGCCCTTTAGAGATAGATTTATAATTTTTTTTCATTAAAAATATATATATTTATTACACCTGTTTCCGACATAAGTCGGGAAGGGGTTGCTAGCTAACCACCAGATTTTCTAGGGCACACAGAGTTTATTAACACCGCTTGCCGGGCCTGTCATGTTCTCCTTCAATTTCCTCGTCTTCAATTTCATCTTTTCCGTCAATATCGTCTTCATCTTTCTTGCTTCTTACCACCTGCTCACGCCATTTCCTTCTTTCCTCTCATAGTCTTTCTGTTTCTACTTCTTCCCAACACTCATCTCTCTCTTCAACATCATTTATTATTTGATCCTCCCACTTTTCTCTTGGTCTATCAGGTCTTCTTCTGTTCATAATTTCACTTTCAAATTCTGTTCTCGTTATTCTCTTTTAGTCCATTATTCGCATATGTCCATACCATCTCAATCTTTCTCTTCATATTTTGAACAAAAGCTTGTCAACACCAACACTCTTCTTACATACATAAATGATGAGAAAAAATTACATTACAAAAATGTAATTTAATAGTTTAAGCTTAATGAAAATTGAATGGATTGGAGCATAGAATGATGTACCTGCAATTTTAGAGTCTACTTCAAACGTTAATGAATACTCATTTGTTTTATAAAACCTTTTTTTTTTTACATTTAAACAATCTTCAATCAGATTGTTTTGCCCGGAAATGTACTAATTACCTCCCAGATTAGAGCCTCGTAACCTATAGTAATGAGCCAACTCATGTTGTTTCCTAAGAAACATTCACCTCATACTTTTGTTCGGGCACAATCGCAACCCCCAACTTAATCTGCGCATCTACTAAAACTAACCTCCGGAATAAGTTAGTGGTGAGACGAGGGGGGTAGTTTTGTGGTGCGAGTTATCGTCGCTTTGCCCCCCCCTCCCCTCCCCCTCTAGCTAGCACCCCACCTCGACGCACATCCCTTACACGAGGGGAATTAATTCCAAATTATCAGACACCCTAGCCACGAATCACTTAAGTATCAAGATAGCGGTGACTTCACAGTCGTGACCTGGTTATTGATATTCATGTCTTTACGTAGACAAAACACCGACGTGACTGCTTTACTATACCCATCAATGTCTTAACTATAGAGATCCGTGATACGATATTGTTAATTTAAACTAAGACACTTAGACCTGGAGGATATCAATAACAACACAAACACACGAAGAATAACCACGGTAAGAAATAAAACCACTTACCAAAAGTGCATTAATTTTCGGAAGCTCCACTTCCTTCCTCAGACGCGAATGAATTAAACGTGATTTTGGTCCATTCAAGTAAAGTTAATTCCCTTGTGTACTTTAGTACACAAGGGTTTAGTTAGGTGGTTTCGATTATAACAATACATTCATTTTAGAACATTGAATGAAGCTAAACAATTTGTATTGTTAACATTACTTTGTATGTAGTTTGCATTTAAAATAAAATATAGAATTTAAAACGTGATAATGTCTAAGGTGAGATATGTTGAAAGTTTCATGAAATAGTAATTAAAATCACGTAAGTTTTTGAATGATAAAGAGCGAACAAAAGTAATTAGAGCTATGTTTTTATATTCAGATGAAGTGAAGTATTCGCAACGCTAGCTCTGTTAATCCAAACATAACGCAATCCATTAACTGACAGTTTTGTTCATAAACGATACAGGTAGCTCAATTATTCAAAGTGTGACTCTTATTTGGGGATGGGGGGGGGGTCACTAGATTGATTTGTGTTGCTTAACGACTCTATTAATTCAATATCGGTGCTTGATACGATACTAGATCAATGCCAGTTACCCACATAAGGTTTTTGAATGATTCTTCTAGTCAAAAAACGGGTGCTGTGATTGAGAACCTAATAAAGAATATTCCTTGTATATTATCCTAGCAATCCCCCCCCCCCCCCCCTTCCTTGGAGAAGTGCAAGTTTTCTTTAGAATGGTTTTCTAAGAAACATTTATTTTCATAAGCTTTTTCCCCCTTACAATTTTGTTCAATAAAAAGCCAATATTGCTTTTCCAGTACCTTTCCCCCAGCTGTTATGTCACCCCAACCCTCTTGACCCCCTAACTACCCCCCTCCCCTTCTTGACCCAGTCCACCTATCAAGACTTGTCCTTATAGTAGCATTTAACACCCCTAGGGACTCCCCCCTCCCATCACCATAAAACTCTCAAATACAAAAAATCCCATTTAAAAGTCTGCAATATTCCAGAATAAAACAATTGAGAACAAATCTGATTTTCTCACTTGGAAAATAAAAGATTACCATGCTGAGTTTTCAGATTGTTGCTCAATTTGTTCTCCAAAGAGTCAGCAATATTCTGCACGCAATTAATATTTCGACGATTTTAATTTCTCTCTCGGCTCGCAATGTTTTATCCAAGACAGTCGCTTGGTTTTACGAGATATCCCGAGAGAGAAGCGTCTGTTGTGATGTAAAGAAGACCTCGTCGCTTCTCTTACAGATAATACTCTCTAGTGTCTTTGACGTCTTACAAGTACAACTGGACTCATGACTAATTATAACTTAAAGTAAGGTCCTTTAGTTTGCATGGTATTCACAGATTAACATTATGATAATCTGTGTGATTTATAGCTTGTAATATTCTTCATTCATAAAAATGAAGGTACAACTTGGCAATACGATGAATGTATTCGATCAAAAAATAATTCCGTTTTACTACATTTAAACAAGACTTCAGAACCCCATTTTCTACGAAATCAGAGATATTTAAGCTTTTCAATCCAAATCAAATTTAAATACCACCATTAATTAACCATGGAATATGTAGACCATACTTAAACTTTAAACCACGTTAATTAAATACTAAACGATTTTGGGTGTACCATTTTCTAGAACATAAATTTTTAATGCACGTTACTTCCATTGATATTAAACCCCTATAGTAGGCTAGATTAGCAGTGTCCAATACTTCCGCACAGGCGCGAGCGTAACAAATTGAAGCGTCGAAAATCCAGTTCAAGATGGCGATTTGGCGTTTTAATTTATGCTTTTTCAAAGCAATAAAGTATTTAACTGGATTGTGTGATATGGTTTTAGCTTGTGCAGCATGATATTGAATAAACAGAAACAATAAGAAGTTATTGCATAAGGGAATTTAGTAATCATTTGATGTTAAAATCTAGTATGCTCAGCTGTCAAACTAGCGGCCATCTTTAAAAATATTCGGTCTTCAAATCGCTCCCATTTGATTAACATGTAAACTGTCATTTCAAGATGGCTTCCAATTGTAACGGAAGTGGACCACCGACTGCTAATCTAGCCTAACAGTAGTTAAATATCAATGGTTACTTCAAACTTTACATTGTTGATCAAACTCGAGTTTTAAAAAACAAAAAACAAAAAACAAAACAAAATATATATTATTTTGTTCCTGTGTGCATTACGGGTGAAACGAGATTTTTGTAACCGACGTCACCACACCTTGAGTAGTATAGAGGCAGGCGATGAGATTAGCGTTGAAGAGGTTGCGGCTCAGTTGGATAACCTGTGTCTGCAGTTGGCAGCTCTTAGTGCGACGTGAGCGCAATCTATGAGTAGGTAACTCAATCAACCGAGCAAAGCTGTCCGGTTTACGTCGACAACTGTCGAGCTGCGGCCGCTACTTCAAGAGGGTTAACTGAGGGAGGGGGGGGGGGGGGGAGTCCGGAAGTTGCAGAGTTACTTGTTTAGCGTCACGTACAGATTTCTTTTCTCAGGAGAACTGCAGATCATTTACATTTAACCTATTTGGCATTTAGTCGTATCTAGGCCAACATGATTGTGTACTGTTTATCAAGGTTCTCCCACAATATTCAAATCAACTGCAACTGTCAATTATTACCAATGATATCTTTAAATAAAATTAACACATTCACATTCATGTACCCGAAAACTCTGCACCATTATTGAATGCAAGAACAAGTCCTCCTTTGTAAATCCGTTTTTTAACTGAATATGAAAGACGTTATACAAATAAATAAAACAAATAAATAAAATAAGCAAGGAGAATTTTTGAAATGGAAAGCTTTGTACAACCCGGCACCTCCACCAAAACACTAACACAGCGAATAATTTTTCTCAATTTTTTTTTGACGATGTGTTGAATAAATAGTTTCGTGCTCTCTTTTGGGTGTTTCTCTATCATACTATTGATATTCTTCTGTCGATATGCTTATGCTTATGCTTATGCTTATGCTTATGCTTATGCTTATGCTTATGCTTATGCTTATGCTTGTGCTTGTGCTTATGCTCATGCTTATGCTTATGATTATGATTATGATTATGATTATGATTATGTAGAGTGCATTAATCCATTAGTTATTCTCATGCTAGTCGTCCAATTCCAAAACCGAGTTTGTTGACTCTTAAGAAGAAAATGATACGTATTATAACTGTGGAGAAAACTCTTTTGATTGATTGATTGATTGATTGATTAAAGTCTTTATTAAGGCGGGATTAAGGCTAGTGAAGCCTTATCTTCCATTCCATTCCAGTTGGACTGGTAACATTGACATTGACACACCATGGTGAGACCATGGTGAGTTTGTTATGAACCGCAGAGAAGAGACAGATCTAGAGGGACCTGTCCACCAGGGCTGAACCATTCGGCGAGCGCCGATACTTTGGTTGGACTTGTCCTATATAAGTTAAAATACATTACAATGATTAATTCGATATTGCCTACGTTTTTCAATTCAACTCATCACTGTGCTCACCATCACAAAACTAGTAACACGACCTTTGTTTATAAATTTAAATGATAATGGCATTTCTTATATATTTGAATAGACTTACGACTTTATGAACTTTTCAATATAGTAATTTTGCCCATATTAAATAAAACCTTTTACGAAATTATTATATTTCGATTTTATCCAGCAGAATTTTAATGTTTGGACCTTTTCACATTTGAATGGAAAAATACCCTCATCTAAGTAACTAAGAGTAAATTGCGTATCACTGAATCATGCGCGGAAAATAGCTCCCCCAACTTAACAAGATAGATTTCAAAGAATGGAGAGGGTGTCATATTTTTCGGCATTACCCTCACAGAACAGAACACAATACCTTTTAATTGAAAACATATCAAAGCTTTGTGTAAATCAGCTTAAGCTACAAATTGCGACTCTAGATAATCAGCTGAGAACTTAAGTAGGTTAGAGAGATTTGTTTTCACCTAGCAACAAAATCCTCGCGCGGAAATCCTCTACATGGTCGCTTCATCGCCCGCGCTCTTCGCGACCCCCCCCCCCCCCCTCCCCCCCCCACACACATTTGGGGTACATTTCCCCAACAGAATTATACTTTCCATCCCATCTGGATGGTTCAAGGAAGCATTGCCCAGTATAGCTTAAACACTTTCTCCGGAACCATCTTTTGCCTATTTTACCGAAGAATAATTGTTAAAATTATAAGTATGAATATCGTTGTAAAATGTTTTTACCTTTTTCCCCAATATTGAGACTTAATAATATTGTTGCTGTGAATTTATCATAATAAATTCCAGTTTGATTCTAAAATAAACATGGATCTTTGTACGTAGTAATAATAAACCACACATTTCGTTGCATGTTGTAAACCATGTAAAAATTCAACACATTTAAAATATGGCCACAAAGTAATAAAATTACAAGGAGAAAACCCAACCAAATAACAATTCAAAGTCGCGAGTAATTTCTTGGGGAATATTATTCATTATGATTATGTTTCAACTTGGATAAATTCAAGTAAAATGAAATAAATAAAATAAATAACTTTGAAGACTGAGAGGCATGTAATGTGAATTGTTGAGTCTGAGAAACATTGGCCTGATCAAAACATTATCGTATGGTCATAACACAGTTTATTATTTTCAGAGGGAGAGAGATTCCCCTCACCATCTTACGAGGGGGGTGGGCGTAGAGGGGTAATAATCACGCGGATAGACTCTCAAAAAGTTTTTTATTGTTTTTTATCACTTGATATAATCGGATTCTCTCCCCACAAAATATGACGCTTAGAATAACACTGTTTTGTTATTTTACCCGTTCATGTGGAATAAGCTCTAATCCTGAGGATCAAGCTCCTGTTTTTTATCGTAGAACTCTTGTCACATCTTTCTAGCTGTGAAATTAAAGGCTAATTGTATTACACGCCAGACGATGTGTGCGCTGTTCGGATTAGGACTTCTCCAGCTAGGAGAAAATAAATCACGGAATTTGTGAAATCCGGTTGGGAGGCGGTGAAAAGATGGGCATATATTAGAGGGGCGGTGGAATAAATGAATAGAAAACGTTATCAATCAGAAATAAGGTATTGGAAAATTCGGTTGATTTTCTTGATCAGTTCTTGCAAAAACAACATTGTTTTCGAATCGTTTGAATATTTCCATTTAACAGTAGAATTCTTTGTTGTCACTAACAGTGGAGAATCGCGACAAAATGATTATCGTGTAAATTAACGGAAGACTCATTCTAATTTGAATTGAAAATGTGTGTGGGTTGTCTGTTTCACAAAGAAAAATGCTAACTTTTAATTACTTACTAGTTACAAAGTTTTACATTATGTTACTTCTATGACCCCAGACCAAGCCCCAGACCAAGATTAGCCTTCCCCGCTCCCTCTTCGGGACTTACAAATTATAAGGTGGAGATAGGAGGGAAGAAATGTCCAATCCCAGAAAATAGTAAATTTTGACATGGATAAACTTTGGAAAACTCCAACTGTTACTATTGCCAGTGGATGGTGTAAAGCGATGACTTTCTGAAAGAAGGATATTGCATAATTATTATGGTGAGCGAGTTCTGTGATACACGGCTATAAATGGAATTAGAAATATTTTATGCAATCAAGAAACATTTTTAAAAAACGGGCTTGCTCAGGGAATGAATCCGGGTCTCCGGCTTGCCTTAACTCTTTCCGGCACGGAAATTAATTGTTAATTTTTTCTCAAAATTAATCATTTCATAAAATTCCTTGCTTTTTTAAAAATCATTTTCATATATATATTTTTTTGGTTTTGGTCAAAATTTTGGAATGGTTGTAAATTCGAAATTAGCAGTGACAAATTTTCGGAGTCAAAATTTTCAAAAATCTGTTTTTTTCTCTTTTGGTTACATTTTTGTTTTCAATTTTATCTCAACTCTATCTCTAGTTATGAATGAACCAAAATTCCGGGACATTAATAAAAACTGCCCGTTTTTATCATTTTTTACACTTTGCTATTTTGATTTGTCCATAAAATCTCTGCCAGACACTTCACAAGTTTGGGGTAAAAACTGTTGTATTCAGGTAAGTCTGTATTTTCCGTAGAAAGGTGGTTATTGATGCTATCCACCATGCATTAAAGTACATAAAATCAGCAAGTTGGCGGTCAACATCGGTAACCACCGAGCCTGAAAGAGAACACCGATCCGGTAACTAAAGGTAACTTCTTTTATCTATAAATAAATATATAAAAAATAAATAAATAAATAAATAAATAAATAAATAAATAAATAAATAAATAAATAAATAAATAATAAATAAATAAATAATAAATAATAAATAAATAAATAAAAAAAAAAAAAAATAAATAAATAAAAAAAAATTGTATTTAGAGTCTACCCACTCAGTTAAAAAACTGATTTTCAGTGGGGGACAGTAAATCAAAGCGACCAAGCCAACCCTGTAGGCCCCGACGCAATCGACGAGTGAGCTATAACCAACCAAAGATCGATATTTTTAATAGGAAATATAGCAATCAGTGGTATAGTGCGAACACCATTGTTTGTTTTTAAAAAAACTTAAAAACTTATTCTTGCACTGTGGATTGTGGATTGTGGAATGTTGTACAGTACTGCAAAGAATCTGCTGCCTTTGAACTGACCAACCAAACATTATTTATAAGTCATTACCTAATACAGTGTTAGCAAATTTTGTAATATTTGTATTTTAATCAAGTTATTTAACAGCGTTGGTTTTACCACGTATGTTTAGTTCCGCTACGAATACATTACCAAAGATCAGAGATTCCCTAACGATTGATCAATTCTTTAGGGGTGAATATATAAGCGATGCGATAGAAAGACGCTACTGTGGATTCCTCAGGGAGGGTAGGAGCATCAGATAGCAATATGTCTGCATAAGAATATCGTATGATTAGAATACTGATAGAAATGGCTCAACGCAACTGTACAAGGACTTGTGAGTTTCTTTTTTACAATATTAAATCTTGAATTTAAGTTTGAAGCACAACGGCATGGGTTTCGAACTTTCCGAAATAAAAACAGGAAAATCAACATATTATATGGTTCTGTGTGTTGACCTTCTGATAGATAATTAAACTGTACATCTTGTGATCCGTCGGCGGTGGTACATACGATTGGGTCACTGATCCAAAGCGTATGGCTCTACGAAAACGCGGGTTCAAATCCAGTCTAAGGCATGTTTTTGTAATCGTCCATCATCTTCATCTATTATCACTCATCATCTCAAATAGACTTAGTGCATTAATAAAGACGTTAAGCAACAAAAGTCATAATCACCTCTTCATCTTCTTGTACTTGGCCCTTGTTTTCATTTGCGTTACGTATTTTATGTAAATCAATCCAGTAATTACAAAATGCATGTCAGCGGGGTATCGAATCCCGGTCTCCCGATTGCCGGTCGAATGCTTAAGCTACCGAGACGGTTAACTTCATAACATCTGGATTATTGGCGCATTGTAGATCTGAATAGATTGGAACAGTACTGCAACCATTCTGTTACCTTTGAACTGACCATCTCAACACGATTTAGAATAAACACGTGCATGTATGTATAATAATGTACACGTAAAATAATTTTGTCGTCCACGTCCTCTAAGTTCATTTTATTATATTATTATATTATTATTATTATTATTATTATTATTATTATTATTATTATTATTATTATATTATATTTCTTTTTTTTTCTAGTCGATGTTAACATATTTTTTTTGACCAACAAAAACAAATCCAACCCACAAATCACGCATGAAGATATAGGCACATTATTTTTGTAGTATGCACACAAAACTTTCGAAAGAAAAGTGTAGACCTAGCTAGAAAGTATTTACGCACATTTTCGACTACAATCCTAGCGTTCTCATGCTGATAAGGTTTAAAAATATAAGCCTCAATATTCTACATACTATTCAATTATCACCTACAGAGCACACACATATTAGGGAGCGAAGCTCACATAAGCACCGCTATTCAGTCCGTCCGTCCGTCCGTCCGTCCGTCGTCCCGTCCGTGCGTCCGTCCGTCCGTGCGTCGTCCGCCGTCCGTCCGTCCGTGCGTCCGTCCGTGCGTGTGTCACGTCTCAAGATCAAAACCGAACACGACGTCCGACGGACATGCGTCTTTCTGTTGGCATTGCCCTTCCACAAGGATTGTATGGTATGGGGGAGTGGCTAGAGTCTCAAAGTTATATAACTGAGTGGGTAGACTATAAATACGAATTAGTAAATTAATTAATTTAAAGAGAAATTGTAAATTTATGATCCGGCGCCTCCATCAAGGGGCATGATTTTATTTTTCGATTATTCTTCTAAGATATTTTGATTAAGTAGCTTCGCTCCCTTTTTTTGTTTCTCCCGTACCCGTGCTTATTTTACAAAACGTAAGGAAGATGTTCCAAACTATTTGAATATTATTCTCAACTTTTCTATTGAAGGTGAACTAAATGTAAACTTTTTAATTTTCAATGCTCGTCTATTGTTTTGGAAACCGAGTGTAAAGCTGTAGATTTCTCGTGGTTTTCTCAAATGGCGCGGAACACTCAAAGTGACACAAACAGCAGCGCTCGACGCGGAACTCGGCGAACTAATAACATTACTATTCAAATATTCGCAAACCAAGATTTTCTTTACTTTAGCTAGCAAATAATTGGCCGGGCTTTTCCACTTCGCTGAGCAGGTCAGGCAGGGTTAGAATCTTGGTTTATTAAGTTATGTTGTTTCTGTATTAGTAGTTTTATTTATTATCACCCTCATTTTCAACCATAAACAGACGGAGAATCGCCGGAAAAATATGAGATAAAGTTAAAAAGTTGTCACACTATTTTATTGTACGGGATGTTTTTAAGCGGTGGTTATTTTTTATATGATAACATTTAAAAAACTAAGTTGTTTTCTTCATCGGGAGTTGAAATATAAAATAACAAACAATAATAAGTAACCACCGCAACAGTGCAATCTGAACAATAAAATAAATAAATAAATTTGTGTTAAGAGTCTACCCACTCAGTTATAAAACTGATTTTGTTTTATACTAAAAAGTTATGTGCATGACTGTACTCATTCCGGTAGATAAATAAGTGAAGGAAAATAATAATAATTTTGAGAAAAAATATCGTTGCTATGTGTGAAAATAGTATTCTTAAAACATATAATATTTTAATATTTTCGTATGAATTATTTCAAGGGTGTATATTAAAGAAGTATGCCTGAACTCAAGTATATTGTTACTGATTATCTGAGCGTAACGAGAACTTATTTTGACTACCAAGAGAAAAATAGCTCGAGTGTATTTTTTAGTAATATTTTAGTTCATCTTGTTCATTTTGTTTGTCGCTCTATACCGGACAAACGTTTATTTCATTTCTATGACATTTCCAGATAACCTTCGGAATCTCTCAGCTTAGACTGGCCACGTTTTAAGTACGCACTGATGTACGAAGGGATCGAAGGAAAAGATAGCTCATTTAAATCCTTAGCACAGCTGAATGGATTCATTCATAAATTGCATTTAATATCCTTTTTATTTGTTATCAAATTTGTTGAGTATTTAATTCGTTGAGTATTTAATGCATTGTTGTAATATTACTATTTCAAATATTTACTTAAATGTAGTTCATTGTTGTGTCTGCATCTATGTAATTAGATTTATTTAGTTGTCCTCCTTTGTAAATCAGTTTTTATAACTGAATAGGATAGACGTTAAATAAATAAATAAAATAAATAAATAAAATAAAATAAATAAGTAGAATTTTCAACCGGCCTTCTCGTCAGCTTACTCCATATCTTGTTATTATCATTATTATTATTATTATTATTTTTATTTATTATTATTTATTAATTATTATTATTATTATTATTATTATTTATTATATTATGTATATATTATATATTATTATTATTATTTTATTTTTATTTATTATTATTTATTAATTATTTATTATTACTGAGTATATGTTTCAATTAGAACGTTCACAACACGTCCTAAGTCGCAAGGTGTAAGGTTTATGTCGTAACGAATTGCCAAAAATCCTATTCTGACGACGAGCCAATCAGAACACTGAGCTGTGTGTGTGTGTATGTGAGAGTGAGAAAAGACTGAGAAGAGAGCGTCTACTACGTAGGCTGTTGTTAACGTCTCACATCTCTTACGACTTACACCATGCGAATTAGACCTTGCGCCTTACGCCTTAGAACTAGTTATGAATGATGCTTAACATAATCACCCTCTTCTGTATGTTCTACTCTGTAAAATGAGACCACGATCGAAGCTCGAACTGATCCCTCGCCAACAAGAGAATTCAAAAGTAAAACAATTTCGTAAAATCGATCTTTTCCTTTCGAAAAAAAAAATTAGCATCCAATTTTCTACTCAACTTTTCCACATTTCTCTTATGAAAATAGTGTAACCTTTGAGGTGAAGAACATACACATCATACAGAACGTCCAATTACCAAGAACATTGCCAAAGCTTTGCCTGAGAGAAGATGGTGAATTTGAATATCGCGCCATAATGTCCCTAGAGTGCATGGTGGAATACTCTTCCTGCGCGATCAAAGGTTCACATATTTCATCGATAAGTTCAAGTATAGTCTTGATCTGAAAATATAGGATGAAAAGTAATATAAGTAGTATATAAAAAACAATACGTAGTCGACAAATCATGTATAAAATCAAAGAGATACACCCATTTTAAAAAATTATCAAAATTCCATTATTTTACTTAGGAATGGTCACAAGTAGGTACAATTTTAGAAATTTGAATTTGAAAATAATCATAAATTACATTTTTATTTGACAGCCGGCTAAATTACATTGGATGCTCACGGGGTCCTGCGTACTAATCAGTACAAAGTACATGTATTACATGACACAATTATTATTAATATGACAGCAATTTGACCGACAGTGTTGGCTCGAGCGTTAAGCGTGCGACTCTGATTCGGGAGGTCCCGGATTCAAATCCCGGGGGTCGAGACCGGCAATCCTGACTGAAGGTTTTTTTACGAGGGTTTCTTCAAAGAGATTGAGTCCTCTTAAACAGCCTCGGACATCCCTCTTGCTCAGCAACTTTCTATTCCTGTAATTTAACTCCTATTATTTAGTCTTCAACACTTAGAAAATCTCACATTGGTTCTATCCGCAAAACTATTTAGACAACTGAAGAGGTGCATGATATGACACCTGTGTGAGTTCCACAAAACTTATTATTATTACATGCAAAATTGAAGATTATGTTATGAACATGTTAAGATTGCATGCAACTTTGCTTCATGTCATGCAAAAGTTAGATTACCACTTCGAATGAGTATTCGATGACTAAGTAGTATCACTTCGATCAACGATTTGTTGGAGTTAGTAAATATGTCCCCATGTCGTCATATGTTTAGCAGGTAAAGAATTTATTTAAGAGCATCTATACAAAAATAAGTTTTGTTTGACCCCTTAGAGCGGAGTTTTAGACATTTTTTTTTTACACTCACACTCTTTGCTAAAGAAGATTTGTGTTCTCTACTTGCGGGGTTTGGGCAAAGTTATTAGGTACACTAACACGAGAGTTCCAGGAAGGCTTTGGGCGGCGCAGTATCTATTAACTTTAAGCGACTGGTGGGCAAAGAAGCAATTTCAACATGGCTACGATAGGAAGAAATCAGGTGTTTTGCATCACCTAGACTGATTATAAAGTTTGTATGACGCAAAATGTTAGTATATCAGGTAGCTCAGGTTCTTCCATTAATATTGAAATACTTTGTGCCAAATACGAAACGAGGTCTAGTTCAAAAGCGTATAAAGTAGTCAGACCTCAGACAAGCATTTACAAGGTCCCAGCATATAATTGTTTTGTTTTTTTTAAAACAACAGCTTTAATTTCCAATGTTTCCTTGTTAAAACGTTAATAACAGATATGAGAATACATATTCGAATGGTTTTAACTGCTAAATGTTATGCAGCTTTGAGAAATCTTCAATAAAATCCACCCTTTTTGCATGTGTTTAGATGGCGCCAATGTAATTTTGCCCACCAGTCGGCCATGACAGTCTGTGTGACGTCATCTGAAACTCTCGTATATTCTACTAGGATATTTCTGTAGACGGCGGGAAAAGGGTTACAAGTCAAAGTTGGGCGATTTTGGCCTATGTCAAATTTTTTTTCAATTTTTCTACTTCTGTGTTAGGAAAAGGGCACAAGTCATAAATCTTCATTATCTTCCTTAAATCCTTTTTAGCATTGGTGCAATAGATATAAGTTATGTGATACCTGATCACATAGAATTTTTCAACTTTACAAAGCTCTCCTGAAAATTCGCCATTATCGACTTATACCATTTTCTCCACTCACACCACAGATTTATGACCTTGAAATCGTACGTATCTACACGTTAGTTTTACAGTTGTAGAGCGCGTTCAGTTTCGCCATGTCCAGGGTAGAGAATCTCTTGCGTTGTCCGATAGTAAAGAAAGCTCTGGGATCTCTTGGGAGAAGGCGAGGGGGTGTCCTTGGAGAAGGCGAGGGCTCGGTAGTGCATCACGCTGTCGTAGTCATAAGGAAGCTTGGACGTCTGGTCTTCGGGAGGCGGGCGCAGCTGGAAGTTCGTCTCCAGGCCTGCAACGTGACACGAACAAAATATGTAAGTGCTTGTTTCGAAATGCACAGATGCGACTTACCTTGAATGTCAGCAAGGCCACGAACATGTATAAGCCCTTGTAAAAAATAATGACAGACAAATACGTAGAAGGGTGCGTTAATGTTATAGATGTGCATAGTCCATGCAGGAGAAAGACAAAACTCGTACTACAGTGGCTTCCAGTTCGGCTTGTCAGCAGTCAAACCGGTTTCTTAGGGAGGTTCTCTAGGTTAACGTAGCCTCAGGCGCTGACCAGCCGAACTGAAAGGAATTTTAGAGAAGTCCATTTACATTTTCCCATGATGCAAGTTTTGCTCTTTACCAATTTTGATTTAACTGAAAATTACTGAATGTATAATCAAAGGTCAATTGTGAGGTGGGATTTTGTGTTCTTAGTGTAAACTTCTACTTCAAAACTACATTTTGGATTGGACACCTACAATTTTAGAAAAAAGAGTCAGTTTTCGAAAGTATATCCTTATTTTTTTTTAAAGAAATGAAGCTTGTCCCGTGAACCTTACCAAGCGCAATGTTCTTCCACTCGATGTCGACGAACTGGTCCCGGTCAGTCCTGGTGTGCTCGTGCCAGAACCCGAGGGAATGCAGGATCTCGTGTTGGATGGTTCCCTGGGGAGAGCACCCAGGGAACGCCAGGAACAGCTCGATCTCCTTCAGGTCAGGGTAGAATCCAACGTGAGAGGCACAGCTGGAAGAGAATGTCAGTGAGGTGGGAAGAAGAAGTTGTGACGTCCTAAGTCACGTGGTGGTGATTCTTATTGATACTGGTGTTACATATGGCAGAAACAGGAAGAGTAAAGCTTTCGACAGTTGGGGATCAACCCCAGACATAGACTTTCTCCCAAACACAAGATTCAAGACCAGACTCTTCTATAAAGATTAAAATGTTATTAGTGTCACTGTTTTCATTTCATTTAGTCGTTGCAACCATCCTCTATAATGGTTAGTAAAAAGTAAAGTATCATTTTCTCATTGAGTTTGGAGACAATTATAAGCTAAGCGTTTACCTCTGCGTGTCGGAAACTGTGTGTGTTAAGCCTCTTGGTGACACATCTAGAGGTGAAATAAAAATTGCCATGCTCACCAGATATTCTTTGCAAAGATATTGGCATTGCAAGCAATATTTGGTTCTGTATTGGAAAACTGTTTACTAAATTGATGTATGATTTTGTATGTTGCGTGAGCTACATCGAATCACCGACTAATCTGCTGTTATAACATAGGGTTGGACTATATTCATCACGTAACACATTTGGAACTATGGTCCACTACAATAAAAGCGTCACCAATCATAGACGACATAAAAATACAAACTATATCAAATTGCCAATCAAATTGCTCACTCACTCACTCACTCACTCACTCACTCACTCACTCACTCACTCACTCACTCACTCACTCACTCACTCACTAACTAACTCACTCACCCTCCCCCACTGTTCCTGAAGACCACGTGGGTCTGGTTGACCAAGGAGGGCTGCCATCTCTTGAACAACACACAAGTACCGTGACTCAGATCCAAGATAGCCGCCTCTATCACCTGTTGCTGGTCACTACTGTACTCGTCACTGAACGAGTACCAGAAGACACCGCCAGGCCAGAGCTGCACCCTCTCCAGCACCTCGTCACGAGCCTGCAGGAGAACGAAAACATGTAGTCTCCCGTCTGGCCCGGGGGTAGATTAGGCGCAGAGCAGAACACTGGTAATCGTAAAAAGCGAGAAAAGAGGAAAAGCTCATCTCGAAAACATCAGCTAGTATGTAGGGGGGTATTTTACTACCCGACACTATATGCGAGCTCTGACCGGCGATGTGAGAAACTTCCTTCTTTCCCTCCCCTTGCCCGTAACTGGCACTGTCCGGCACGTTATAGTATCTTCCCCATATCCTCTAGCTAGGCTATAGTGGATATACGGTTGACGCGCCCTTAAGGCTATTCGACCGCGTTTTTCTATTTTCCAAAATATGCTTCCAAGTCAAAACATAGTTAATGGCTTTGAAACCTGGCTATCTAGAAAATCAAAAATATTTTTTTCAAATTTTTCTGATCCGGTACACGTCCAATATAGCCATCTCAAAATAATTTCAAACTTCAATTCGCCAAGGCACATCATTCAACGTAGGGTGTTGTGCTTTAGTGACATTAATTTTCAACTAGTTTTCTATAGACTGACTGAGAGAAATTTTTTTTTTTTTAACAATTGTCTTTCTTGCGAATTTTTTTGTTTGGCGGTACAAATCGGTAAAAAATACCGCCAAACGAAAAAATTCGCAGAAAAGACAATTGTTAAAATAAATCTTTTTCTCTCAGTCAGTCCATAGACGTAAATAGACGACAGTTTACAGGTTTATAGTATTTTTCTATGCATGCTGTAGGAGACAATTTAACTTAAAATTTTGAAATTTTCTTAGATGACGCCATGAGCAGTTCCTTTGTTAACGACCGTTACAATCTTTGCTAGAAAATTAGCTGTCAGAACTAACCTAATGACATAAAAGATATCACTGAAATTGACAAATTTAGAGTAACAGTAAAAAAATCTTACTAAACAAAGCATATTATTTATTCTCTTTAAGATTATTTGGATGAGCAAGATGCAAAATGAAAAATTATTATAATTATTACTTGATGAATATCGATTATTTGTGTAGGAGTGTAATTTAAGCTGTATTAGTATGTAAATTTGTTATTTAGTAGTTATTAATGTGTTTGCCCAAATAAATTTATAAATGAATATATTTCTCTATTGCAATAAACATCTTGAATCTTAAATCTTTGTTAATTTTGCGATCAAGCGATTTTTAATTGGCATTTAGCATTGTTAACAATCATGGTTCGAAATCAATCAAGCGTTGTAATTTTGAGAAAAAAATACTTATGACACCCTCGGAAACTATTGCACCCTCCGCTCACCTGGTCGGGCAAGATGATATCCCCCTCAAAGAGGCTCCCCTCCTCCGGGAACCCCTGGTTCGACCCCAGGTCGCGTCCTTGTACCCCTACCGAGGCGAGAGCACACACTACCAACACTTCCAGTACAGAGCACATGATGAGAAAACAATGTCCTCGCGCCCGGACTAAGTCTTATATACCTCACTCTCTGTACGACGCAATGAGGTAATTACCGGTGTACTAACGACAATTAGGCGCACGTGTCTCCGTATGGACCAATGTTACACGTGTCGGAGTAATTGTGCGTAATGTACACACAACAACAGAGCATTTAGCTCACACGTTGATATAGGTGGAAATTACAAACTATTCATGTGAAAACAAAATTTCTAGTGAAATTATATGTTACTCTAACTAAGCGATTTGGAGTTAAGACAATTGTGAAGAGAATGTCCAAGCATTGTATAACAGGACTAAAACTCTTGCAATCTCTATTCGACCAAACAGCACGGGTTCGAATGCTCTTAAAGATTTAGTTCCAACTATAAATCAGCATTTTATTAAATAGGAAACGCGGACCTAACAAGCTGGCTGGACACGACTCCACCCGCGGACAGTAAGGATCAACAAGGACTAATTCGGAAGAACCTTACAAGAATTTATTTTTTGTCTCGTTATTAGGACGGCTCAAAAGTCACCGTGTACAAGCCAATAATTAATGGGCTTATATCCGCATAAGCTACAAATCTTCTCCCTATAACGTGATTCGAACCCTGGACCTTCTAGAGGAAGCAGAGCCTCTAACCACAAGACCAAAGAGCCAAATGATTGTGCGTGTGCGTGTGCGTGTGCGTGTGGCGTGCGGTAAGGGTCGTTCAACGCACTCACGCATGTCAACGGGTGGCCATGTTATTGACCGCACCGAATGACTGGAAGAATGTGAACAAGACATTTTGAATACGATTATTTAAACACTTGTTTGTTTTGGAACTTCGCCTCTTTTTCCTTTTCATTCGAAATGTTTGTTTTAAAATTAAGTTTTACGCATAGTTTTTACGACTTACAAAATACTACCCACGCGCCGAAGTTTAGCCGGACTTAACTGTGAGGCGAAGATACGAACCGTGCGGGCATTGATGTTCTTTGTGTTGTCATTCATTTGTACGGGAAACACCTTAAAGATCGTTTAACACAAAGAATAATAATGTCTTCCTGAGATAAACTGCCCAGGGGCAATGTTCCCCTGTTGGTGTCGTTAACCTTGATAAATGAAAACATTTTAAGATAGTTCGAAAGAATGAACATAGATTATTTTAATGGGGCTCGGTTCCAAAATATTCTTTCGTTGACTGAGTAAAATCTTTGGTATCTCATATCAGGTAGCAAAGCTACCCTCCATGCGTCACTTGTATGTCTGTCTGTGCGTTTTGCTCTACCTAATAATTCAAATAAATATTATTTATTAGATCAAGCTCAAACTGCCATTTATAGGAGAGATTCGCAGTAATTGTATAATTTTGCTGCAAGTGAGTAAAATCTTGTATTTATAGAAGAAATTAGTAGGTTTACAATAGTTAGCAAACATTTTAATGATTACATTCAACTAAAACCTACAAAGTTGTTCTAATAAGTTTGAAACGAAATTCTACATTTAAGACGTTTACAGCTGAACGGTTGATTTCAAGTTAATGGTGGGTGATACATGAGACGAGATCAACTACTGAAGTCCATGCCTAATTTAAGTTATTTGTGACTCGAATTCAAATCCCTTAAGGGGAGGTCTTTGCCATATGCTGGCAATGCTAATTTTTCTAACTTCATGTACCTTTTTTACCCAAACTATTCAATAAATTTGGCTACAACTTTGAGGGTGTGTTTAGGAACACGTTCTACATGAGCCATATTAAAATCAACCCCCTTAATGAAAAATGTATGCAATTATTTTTTTTAAATACAAAAAGCTTGCAAAAGTTCAAATTTTAATGAAAATTTCCCATTTATAATATTGATATCACAAAAAATAATAAACCAATCAAGTTTTTTTAATAGGGGTTGTGTATTGTAACACTTTAATCAAAACCTGAAAATTTTAGGAAAATCGGTCTAGTGGTTCAGGAGAAAAAGGCATATATATGTGTCAAAATGATATTATTCTGAGAAAAACAGGTTTAAAGTTGAAACATGCTTATTACGAAGTGTGGTTGCTATGGCCATCAACAAGCAACAATACAACTTTAAAAAATATGAATTAAGCATAATGGATCGTCGGAAAGTATTTTACAGTCGGAAATTGTTATCGAAAAACTAGGAAAACGCTAAAGTCACGTTGCGTTGATGGATGAGCTTTTTTGTGTAAGTTTTTAGTTTGCGTGGCATCTATTTACTTATCAAGTGCCTTTTGAACGCATTGTTGGTGATTGTGGTCAAGTTTCTATTGTTACTTGTAAATTGTTATTATAAACCTAAAAAAACTCATATTAAAACCTTTATTCTATGGATTCTGGCTAACTTTTTCAACTTTTTCTTTCAAAAAGCAATACATTACCCATTACCTTAATGTCCAAGTGAAATATAAACGTTGTAGCCCCACCCGTTTGGTCCGAATCGGCCCAAATGTCACGAAAATAGTGCACTAAAAATCGAAAAAAATCGTGAAAGTACGATATTCATGAGAAATATTTCTTCGGTTGTACCCAAAAACAATACACCTCTAAGTTCAGAGATTTCGAAGGTCCCCTCAAATTTTCATCGAGATCGGATAATATGCCGTTTGCCTGGTAGAGAGTTAACAAACAGACAGAGAAAAAAAAACAAAAAACAAAAAACAAAAAACAAAAACACCCGAGCTAACTTTTTTGGGGGTTAGTGAAATTAAAGTCTTCGCTTCGCTCATCCAATAATATACAAAAATCGTCAAATCAAATTATGGAAGGTTGGTTCACCTATACCTCCCCTTAAGGCCGGCTATAATAACAGTCGAAGAGTAACAGCAAAAAACAAACGCATATCCTTCAAATTCGCAACACAATTATTTGTTTTTATCTGTATTTCTTCCCGTCCCGTCTCACTATCCAAGTAATTAAAACTCCATACTAATTTAACGAACAAATAACCACCAATCGTAAAACAAAAGAAACAAACGATTTAAAAATCGTCGACAAAAAGAAGTTAGTCAGAGAGTAAACAATTAACTCCTTGAATATTCTCAGCTGTATTGGGCAAGACTTGATTGCTTAGGTCATCGACCGAGCGTATAGTGCGCTGTTGTTCTCATGACTGGGCAACAAAGCATTGACGTTTATGAATACGAATAATTTATACGGTTTCATAAATGATATAACAATAATGTAGCCACTGTTAACACAAAGCGAGATTTTAGTGGGTTCAAATACGAGTTTGGCAAGATAAATAGTAGTTAACCCAAGTAATATTTGGTGAATGAATGTGGCACTGACCTTCTAGAAGAATCTAGAGTATTGCAACTCACTAGACCTATCTTTATAAACGAATGATTTATAATCGCAATTTTGATGCAATTTGTTAATTTTGCCAAATGAATACGTCAAAATTCTACAAGTTACTTAATTAACAATTAATTTCTTCTAGCAACTTTGATGTAAAAAATCGCAAAATGCATTTATTTGATCATATATTTTAATACGGAATTACTGCTATTTTTCATAAATACAGTACTGCATAGACCTATTGCATTCATATCATTTAATAAACCAAAACCTATAATACGATAGTGTAAAGTAATATGCTTAATCTATGAGAGGTCGAATTTATGATATAAAATCGGTCTGATATTAACAATAACAAAACAAACATTTAAACAGTATAAACCATAATTTTAAACCAAACGCTCAGAAATGGTTAGTGATTTTTCAGATGCCAAGCAAAAAGTACCTTACAAAATGTCAAGAGATTCACCATTTATATATTTAAAAATTGCATACATAATTTTTTACATGGAAGGTAAACAATGTGTCTCTTGGCAGGAAACTATAGAGCACTTGGAGGTATTAGATAGCGAATCAAGGCACTCAGAGAATTAGATTGATCTAAGAGGCGGGAAAGTCACATATGTGGGGATGGTCGTCCAAAAAAACTCTAGTTTGATTGATGAAATGAAGCAAAAACACAAGCAGACTTTCTGTTCTTCTATAGCAGCCTGTCTGTCTGTCTGTACAAGCTGAAGGCAATGATATAGATCTGGAGAAAGACTTGAGACCAGTGATGTGGAAGATCATAATCAACACGAGTGCGAGCTCACGCGTTATACGCGAGACTTGACAGGGGAGGTCGTCGGTTCGATACCAACCAACGGCAATCCCTGCAGAAAAGTTTACGTAAGGTTTCCCGAGTCAAAAATAAACTGCTTTGATTGAGTTCTATTAACAGCTAATGAAACCTGAACCTTCAAAATTATAAAATTATCCCAATCATTTATTTAGTCTCACGAAGATGACTTATTTTAAATAGTAGAATAAGATTAACAATAAAAAAAAATCATCAAATTTCTTGAATTCAAGGATCTTGAAGAATAAAATTGTGGAACCAGCTACGAATAAACACGTATGTATTAATTATGTGTGGGCAAAGAAATCGATATTTCGATTAGATATGGATATATGGGAATTTTTTCGATATCAATATCATTTGGACTCCATATCGAAATATCGAAATTCAGAAGAATTGAGTATTTAGTAAAAATTATAAAATAACGCGAAAAGGAATGTTTGTGAATGTAAATGTGCAAGCCCTTAATGCTGTAATATCAACAACAACAAATGAGTTCGCGAACTTAATTATTATGGTGGAGGGCACCTCCTAAAGTAAATTCATCCCAACTTTTACAAATGGTGGAGGTGCCGGGTCAACGTAATTTATTTTGGCAATTTTAGCCTCTTTGATACAATAATTTTTAAACTTTAAAACAATTCACGTGCAATATCGATAATTGAATGATAATTATGTGATAGCCCAGCTCTAGTATTAAGTATTTGAACAACGGTTGGGGCGACTCAAATACACGGAGTTTGCTTTACAGTATGAGATTTTCCAGCAAGTAAGCAGAGAAATAGAATCCGAAGCTGTTACTGTTATATGTTATTGCTGTGGCTGTTAGGTCCCGGCATACAGGGCACAATCGCGTCATGTCCTATGCTAATGCCCTCGTAGTCACGGCCCCAAAGACACACTTCACTTCTCAGGGCGCAGCTTCTAGAATCCAGAAGACGGTGAAGCCGTGTGTTGCATAATACCGAAGTCTTGTATCGCTGTGGATATCTTCACGAGTTCTTATCTCTTTGGAAGTTCGAGCGCTCAGCTTTCTTGGGGTAATTAGTCGCGAGCTAGAGATGCGACGTGAGGAGCATGTTGTAGGTGGGGTCTTGGGGGTGGTTTGTGTCACTGCCAAGAACACGCACACGCACACGCACACGCACACGCACACGCACACGCGACTTGTGTTTGAGGTTTTACTTAGATTGTTTGTTTATTTTGTTTGTTTGGATTAAGGGCGCGTCAACCGTTAGGTCATAATTCGCCACTCTAGCCTAGGGGATCTGAGGAGGAGGGAGCCATGCTGGTCAGAACCAGCCACGGCTAGGGGGGGGGGGTTCTCACGTCGTGGTCGTCATCGTCTTTGTCATTGTTCGTGGTGTCATTGTCGTCATCGTCGTCGGGGAGGTTGTCAAGGGAAAGGGAAGGTGTCTCCGATGACGATTGCCAGAGCTCGCCTATAGTTTTAGGGAGTTATGTACTCCCCTCGTACTAGCTGATGTGCGAGGAGGACTTTTCTCTTGAATCGCCTTGTACGATTAGCAGAGCCATGCACTGGGCCAATTGAACCCCGGGCCCAGAATTTGGATTTTAAAATTACGTCATAAGTTTTTCATTTTAAATCAACAGAAATTTTTATCTAAAAAGTATAAATCTATATATTGATCATGTGAAGTAAATAAATTTAAAAAAATTACTGACCTGGCAAAACGATATTCTCATTTCACGTTTTCATTTCTAGTTATAGGTTATTAGAAAAGGGCATTACCCCATTCAAATTGGTGTATCCTACAACCAACAATTTCAGTTCCGATCAGCAAATGACTAAGTTAATTAAATAAATAAACGCTCATTTCCCCCGATAATACAGTCAATTTGCATTCGATTTATTAAAATGTAACGTTACAATACTAATTCATATGATCATCTGTGTCAGAGCGTTTTATCCCGTAGTATGTAATGATCACGTGACTATAGTGGCTATAGCGGATTGATCATAATACAGTCGTCAGATACAGAACTATTTTTTATTACAGTATTTGCACACATTACAGTACCTTTACATCACAAGCATACGTTAGAACTAGCCACGCCCACGTGAGAGCAAGATTTTTTTATGCAGAAAACCCCAATAGCAGTTTAAACTTTTAAATAATGTAATTTTTGTAAACCACTTACAGTGAGCTAGTATTAATGTAGTTAGATTGTCGGGTCTATTTGTTTACCGAAAACGTAGCAAGTTACGCCACAAAGTGGGCGACCAGTACCAGTTCAAGTCGCATTCGCATTTAAACGTGCCTACAAAGCTGCTTAAGTAATATTTACTAATGAGACTGACTCAAAAGTTGAAAATCTTCACTTTTACTTTGTACTTTACTTAACTCTTTCATCCCTGGCGGGGCTACAAGTTCCTCAGTTTTATTGTGGAGCTTTAATTGACATGGATAGGATAATAGCTCCATAAGTCTGACGGGAATTTTGTATCCCAATGCTTATGAGCACATAGGGCTATCGCATATTCACAAAGGATAATATTTAAGCCTTTTACAACCATTTTAAACTCTTTTAGTGTAAAAAAATTTAAATTTGATGTGAAAAATTAGTATCTTTGCCATTTTGTTCTCGTTTTTTTTAAAATAAAGGACGCTTGTTCTTGAACTAAAATCTTTACACAACAAAAAAAAGTGCGAAATTGTGGTACGTATTTAAAATCCAAAATTTTCCAACAAAATCTAAAATAATAATAAAAAAAGTTTCATGAGAGTTTTATTGGGTATGTTTGTTTGATGAATAAGTAAAGAAAATCCAAATCATAACTTTTTTACATTCAAGCATAAAAGGGCTAACAGCATTCGGACACAGTAGTATTAGCTATAAGCGGAAAGTAAAGATATTTATACTTGATATTCGATATTTGTTTTTGAGTCTTACATGAAATTTTACTTTTTTTAAAAGAAAAACCTTTTAAAAATTAAATTATCATTCAAATCTAAAGATCTATCTGAAATAATGTTACTAAATTGTAATTATACGTATAACGAAACATAGACTTAACTAACAATTTAATTATGTAGTTTAATTGATGATCAACTTACAACTAAAGCAATCAAAAGGAACCAAATAGTGTTTTTTTTAAATAAATATGAACTAAGTAATACAATAATTTATAAGTAATTGTTGTAAATGTTATAATCTTTCCACATATCTCTAGCCGATTCTAATAGAAAGGATTGAACGCAACAATTATTATTTATATTATAAAATCAACTCTGGTTCCTGAGTCAATTATGCCGCTCCAACGAAAGAGAGGAGTTATGGAGCTTTGTATAAAATGTCTGTTCTGGCAAGGTGAGTAACAATGTAGCTATAAAAAGAGTAAGAATTTAAAGTATGTAATTTAAGAGATTTATTTCTAGACGCGGTAACCAACCGTGTTGGCTTGAGGACTAAGAGCAAGACTCAGATTCGGGAGGTTTCGGGTTCAAATCCCACGAGACTAGCAATCCTGACTGAAGGTTTTCCTCAGTTGTTTATTCTCATGCATGTATTGAGCCACAGCCCTCAGACATCCCTTCACAATTATTGTCCTTTCCGCAACATACCAAGTTATACACCTGAGAGGGGCATACATTGCACCTTCACCAAAAATCCAATTAAAAAAAAATTAATTATGGATAAGATTTTAAAATTCGTGCAGTCTCAATTTTTAAAATGATAATTCTAGTTAAGTATTATGATATAGAATAATTATGTGATACAAATAAATATATTGGTAACACTAATAGGTTATTTAATGAAATTTTTCTCTCCCCAGGATATCTACCCGAGGATCCCGCGCACGACCTTGAGTTTTACCTGCAGGACTTCAACCCCCGCCTGGCTGGCTTCATATTGCGCAACCCCCGTCTACGACAGGGCTTATCATTCATCCGCAACCACCATCCCTGGAATAATATCATCTTCACGTTAATCAGCTCAACAATACTTCATCCATTTGGCTTGTACTTTCATTGGGGCAACAATGAATATGTCGTGGATAATTTCTACCCCTTGTTCCTTTTCGTCTTTGTTGGTGTTTGTCATTCATTTATATACTTCCAAAGGCACGGCTTTAACAGCATTTTAATCAAGTTTGCTGCATTTCAAGAGAAAGAAGTATTTAATACTAAAGAAAACCGGCTTTTGCTTTACAAAGTAGAAAAGATTTCTAACAATTTGACGAAATTTATTTTAGTAATTATAATTCCGTTTATGTTCGCCAGCATATTATTTCATTCGCTTTTTGGCTGTTATCCGTATCGCGAACAATTCTTCAGGTAAGATTTTGTAAATAATTATTTCAATATGCACATTTGATATGGATTAAAATCCAATCACATAATCTAACTGAGGAGGCTAATTTTATTTTAAGTTATTATTACTAGGAAAACGCTAAAGTCCCGCCGCGTTGATGGATGAGCTTTTTAAAGTTTTTAGTTTGCGTGGGATATCTTTACTTTTGCAAGTGCTTTGTTTTTCTGCCGACGCATTGTAGGTAATTGTTGTCAAGTTTCTATTGTTTCTTGTTAATTTGTTATTATTTAACGTAAAAATCTTACATTAAAAGCTATATTTCTATGAATTCTGGCTAACTTTTTCATCATTTTCTTTCAAAAGGTACTACATCACCATAACCTTAATGTCCATGTATAATATGAACGTTGTAGCCCCACCCGTTTGGTCAGAATTGGCCCAAATGGCACGAAAATATCGCACAAAAAGTCAAAAAAACGTATATTAAAAGCTTTATTTCTCTCGATTCTGGCTAACTTTTTCAACTTTTTCTTTCAGAAAGCAATACATCACCATAACCTTAATGTCCATGTGAAATATGAACGTTGTAGCCCCACCCGTTTGATCAGAATTGGCCCAAATGGCACGAAAATATCGCACTAAAAATCGAAAAAAATCGTAAAAGTACGATATTCATGAGAAATATTTCTTCGATTGTACCCAAAAACGTGGCAAGTCTAAGTTCAGAGAAACGAAGTCGTGTCAAATTTTCATCAAGATCGCATATGCCGTTTGCCGGTAGAGAGCGAACAAACAGACAGAAAAACGAAAAAAAAAACAAAAAAAAAAAAAAAACAAACAAAAAAACACCCGAGCTAAATTTTTTGGGGGGTCGGTGAAATTGAAGTCTTAGCTTCGCTCATCCAAAAATCCAAAAACATATTTATACATAGCACAGATATAGGACACGCACAGTATAATTAACAATACAAAATAAAAATACAAAATATCAATAAGAAATACAAACAAATTATTATTATTATAATTGCGAAACTAAGCGGTGGAATTTAGACATTCATCGTGGGTAACCAAATCGAGAAATAAGCATAATAAATTGTATAAAGTTGTTCCGAACTAGCCTTGTCTTTGCTGACGTCACTTACGGGTGAGTCGTGGTCAACCACCGACTTTCAAATTCAAGTTCTGATTTCTTGTTAAGCATTACTCACTCGACTTTGAGCGTCGGAATCAATTATTTACGAGTCTGAAGCACAATAATAAAATACTGTATCACATTGAATTGCAGAAAAATTCCATGAAAATGCCTTATTTCTGTGTTAAATCAAAATTCCCAGTCAAAAGGTCTACGTTTTACAAAAAAAGAGGTGGTTCGTGGAAGCTTTTTCTAATCATGACCTATATCAGATAATTTACCGTCAGCATGGTTGGAAGTAATAAAAAAATTACCCCTAGGTTTCCATCTATCGATGTGTGGGCGTAGCCGCTAAATATGCCATGAAAAGTTAATTTGACCAACAGACAATCATCAGTCCTCTTGCCCTGGCAAAAGCAATTTAGTTAAATTGTAGTTGTATACCTTGATAATTCGAACATACTGGTGGTATGGTATTGTATTATGTAGATAGTTCTAATCAGAAATCATTTTTTTTCAGAGGTTGGTACCCTTTCGATGAATCGATAAGTCCGATCTATGAACTTACCCTACTGGTCAATGGCATAATATTGATTTCTACTGCAATAGGATCGAACTGTTTACTAACGTTCTTTATTTCTATGCATTTATATTTCCAAGTTTATTTTAAAATGATATGCAATAATTTCGAAAATATTCGAAAAATATCGTTAGAAAATATAAAACGAAGAAAGATCAATGAATCTGATGCTATACCAAGTATTGGAATGCGATTTAGAACACAATTGAAGCACCAACACAGAAAATGGGATCATTCGTTTAATGAATCAATTGGCATACGCAGATTCGGTAACCAAAGAAGAAGAATAAGTCACCGAACATTCTACAGCCAAAACAACGATGGGCTACTTTTAAATCTCAATCCAGATAAAATTAATTGTACTACACATGAACTTGAAACAGAAATGAAAGAGCAACTAGTAAAATGTGTAAAGGATCACCAATATATGTTGGGGTAAGTTTTAATTAATGCTGAGCAACGATATCTTTTTTCCTGTGCGATACCGATATGTGGAAAAATTTTCGATGTCAATATTTGAACTTTATACGAAATATCGAAATATCGAAATTAAAAGTCCAAGAAAACAATTTCAATTTTTAAAATAGTAACTTTGGGGGTTTTAATTTTTAAATGTTACCTGCCCTGGAAATAGTAGAGGTTAAGGAAACTACCAAACAGTTCAATATATGAGTTTAAATTTGAACTGTTGGATAGTTTTCACAATCACAACTTTGTTATTTATAATATTTTGTTTATGTTTGTTGATTATACCAAAAATCTAACCCGCATTACATTCAAATCCATAGTGTCCCTAGTAAAATGAACCGACAATTTCTTATTGATTTCCAAATGAAATTGACCTTATACTTGGATTCATCTCAATAACATAACTAGAACGTGTACATCTATATAATAGTTTGAGATAAATGTTGCTCTTGAGAAAAGAGTTGAATGAATACAATCAATATATATATTATACGGGAGTATTACGACCACAGTGTTATTTACATATTTGTTTATGTTAGGATATACCAAATTAACCACTCGAATCAAGTATTCTATGTTAAGTTAAATATCGACATTTATTGTTCAAAAATTATTCATTCAGTAATGAATTTGCATTTCAGTTTGGGAAAGTCAAAAGAGTTCGGCAAAATCAATAACAGTTTAGCTAAGTTTGATCATGATTACCGACCCTTCTTTATCTCTATTTTGTTTGTATTTGGCAAGTAGTTCGGTCAATATGCGATTCCAAGATGTATATCATATTTGCGGGAGCATTATTGCTCGTGTCCACAGTAAGATCATTTCATAAACTATCTGTTAGTTATTGCTTAAGGGTAAATACCCTCACCAAAATTAGAACCACGCGAAATTACAGTACTCTAATCGAATCTTAAGATCCCATCAAAATATCGAAAACGTGATTAAGGGTAGTAATGAATTTTGTTAGAACCTTATCATGCATGACTTTAATTCTTTAATGAAATTATGAGTTAGATTTGTAAATGAAATGTTTATTTAATACATTAATTTATAAATAACAAACTTACTTCTCATAACATTTAAATATTGTCATAAAATGCATGCAAATGGTGGCACCTTTTGACTCTGTATAGAGAACCAATTAGTCACTGGCGTTGAAACTCGACCCATCATAACATTGCAAACACAAGGGTTAATTACAATACAAGGCTTAGATAACATTTTAAAATAATGTCTTTCTCTATGTTTCAGAACACAACTATCACATTCAAAGTCGGACTGTTGGTCTATATCTCGTTTCAAATTGTGTTTTTGTTCCTTGTACTCTGCGTTTTGGCTACCGGCATCACTGAACAGGTAACGCTTGCATCTTTATTTTGTATTTTTACTATCAATACGTAATATTGGAAACGTGAATGAAGTAAGACTATTTTGATTTTAACACATGGATGCATGGATTCTTATGATTGTGTCTGTCAGAGCGAAGCGGTACGGAATTCAGTGATTGACTATGATTGGTATAGAACCTCAACTAGTTACAAGCGTATGATGATGATTGTCATGATGCGCGCCAATCAACCAGTCAGGTTCCAGGCGCCCGGGTTCGATCCCCCCTCCATTAAACTCTTCGGAGAGGTAAGCTGTCTGACTCTTATTAATACACTTTTATTGTAACTAAATAATGGAAATATAAAAATGCTTTCAAGTCAATTATTGGTTCTCTCATCAAATTCGCATCAGTACAAATAAATTGGAAACCATGCGCAATAGGTACACAAGCTCGATTCTTACGGCTGGTGTTTGTATTAAAATGCAAGTTTCTGGCAATGTTTTGATCCGGACATTTCGGTGCGTTAATTTTTTATTGGACTTTTGAGTTTTCAGATAAGTCATTAAATCACACTAAAGCCCAATTATGTGTATGTGTAGTATGTGTCATTTCTGTGGTATACTTTTAAGTATTTACATCGAAAAATTAATAATCTTATACAAGACCAACAATAACTGAACTTTAAGTCTTTAAAAACGTTTAGTTGATATCATAGTTTAGAGTTAAAAATAAGCAAACTGCTAAACCACATGAAAATTAAGGAATCATTGATAACGCGGATTCTGGATGAATCGAGTGCTTTGAAAAAACGTAGATACACCAAAATATGAAATTCTAGACGTATATTTTTAAAACCATTATTATTGATACAGTATTTTTGTACCACAAACAAAAGCTATACATTTATAAAGAACACACTAAAATTATTTCTTATATCGTAAGAAGGATTAATATTAATGTAGCTCATCGTCTAGTAAAAAATGTATTAAACATCCTTATAAAGACATTATGTAGTATTATATACATATGTTGGATATATTTTATTAGTGTTCAGCTTTATAAATAGAGTCAATAATTTGTGGTTGTAGTTAAAATAGCAAATTATTTTTATTATTTAAAATTGTTAAGCGGATAAAACCTCTTTACTTTTTAATTGAAACATCGATTAGAACGTTCAGGCATTTCAACCTTCATTTTGTGAAATATAAATAATAATTATTACAAACATACAACGAAAAACAATGGCGAATAACCAAGACAGACATAATAAAAACAATCGTTTAATTAAATATACACGATGTTTTTAATCTGTGGCAATGAAACCAATCAGAAATTCTTGTATTATGTTTCAGACTTCGAACATCGCTTACAAAATGACGACTCAACTTACTGCATTTTTAAAATAACCAGTTCAGACAACCCAAAAAAAGATATCAAATTATCAATATGGCATAGAACAACAGTTGCAGAAACAACAACATAAGTGGAATTCTCCACCTTGAAGATGCTAGATATGGTGCTCTATTTTCTTGGTACAACATAAAACATGTATTTATTTATGTATTTAATATTATCCGATAATTATTGGTATAGTGCTCTATTTCATTGGTACAACAATATTTATTAATTAATGTATTTAGTATTTTTCAACAATCTATAGTATATTTCAATAATTATTAATAAAGTGCTCTATTTCATTGGTACAACAATATTTATTAATTAATGTATTATATGGTATAATAACATGTACGTTTAAGTAAAATTAAAATAGGTTATTCAAAATACGTACAGTGTAAACTTGTTTTGTTGCTGTCATAAGCAGAAGCTTGAGCGATCGGCAACAAAACATGCGTCTATACCTATTTAGTTTAGAAGTAGGAAATTAATATTTTAGCATGGTTTAGGTTTGTGAGACATATGTTTTTGATCTTATGTCTATGTCTAGGTCTATGTACAATGCTATATCTATTATTAATACTATGAAAATAAGATGCTAAAAAACTAATTGATAATATAACTGAATATAAGTATAAATATTTCATTTTATGTAATAACTAGTAGAAATTTTTGCACGATTGGTTTGATCTATTTGTATTGATATAGTATATTTCAATAATTATTAATAAAATGCTCTATTTCATTGGTACAACAATATTTAATCATTCATGTACTTAGTATTTTTCAACAATCTATAGAAAATTTCAATAATTATTAATAAAATGCTCTATTTCATTGGTACAACAATATTTATTAACTAGGAAAACGCTTAAGTCCCGCCGCGTTGTTGGATGAGCGTAATTGGTGCATTGAGCTGCCATGTGTTATGCGGATTTTCTGTTGTTCTGTGAAAAAATCATTCCTAAGTTGAAATTTTTTTTTTAAAATTAAATTAAATTCGATGAAAAATTAACCTAAATTTTAATTTTTTTAATTAATTGTAATTTAAAAAAAGGAAAAAATCGTAATATTGAAATTTTCATAAGAAATAATTATTCAATTGCGCACAAATTTTACACAAATATATGAACTTATAAAATTAAGGTTCTGTGAAAAAATTATTACAATAGGATAAAGCATATAGGTGTTATAAGTCAAAGAATTGTTTTAAAAAAGAAAAAAATCGTAAAATTTCGATTTTCATGAGAAATAGTTTTTTGATTGCGCTCAAATTTCACACGAATATACAAATTCATAAAATAAAGGTTCTGTGAAAAAATCATTAAAATCGGATAAAGCATGTAGGTGTTATAAGCTGAAGAAATTTTTTTTAAATCGAAAAAAAATCGTAAAATTGCGATTTTCATGAGAAATAATTTTTCGATTGCGCTCAAAAACGTGGCAGTTCTAAGTTCAGAGATTTCGAAGGCCTCCATAAAATTTCATCGCAATTGGAGCATCGGTTTAGCCGGAATCGTGTTAACAGACACACAAAAATACAGAAAAAAAAAAAAAAAAAACATTCCGGATTTTTTTCTCCAGTGTAGTGAAATGGAATCTTCGCTTCGCTCGCTTCGCTCGCTACGCTCGCTACGCTCATCCAATTAATATATTTAGTATTTTTCAACACCCTATAGTATATTTCAATAATTATTAATAAAGTGCTATGTTTGATTGGTACAACATAAAATTTATTTACTAGGAAAACGCTTAAGTCCCGCCGCGTTGTTGGATGAGCGTAATTGGTGCATTGAGCTGCCATGTGTTATGCGGATTTACTGTTGTTCTGTGAAAAAATCATTACTAAGTTGAAGATATTTTTTAAATTAAATTAAATTTAATAAAAAATTAACTTAATTTTTTTTTTTAATGATTCGTAATTTTAAAAAAGGAAAAAATCGTAATATTGAAATTTTCATAAGAAATAATTATTCGATTGCGCACAAATTTTACACGAATATATTAATTCATAATATTAAGGTTCTGTAAAAAAATCATTACAATCGGATAAAGCATGTAGGTGTTATAAGCTGGAGAAATTTTAAAAATTGAAAAAAGTCGTAAAATTGCGATTTTCGTAAAAAATATTTTTTTGATAACGCTCAAATTTTACACGAATATATCAATTCATAAAATAAAGGTTCTGTGAAAAAATCATTACAATCGGACAAAGCATGTAGGTGTTGTAAGTCGAAGAAATTGTTAAAAAATCGAAAAAAAATCGTAAAATTGCGATTTTCATGAGAAATGTTTTTTCGATTGTGCTCAAAAATGTGTCAGTTCTAAGTTCAGAGATTTCAAAGACCTCCATAAAATTTTACCGCAATCGGAGTATCGGTTTAGCCGGAATCGTGTTAACAAACAGACAAAAATACAAAAAAAAAGAAAAAAAAAAGAAAAAAAAAGAAAAAAAAACATTCCGGATTTTTTTCTCCAGTGTAGTGAAATGGAATCTTCGCTTCGCTCGCTACGCTCGCTACGCTCGCTACGCTCATCCAATAACCGTATTTAGTATTTTTCAGTAATTATATGTACATAATTGGATGAGCGTAGCGAGCGTAGCGAGCGAAGCGAAGATTCCATTTCACTACACTGGAGAAAAAAATCCGGAATGTTTTTTTTTTTTTTTTTTTTTTTTTTTTTTTTCTTTCTTTCTGTATTTTTGTGTGTTTGTTAACACGATTCCGGCTAAACCGATACTCCGATTGCGATGAAATTTTATGGAGACCTTCGAAATCTCTGAACTTAGAACTGCCACGTTTTTGAGCGCAATCGGGAAATTTTTTCTCATAAAAAACGCAATTTTACGTTTTTTTTCGATTTTTAAAAAATTTCTTCGACTTATAACACCTACATGCTTTATCCGATTGTAATGATTTTTTTACAGAACCTTAATTTTATGAATTAAGATATTTGTGTGAAATTTGAGCGTAATCGAAAAATTATTTCTCATGAAAATCAAAATTTTACGGGTTTTTTCTTTTCTAAAACAATTCTTTGACTTATAACACCTAAATGCTTTATCTTATTGTAATGATTTTTTCACAGAACCTTAATTTCGTGAATTAATATATTCGTGTTAAATTTGAGCGCAATCGAATAATTATTTCTTATACAAATTGCAATTTTACGATTTTTTTATTTAAAAAAAATTACGATTAATTAAAAAAATTAAGTTAATTTTTTATTTTATTTTATTTAATTATAAAAATTAAGTTAATTTTTTATTTAATTTAATTTAATTAAAAAAATCTTCGATTAAGTAATGATTTTTTCACAGAACAACAGAAAATCCGCGTAACACATGGCATCTCAATGCACCATATACGCTCATCCAACAACGCGGCGGGACTTAAGCGTTTTCCTAGTTATAATCATTAGGAATATCACAACGAGCAGAGCTAGTCCATGAACAAAGACTTGTGTGTGACTGTGAGACATTCCTTAAAATAATTGGATGAGCGTAGCGAGCGAAGCGAAGATTCCATTTCACTACACTGGAGAAAAAAATCCGGAATGTTTTTTTTTTTTTTCTTTTTTTTCTTTTTTTTTTTTTTGTATTTTTGTGTGTTTGTTAACACGATTCCGGCTAAACCGATACTCCGATTGCGATGAAATTTTATGGAGGCCTTCGAAATCTCTGAACTTAGAACTGCCACGTTTTTGAGCGCAATCGGGAAATTTTTTCTCATAAAAAACGCAATTTTACGATTTTTTTCGATTTTTAAAAAATTTCTTCGACTTATAACACCTACATGCTTTATCCGATTGTAATGATTTTTTCACAGAACCTTAATTTTATGAATTAAGATATTCGTGTGAAATTTGAGCATAATCGAAAAATTATTTCTCATGAAAATCGTAATTTTACGGGTTTTTTCTTTTTTAAAACAATTCTTTGACTTATAACACCTACATGCTTTATCCTATTGTTATGATTTTTTTACAGAACCTTCATTTCATGAATTAATATATTCGTGTTAAATTTGAGCGCAATCGAATAATTATTTCTTATGAAAATTGCAATTTTACGATTTTTTTCTTTTAAAAAATAAAAATTAATTAAAAATTACGATTAATTAAAAAATTAAGTAAATTTTTTATTTAATTTAGTTTAATTAAAAAAATTAAGTTAATTTTTTATTTAATTTAATTTAAATAAAAAAAATCTTCGACTAAGTAATGAATTTTTCACAGAACAACAGAAAATCCGCGGAACACATGGCAGCTCAATGCACCATATACGCTCATCCAACAACGCGGCGAGACTTAAGCGTTTTCCTAGTATCATTCACACACACAACAATATATATCACTACACTTTGTTCCAACATCATTTAGTTGGGTAAAGGGGTGTTTCCACTATTTATCTTGGGCATCACCGAATCAGCACCGGCCTGCCAAGCTCGGCACCTCTTCTTCTTCCTCATTCTCTTGTCGTAACACCAACTCTCTCCACTTTTCCTGTCCTCCCACCATCTTTCTCTCTCTTCAACCACTACCCACTCCTCTCCTCTCTCCTCCACATCTGCCTGTACTTGATCTTGCCACCTATCTCCAGGTCTTCCCACTCTTCTCCTATCATTCTTAAGCTCAAATGATTGTCTTGGGATTCTATATTCTTCTCCATTTTTCTCATATGTCCATACCATCGTAGTCGCTCCTTTCCCATCTTGAACTATAGGCTCTCTACTCCAACTTTCTTCCTTATCATACTACTTCGTATCTTGTCTCAGTGACCTTGGAGGATTTTAGTCCAAAAAAATATTGCCTTGGATTGACAAACTTGGCTTTATTTCCTGTAAATTCTCTTCTTTTTTAGTTTGGGCAAGTGGTTTTGTCAAAATATGCGGATAACCAAGACACGGTGTAATTTAGGAACGCATATTTTTGCGTGTATATTGTGTACAGTGTCTAGACACAATTTTCTAGATGGCCAATTTTCATTGATATGATGCAAAAAATAAGCAAGTTGAAGTCGATTTTAGAAATTCACAAAAATGCCAATTTTATCCAACTTAAAAAAAGATTACAAAAATTGTGTAAAGTCATAGGTATAAGATCATTAAACTGTAATTTCAGTAAAATATTATGCTCTAGTTTGTGGTAAAAGATGTTTATTTGGTGGTAATATCAACTTTAAAATTGTTTTGATATTTAAGATTGATAGAAGAAGAAGGTTGTTATAAATTGTCCTGTCTATGTTGTGAATATGCTTCTCTAACTGTTGGTATGTGCGCACCCTTTATCGTTTAGATTTTGAAATGTCTCGCAGCGACATGGCCATGTTGTAGGCAGTTTTCGCTACCTGAAAATAAAACCACAAACATAATCTATGAAACAGGAAAATAAAATGTTCAAAATAACTATAAACAGTAGTTTTAGGGTAAGAACATCATAATTTAATAGTCTTTTGAGAAGACCAAAACTATTTTTGAACATTTTTTTATAATACATAACACATAAATTCTAAATATTGCGGCTTTTGTAAAGTATTTTTGTGCATAATTTTATCAAAAAGAATACGAGCTGGATGGCTGATATTTTTATCATCATTTTATTGATATCGGGTACAATTCGTACAAATACCCTCAACGTACCGGAAAACGCAAAAATCAATGTAGTCAAGTTATTAGAGATACACATTTCAGAATATCACATATCCTAGTCACGGGTAAGTGTAAACCATGGGGAAAATATTACCCATCTAACCCACATACTTTTTGATAAAACTATCCACAAAAATTCTATAAAAAAGCCGTGATTTTGGGAGTATGCACATCTGCAGAAGAAAAAAAATAACCTAAAATAGTTTTGGTCTCCTCAAAAGACTATTTATGATGTGTTACCCCAAAACTACGTTTTTAGTTTTTTTAGAGTACATAATTTCGTTCCTGCACAGACTTACTAAAGTAGAGAAGTAAATTATAAATAAATAATTAATTTAATAAATTAGTTCGTATTTAGACTTTACCCACTCAGTCACACAACTGTTATTAAATGTAAACAGATAAAGCCAAACCTGTAGGCGCCGACACCATCGACGAGCGAACAATGACCAACTAGAGACTGGCATATTTAAGTAGGAAACACCTATCAATGAACATTTAACATGGGACATATCCCACTTACGAACAACAGAAGAATCAACGAGACTAATTCGGAACAATCTTGAAATTTATCGTGTACCTCGTTGGTAGGACGGCACCAACGTCACCGTTAACACATTCATAAGACAAGAACTAATTTTGACTTATAACTTCCCGTCATAAATTACAAAACTTCTGCCTAGAGCGGGAATCGAACCCAGGACCTTCAACATTGGAAGCAGAGCCTCTAACCACAAGACCAAAGAGCTAATAAACAGCCATAAACGAAACAGTTTAGCCAGCGGTTTAGTCGAGGTAGTTTAACCGGTTCCCACTCGAACACCGAAGTTAAGCAAACTCGGGCGTGGTCAGGGGTAGAGTGGGTGACCGCTCTGCCCTGAAACTCACGTATACCGCTGGTTAGAGCAGATGGAGGGTTCGAGAGCTAGTGTAACGGCTTCGTTCTCCTCGACGTCTGCTCGGCATTCCGGGCTAGTGGAGGAACCTATGACTGTCAAGGTTACACCGTCCTTTCGGATGGGACGTTAAGCCATTGGTCCCCTTGGTACTCTTCGAAAGGAGTAAGCTACGTGCCGGTACCGGGTTTCCCCTCCTCCCTTCTGTTCATACTTCACCCTCATCTATTACCACTCATCGTCTCGAATAGCCAAAGTGCATTAATATGAGACGTTAAGCAATATCCAATCAATCAATCAACGAAACAGTTGAACGGATTTAAAAAGTAAACTATAGACTCTTATTCTCACTAAACATTTTAGGCAGGACATAACCTCAAAATGAGTCGTTATAAGAAAGCGAAGATCCCCAATCTGCATCACTTTTAGTGTTCCATCCGTCCAAAACTTTACAATTAGGACTAATCCAAACTCTTAACGAAGTAAGATACTTCTTTATCAGCTTTATTTATTATACAGTTTTTGGATGAGCGTAGCGAGCGAAGCGAAGATTCCATTTCACTACACTGGAGAAAAAATCCGCAATGTTTTTTTTCTTTTTTTCTGTATTTTTGTGTTTGTTAACACGATTCCGGCTAAACCGACACTCCAATTTCGATGAAATTTTCTGGAGGCCTTCAAAATCTCTGGACTTAGAACTGCCACGTTTTTTGAGCGCAATCGAAAGATTATTTCTCATGAAAATCGCAATTTAACGATTTTTTTTCGTTTTTCTTATTTTTTCTGTTTGTATTTTTGTGTGTTTGTTAACACGATTCCGGCTAAACCAATACTCCAATTGCGATGAAATTTTCTGGAGGTATTCGAAATCACTGAACTAAAAACTGCCACGTTTTTGAGCTGAATCTAAAAATTATTTCTCATTAAAATCGCAATTTTATGATTTTTTTCGATTTTTTAAAATTGTATTCGACTTATAACACCTACATGCTTTCTTCGATTGTAATAATGTTTTTACAGAACCTTAATTTTATGAATTTATATATTCGTGTGAAATTTGAGCGTAATCTAAAAATTATTTCTCATGAAAATCAGAATTTTTCACTTTTTTCGGTTAAAAAAAAATCTTCGGCTTATAACACCTACATGCTTTATCCGATTATAATGAATTTTTCACAGAACCCTCATTTTATAAATTTATATATGAATGTGAAATTTGAGCGCAATCAAAAAATTATTTCTCATAAAAAATCGCAATTTCCCGTTTTTTCGTCTAAAACAAAAACGCTCATCCAACAACGCTCCTGAAAAAGCGTTTGTGAAGCTTCCTAGTGTAGGTTAAAATTGAAAATTGCGTTAATTCTATTAATGCATGAATGCTTTTTATTTATATTTTGTTGTATCTTTGTTTCTATTGAAACTTTTTTGTTGTATATAACCATAACTGTTCGAATAAATCAAAATCAAAATCAAAATCAAAACCAAAATCTGTGCGTGTGTCACGTCTCACGATAATAGCTGAATACGGCCATCTATTATTGACATGAATGTTTTTGTTAACATTATCCGCTAACAAGAGTGATACATGCAATTTTTTGTGACCCTAGTTATCAAAGAAGTAGAGCTAGTTTAATGCACAAAAATAAATTCTGAACCCGGCACCTCCACCAAAAATATCAATATCATTAATTTCTTTGGGCATCCTTCTTGGATAATCTATTGATTAAGTAGTCGTACCATATTTTGGGTTCAATTGTTTTAGGAAGTCTTAGAATCAGGGGGGGGGGGGATTAGGCCAGCTTTACTTCAAAAGAGGCATTTATGTGTTCTCAGAACTTCCCCAAATAAAATCTCAAAATTGTTTCTTCGCCAATCGAGCCCAATTTTGGGTACATTCTCCCGTGCGCGTTGAATATAACAAATGTTATGAATAACATAATACTAATATTTTAATAGTTGGCTAAGGCGCCTAACTGGAATGAGAGAGACTCGGGTTCGAACCCCGATTGGGATAATTTTTTTATTTTCTGAATTGTATTAAATATTAACAATTCCACCTACAGGAGTGTTTCCCGACAAACCAAATCGAGAAATAAACCCTTCATACCTGCGTATAAGGTAATGACATTAAAAATAATGTTTGTTTAGTCAGTTCAAATGCAACAGATATTCGTTACAGTACTGTTCTATCCATTCGGATCTATAATACAACTACAATTCAGTAGTTAAATAGTTACTGCCTCGGTGGTCTAGTTGGCTAAGGCGCCTACCTGAAATGAGGGAGACTGGGGTTCGAACCCCGATCGGGATGAAATTTTTAACTTCTCAATTGTTTTCAATGTTACTAAAATGTGATTGGAATGTGATAACATTGTCAACATTATATATAATATGATTATATTCTTTCCAGCTAAAGTAAGGTCCAGAATTTCAATGTCTATTTACCTAAAAGTTCTCTCTCTCACTCTTAAGTAAATATTTATAAGGCTTCTGATTGGTGGTTGTCATTCTGGCGTTGATTCGCGGGTGTTCGCACTGTCCATACCACTGATTGATATATTTCCTATTAAAAATATCGATCTTTGGTTGGTTATCGCTCACTCGTCGATTGCGTCGGGGCCTGCAGGGTTGGCTTGGTCGCTTTGATTTAAAGTCCCCATTGAAAATCAGTTATATAACTGAGTGGGTAGACTCTAAATAAAATTTATTTATTTATTTAGTGATAACAAATTGTTATGAAGCAATTAGTTTTGCTTGCCACTTTAAATGGTCATTGAAATACCTGGCCTAAGTGAACTAGTGCACCCGATTAAATGTGATAGTGCTCTAATTGACCCGGTATCTATACCTGGCCACAGTTTTGCACGGACAGTGGATCGAGCCCGGTCGGTTTAAATTCCACCGGGACATTTGCCCGGGTCATTAAGATGAGCAAGTTCCGCTTGAACGTTGGAGACGCCTCCATCCAATCACAGGCGTAGGCCGCCTCGCACAGGGATTCACTCTGTAACAAGGAACAAGAACTAGCTCATGTAAACCCGTGTTACGCTGTAACTTAAAGGGGTATTCACCCGCTAAACTCCTAAAATATATTTCATTCAGGCTACTATAGATAGTTATAAATTTAGAAATTAACAGAAAAAATAATTGGGCCCACCAACCACCATGAGTCCCAAAAAATGGTCAAACTTGGTATTTTTTTTAGCTAGGTCCTATCGGCAAAATCTTTCATGTGAAATAACATGGGGACGATATTTATGCCACGTGACCTTGGAGTATTTTAATAAAAAAAAATGTTAGCCATTATTGACGTGCACTTCAGTTTTTTTCTGTAAATCTTATATATTTTGTTTTGTAATTTGGGAAAGTGGTTCGGTCAAAATATGCTGATTCTCAAGAAGTGGTGTGATTTCGGAATGCATATTTTTGCGTATTTGAGTGAACCCTATATTTGAACCCAGTTTCAAGACACGATGTTATAAACGGCCATTTTAGATTGGTACGATGCTGTAGTATCTATGTGGAACAAAAACGAAACAGGTTAACGCTGATTTAAGAAATTCCCCAAAACGACAATTTTCGCTATTTTCTGGATCAAAATCATGTAAAATATCACAGTTCATCATCATCATCATCATCATCATTATCCATCGCTGTTTCCTGCTTTTGGCAGGTTCAGCTTGGGTTTTGCAATCAAAATTTCCACTTCTTTCTATTCTTCCACAATCGTATCTCTTCCACATCTTCCCAGCTCTCTCCTCTTGCCTCAAACTCAAAGTCTCCTGCTATGTTTTCCTTCCATCTCTTCCTTGGTCTACCCCGTCTTCTTCCTTCTTCAATCATTCTTTCATACATTTTCTTGGGCATCCTATTTTCCCACATTCGTTTCATATGTCCATACCATCTCAACCTTGTCCTTCCTATTCTGTCACACACCTAGCATTAATCTAATGTCCGTGTTTCTTATTCATATCCCTTCTTGTCTTGCCCACTGTGCTCCTCAGGAATCTCATCTCTGCCGCCTGCATAGACTCTCTTCTCGATCTCCCATTGTCCAGGTTTCTGCTGCACACGTAAGGATCGGTATGAATCACAGTAACAAGATATAATTTTTTAAACGGTCATTTTAGTGTAGTATTTTGTTATAGATTATTAGACGAGTGAGCGTAGCGAACGTAAGTCTTTCCTAACGCTATACTCGATCGGGCCTTGGCCGTGAGCATTGTCTGTTAAATGTCTGTCTGTTTGTCCGGGCTCATACGGCCGAACGGCCAAATAGATTGAGCTGAAATTTTAAACAGACATCCGTGACCATGTAACTTAGAACTGCTAACAAAATGAGCAATATCCGTTGCGATTTAAGCTGACAAGAAAAAAAAATTTGAAAAATTTGAATCTAGATTGCAAATGTTTAAAATACTCATTAGTAAAATAGAACACAGCCTGTGAAAGTTCGCGATCAGTAGTATCTATGAGGGCAAGTCGATGTTTAGAATTTTGTTTTTGTTTTTTGTTATCCATGGCTTTGGATTCTGTCATGTAATTTGACTTATACAATATAATTCATAAACTAGCCTACTTTATTATAACCTATGCAAGGAAGCTTAAGCTGTGCATATTAGAACCTTTAGCCAAAAACATGGCTCTGTATACTAATCGTTAAAGGCGAGAAAAGAGACGTATTTTATCTCGCAAACATCAGCTGGTAAGAAGGGAAGTATATTAGTTCCCGAAACTAAAGTGGACTTCACGGGAAGATTGGTCCGCAGGTACCAGGAATTTCCTCCCCTCTTTACCACCACCACCTTCCTCGGACGGGCAGAGTGCACAAGATTTAGATCTTATCTGTCCTCGACCCTTCTATTCATGGTCGCTAAACCCTTGAATAGAGATAAATTAATTTTCTTTTCATTACGTAAACTGTTGTAATTTACCTTTTAAATGTTCTTAAATGGTAATGATTTTAACTTTAATGTTTCCCTGAAATAAAATCAACACGAAAATGTTTTTAAACGCAAAAATTGATTGAGAACTAACAATGTTAACAAAATATTCTTAGCACTTCTGATGAAGAAGTGTGTTGTATATTACACTGTTAAGTTCTTAGTTTTCAATCAATTTTTAGCATTCAAAAACATTTTCGTGTTGATTTTAATTCAGTGAAACATTTAAGTTAAAATCATTTACATTAAAGGGCATTAAAAGGTTAATTACAACAGTTTACGTAATGAAAGTAAAATGGATTTAACTCTATTCAAGCGAAAATAATTTAATTGGATGGTTTCGAGACCATCAATAGAAGGGTCGAGCGACTAATAGATAGATACGATCTACATCTGGTCCACTCTGCTCGGGCCAGGAAGATGGTGGTGGTAAAGAGGGGAGGAAATTCTTGGTACATGCGGACCAATCTTCCCGTGAAGTCCACTTTAGAATAAGAGCTCTGGCAGTCGTCGTCGGGGACCCCCCATATTCTCTGACGACCTTCCCAACGACGACGAAAAGGACAAACGAACGAAGACAAAGACGATGACGACCACGACGAGAGGACCCTCCCTTTTCTTTCACCTTTACCCGTGGCTATTTCTGAACAGCACCAGCATGGGATTTTCCTCCCTATATCCTCTAGGCAAGAGTGGCGCTTTTTGACCTAGCGGTTGTTGCACCCTTAATCCAAACTAAAACTTAATTGGGACGTATAGGACTAGCCTTTTTTTTTATAACAAAGACGGCGACAACGACAACATAAACGGTTGACGCACCCTCAAACCAAAAAACTTCAAACCACTTTCTCTGTTCGCCTAGGCCTAAATCTCTTTTTTGGGGGGTGGGGGGTTTGATTAAGGACGCGTCAACCGTTAGGTCATAATGCACCACTCTAGCCTAGGGGATGGGGAAGAGGGGCCCATGCTGGTCAGAACCAGCCACGGGAAAAGGGGAGGAAGGGGGATTTCTCACGTCGTGGTCGTCATTGTCTTTGTCATCGTTCGTTGTGTCATTGTCACCGTCGTCGGGGAGGTCGTCAAGGGAAGGGGGAGGTGTCCCCGACGACGATTGCCAGAGCTCGCCTCTAGTTTCGGGGAGTAATACACTTCCCTCTTATTAGCTGATGTTTGCGAGGTGGACTTTTTCTCTTGAATCGCCTTTTACGATTAGCAGAGCCATGCTCTGGGCCAATTCTACCCCGGGCCCAGACGAAATCGTCTTTGATTTTTCATATATTGACGCTGGAGGTAGTACCTGTTATAGGGGTCATACACCGGCCGTTCCATTTAGCCTGGGGTGTAGCCTATCTGTTTCAACAAGGGTCTGTGACCACAAATGTTTGTGTAAAGATATACTAGGGAAACGCCAAAGTCGTTGTTAGACGAGTGAGTGAGCCATGTGTTGAGTACCCGCTAACATTACTTTTCTTCCCCTACCTATATAGGCCTCCCTAGCCTATCGTAGGCTAGAGTGGCGCATAATGGCCTTACAGTTGACGTGCTCTTATACCAACTTTACTTAAAAACACTATTATTTATACCACAATATAATTATCTAACTTAAATGCAAATGTTCCCGGGTACTCAACACATGGCTCTCTCACTCGTCTAACAACGACTTTGGCGTTTCCCTAGTTTAGTACAAATAATGTTTTGGGGTAATAGCCCCTTCAACGGAAGTACTTTAGTGGTAACTTAGTAACTTAAACTGAAAAAAGTTCCTATTTGACATGTAAACGTCACGATTGGAAATAACTTTTTTTTTAAAACTCTTGGGTAATTAAAAATGTAGGCTAGTCTGATCGCAAAAAACGCACATTCTATAATGTGACATGTTAGTGCATTAGATTTTTTCCTAAGTGCATATCGATAGATCTTCAAAGTGATCCGGCAACCAATAACTAGTAAAAATGTAATTAAATCCAGAAATTACAAGATCCAAGTAGACCGGGTAAAAGCAAGGGTGTCATGTCTAATAAAACCGAGCAATAATAGCAACTTCGCAATATAAACATATTATATGATTTCGGATAAATTTCGAATATGAATTTAACCCAAAAATTGGACAAAATTACTTAATTGTAGTAGAAAATACGCCCAGTCACTATTTTACACGTATTTTATATACTATTTGTTTAGCATGGAAACGAAATTAAAATATAAGTGTTGCATAACTGAAATTGTTATTGTTGTAATGGATTGAATAATTTTATGTTTTGTATAAACTCTGTTTTTGACTTATGTGAAATACTATGTATATTAAGGTATATGATTTGAATTTAAATATTTAATGTTTGTGATTGTAACATGTTACTCACTAGCGAAAGCTAAATTAATAAATCATAATACTATACTACTGAAACAATGTGGACCAACATATTATTATTGTAAGTATTATTATGGAGCAAATCTCAATTACGGTGTATATAATTATGCATCACTTTTCCACCGGCCGTCCTTATGTGCGTGTGTTCAATTGCTTTATCGCACGACAACAACCGAATATTACCTAGGATACGAGTATAGCCCATAGAGATACCATACTGTTAGTTCTTATAGTATCCTCGGACAATGTGAATATTAAGTACTCGGCAGGTACACCATGAGTGACAGCTAAACAAGCTCGGAACACAACAATAAGCTTTGCTACTACAGTATCCGTGCTTGATTGGATGAGCGAAGCGAAGATTTCAATTTCACTGACCCCCAAAAAAATTTTAGCTCGGGTGTTTTTTTTTTTTTGACTGTTTGTTCGCACGATTCCGGGCAAACGGCATAAGCGATCTTGATGAAAATTGGAGGGGACCTTCGAAATCTCTGAACTTAGACCTGCCACGTTTTTTAGTACAATCGAAGAAATATTTCTCATGAATATCGTACTTTTACGATTTTTTTCGATTTTTAGTGCGATATTTTCGTGACATTTGGGCCGATTCTGACCAAACGAGTGGGGCTACAACGTTCATATTTCACATGGACATTAAAGTTATAGTGATGGAGTACCTATTGAAAGAAAATCTTGAAAAAGTCAGCCAAAATCCATAGAAATAAAGGTTTTAATATTATTTTTTTTAGGTTTATAATAACAATTAACAAGTAACAATAGAAACTTGACAACAATCACCTACAATTAATTCAAAAAGCACTTGCAAAGGAAAAGTAGTCCTACGCAAACTAAAAACTTACCAAAAAAGTTCATCCATCAACGTGGCGGGACTTACAAGCGTTTTCCTAGTTTAGTTACAGGCCACAAAATTTGCCATACTTTAGTTTCTATGTTGACTTACTTGATCGGTAATTATGTTTAAAAGGTAGGAGAGCAGAAAATAGGTAGCCGCTACATTTGAGGACATTCCAACATATCCAAGATGAATCAATGAGAACTCGCTCTGTGAAGAAAGACACGTGGATTAAAAACCGCATCATATTATTAATTGATTTATCGTTTATTGTGTCACTTGTGTAACCAATCAAGAATACGTTTAATACAGTAAAGCTTATAGTATCTTATCGATGGCCTAATAACAATAACAACAATTACTTTTACAATGTATCACTAGGCTACTATGTATTTTACAATGTATTCATTAGTACAGTGACGTATCCAAGGGGGGAAGGGGGACAACCCCAACCCCCTTTTGCCAAAAAAATTGTGCAAGTGCGCTTTAACGTTTCAATGGAGAATATAGAATAACTGTTTTATCGCAATACTAAAGGCAAATTACAATCTGATCAAAAGAGGGTTTTGGTACATATAAAATTGGTTATTGTGATGCTTCAAAAGGCACAGATTTTCATCAAAATGACCTTGAAAGAGAGAACTTTTGGATTAAAAACAGTATTTTAGTAGATAAAAAGTTGGTCATTGTGATGCTTTAAAACGCACAGATTTTCACCAAAATGACTTTGAAGGAAACATTTTCCGGGAGGCAAGCCCCCCGACCCCCACATAGCCTTCGGTACATCTATAAATTAATAAGTTGAACTCCCCCCCCCTTATGAATTCCTGGATACGCCACTGCATTAGAACTATATTGTCATATCTTATATGTATTTATAAACCTGTTCGTTATTCTCGTATGTGTACTTACGTTTGTTATCAGCAACAAAACAATGCCAAACACAAAAGCCGAAAACATGAAAAGAGCTACGCTCATTAGGTTTATTATAGATTCGCAATGTTTTGTAGATCTGTAACAAACAAAATCAGATGTAAAACAAGAATATTAATTAATAAAAATAATGTATATTAAAAATAGATTAAGTTACTCCAATAGTTGTTGATGGATCTTCACGCATTTTATCAACTCAAGTTCCATTTCTTTAGCGAGTTGTTTTGAATAATCTCCGAGTTTCGTATTAATACTTTCTTCGTGTGTTGTGGTCGGTTGTTTAACGTCTTGAATCAGAATTAGATGGGAATCTTCGTCTGGTGTCAATGACAAGACACAATCTACAGACTCTCCAGAATGTTCTACGCCAGCATTTAAATCTGGTGTTCTGATGACGGAATCTTTCAGCAAGTGCTCGATCGCACGAACTTGAAGGCTTAACTGAGGCAGATAATTGCAACGACTTGTTTGTTGACCCACAAACATAGATTCGTCCATCTTGTTGTCGATCGAACAACTATACTCGTCCTCAGTGATACCAACGGTGTTGTCTGTAGTTAGTTCGTTTTCCACTGCGGACTCATCTAATTCCTTAATTGAAGAGAGTTTTTTGTTGGAATTCTTGTATATATTTTCCAAATCTATACCCAGGATTCTAAAGAGCGTAATGCAATCGACAAATATCGATAACTGGTACGCAAAGCCTGCGAATCCACAAGTGTTTGAAAGTATTAACTGAATATATGACATAAACATGGTAATCTCGTAGGCTGGCGATGTGGCTACATCGTATGGGTACCATAGTCTGAAAGAAATAATTATTTTAATTTATTTTATGTTTTGTACCGACCGAAATAATTGAGATATTTAGTTAGTTAAACAGCTAAATGACCGACACAATAAAATATAAATTCTCAATTATTATTATTTAGTAATGTCTTATAAATAATTGTCAAAAGAAACCAAAAATATGTTAAGAGGGAATGGGACACAATTTTGGCAGTTGGCAAATAGCTATTCGCTCGGCCAAGAACCATCCGAAGTATGTACAACTATGCAAAGTTGTCAATAAAGCATACATGGACAGCATTACATTAGTAGATTATCAAAATTTTGTCTGAAGCAGCAACAAAAAAATCATGAATAAAGTCATTTTGTACTTCTAAACAAATTTAGAAAAACCGTGAAAATCATTTAATATAATTGATTTAAAACCAATTTTAGAAAAGTGTTACTGTAGAGCGCCATATTTCCACTTTCGTGACAACTGTCAGCCAAGCGATCAGGAATGTCGCTAAAACGCATGTCCCAATCATTGTAATATATTTCGTTAAAAAGTTAGTAATTGTTTTTATAAAATGTTTAAAGCAAGATAACGTGCCGTACTAAAAGTATTTACAATTTACAATTTATGACATAGTATGTGTTTCTAAATAACAACATTTTACTAATTTTGTCTTAATGATTACCTTACAAGATACGCTCACAGAAATTTCCTATTATAACTTAATATTATTAATTTTTATTAATATTATTGATTGCCTGTTAATGAACCTTATCACTTTTCTTTAATGATTATTTACAATTTATTACATATTATGTGTTTCTAAATAACGACATTATCTTATCTTAGTATAGTAAACTTAGTTTGTATAATATAAGCTAATAGGACACATACACTATAAATTGTGTTTTTGTAAATTAAAATGTACAAACGTCCAAATAAAAAAATTGAAAAAGATTTTGAAAATTATATTCAGTAAACCGTTAAGAAAAAATAACTAAATTTGTATTAATATACTATTACACTCACCTACCCCTCTGCATTCTTTTAGGAATAAGTACAAAAACATACACAAGTGTAACCCAGATGAAAAACCCTGGAGTAAAAATGAAACACCCGAACCACGTTCCACGATCGAACATCTTGTCCACCTTATCAATCGTAGCTTCATGATCTTCATTCTCAGATCTCAGTTGTGTTTTAATTTTTTGCAAATTTTTTCCAACAATCTTGAGTATGTCATTGTGAAAATACATAGTCCACAAACCAGCTGATAATGGAACAAATATGCACATCTCAAATGTGTTTTCCATGAAAATTGATTCGTTATTCCTGTGTACGACAATTGATATCATTGAAAGTCCCACTATAAAATTAGTGGTTATTAGTGAGAAAGGTAGAATGGTTTTACGAAGAAAGTTGAGAGAAACGCGAAGTGGGCGATATCGAACCAGCAGTCGAGCCAGCCAGGGTGGGTAGAACTGCAGGTAGAACTCAAGGTCGGGGTCTGGGCAGGGGTCGTCAATTATCAGACCTGCAAAAAAACATTTAAGGGACTATTACCCCAAAAAAAAATTTTGACACATATTCTATAGTTTAATACCAAACAACAAAAAAATGCTATCATATTATTGTGATTTTACACGGGTTTTGTAATGTTTTTTTCGTAGAAATTGTGAAATTTTTTAGTTTTTGCGAAATTCTTTTACTTTCACCTGCTTATTAATTGCTTCACAAAGATTAACTGCATTGTACTAATCTAAAATGACCCTTTAGTAATTCTTTATTGAAACTGTGTACAAAGAAATTACAACTCTTCTTGATAATAACTAATAATCATATTTTGACTGAATCATGTGCCCAAATTGCAAAAACAAAAGATGGTGTATTTATGGTACAAGGTCCCCTGTATCTACTCCTAGCGGAGGTCTTGCGAACTCGCATCGGCCTGTGCGCGGCAGCGAAGCCTAGCGGAAATCCAGTGGACCTTGCCCTGTATCTACTCCTAGCGGAGGTCTTGCGAACTCGCATCGGCCTGTGCGCGGCAGCGAAGCCTAGCGGAAATCTAGTGGACCTTGCCCTGTATCTACTCCTAGCGGAGGTCTTGCGAACTCGCATCGGCCTGTGCGCGGCAGCGAAGCCTAGAGGAAATCCAGTGGACCGTGTTTATGGTAAAGATTGACAAGTATGTCAATAAATATCAATATTTTTTCTGACCAAAAATTTCCAATGTCACGGGCCTAATAACGCCATAATGTTATTTCTTATGGAATATTTTTGCCGCTAGAAAATGACAATTTTCGATGTGTCACGGTAAAATCAATATTTAATATTTTAAACGTTAATTCATAACTAGTATGCCTGAGTGATATACAATTTTTGGAAAGGAACGAATACCTATGTTGATTATTGTGTTATTTTTTACGCTTCCTCTTTTGGGCACTATACCCGACAATACCGCACCCATGCTTAGTTATATTTTTTTAGATACTGTGTCATTAATTACTTGATTAATTGGACGAGAGAAGCGAGGACTTCAGTTTCATTTTCTGTCACCCCCCCCCCCCACCCACACACACAAAAAATTAGCTCGGGTGTTTTTTTTTTTTTTTTTTTTTTACTGTTCGCGCTCTACCGGGCAAACGGCATTATGCGATCATGATAAAAATTGGAGGGGACCTTCAAAATATCTAAACTAAGACCTCTCACGTTTTTGGGTACAATCGAAGAAATATCTCATGAATATCGTACCTTTTCGATTTTGTATGCGATATTTTCGTGATATTTGGCACGCGACCGGGCAAACGGCTATTCCGACCTTAATAAAACTTTATGGTTACTTTGAAATCATTTAAATTAGATGTTATGATTTTAGGGGCATTTGAATAAATATTTCTAATAGAAATCGTACTTTTACGATTTTTAAAGATTTTTACGATATTTTCGTGCTATTTGGGCCGATTCTGACAAAACGGCTAGGGCTACAACGTTCATATTTTACATAGACATTACGATTATGGTATGTAGTGCCTTGTGAAAGAAAAAGTTGAAAAAGTTGGCAAAAATTCATAGAAATAAAGGTTTTAATAAAAGCCTTTTACAGATGTATAATTAACAAGTAATATCAAGTAACTATATAAACTTGACAATAATCACATACAATGCTTACAAGAAGCAAGTCTTTGGACCTCGAGATATCTTAAATTCTATTTTAACTTGGTGTCACCATATCAATTAATAATACCTTATAATAATTATCCTAATTTAACAAAAATAATTTTGGAAAAATTGAACTTGAAAAAGTAATGAGATCCCACGCATACAAAAACTTAGCTATCATAGGACAGAAATAGTCAGCCAAAAAATCTCATCCAACAACGCGACTGGAAAAGGCGTTAGCGAAGCTTCCTAGTAATAGTTATATTTCACTATAGCGTACCTTGTAAATATGAAATTTTCTCTATCAACTTCATATTAAGCAGATACTCTAGGAATTCTCCACGGAAGTAAAATAAATAAATTTCTGTGCAGGGTATTCACTCAGTTACAGAACTGATTTTCCGTTGTTTTCAGTAAATCTCCTCAAACAATACAAATTTTAACACAGAAAGTACAATTAAGTAATGGGAATCGCAACGTGCAATCAGTTTGCCTAATCAGACTTATGTTTCAAAGCGGATTTTAAACAGCTATCACAGAAGACAACCAGTCTGAAAAAACAATAGCAACAACTACGCAGCCTCAGAATATTTCGAGAGGTCGACAGTAAGAAAAATTAAATCGCAACGACACGCAACGCATTGGAATAATATAACGTTCCATCATAAATGCATACGATATTGTCAACTCCCTTATCCAAACATATAAATAATGACCGATAACATTTTACTAAACGTTCATTCTGTTGTAAACATCCAAAATACAAATATAATAATATGTGCGACTTTATCATTTGTGGAACTTAACTCAGGTAGCAGATTGGTGGTTGTATGTTTGTATAACATACAGGTTGAAAAAAACTATAGTTATGTGTAAACATAGGTTAGAGCTGAAGTAGAATAGGAGATTTTAGTGAATTATTTGTCATGTTACTGGTAACCAATTGCAGGGTCGTTCTCATAACACAGCAAGCACACAATAGTATTATCATATGCGTTTCAAGGTTATGTGAATTTAGGTAATACAATAATCAATATTGGCTAAATAAGAGATGTTAAATTTACATAGAACCACATATACAGGTACATTATTCAATGTAGATGAATGAATTCTCTTGAACGTATAGGAATATAAATCGTGGTATTTAATAATTGATTTGCTGGAAATGATAAACATAGATAAATAAATATAACTGACGGTATAATTCCACAAGGTATCCCAAGTACAAAATGATGTATCCAATTTTTAAGAATACAATGTTAATGTTTATTAACTTTTATAGATATGCCCTTGGTTTCAAGTTCCAAATTTCTAGAATGCCGTACGTGATGGCACATACGATTAGGGGGCTGATCCGAAGCGTATTGCTCTACAAGGACGTGGGATCGAATCCCGTATAAAGCATTTTTTTGTAATCGTTATTCATCACCATGCACTCATCGTCTCGAACAGCCTAAGTGCATTGATATGGGAAGCTTAGTAACAACAATCATCATCATCATCATTATCGCCCCAAATTCTAGAAGAATTCATACATTTTTTTCTTAATGTACGACTTGAAGTATCGCATTTTTTGGAAAGTGTAAATCGAATCGATAAGATGGCTAAAAGTGACATAAATAAGATAAGAGTGACACAACAAACAGTAAAGTAAAATGGAATCATATTATGATTTATGTCATTATCTGCAACAATTCGTTGTAAAATATGTCTTGAATTTTGTTATGGGGGAAACTTTAAGAACATCAACACGAAGAAATGGAATTTTGAAGCTACCAACCAATGCGTGTAACAAGTTGTAGTTTTCCGTTTATACATAGCCTGTCCAACTATTCATTTGTCAGTCACAAGAAATAGACCGCGAACACAAATTATGCATAATTATTCACTTAACTGTGAATGTGGGCTAACTGGAAAATGCGCTTGTTAAATACACTCGGCTAAGCGTTTGCACTTACTGACTGGCACGGAACGAAACAGTCGCTGCGATCTTTGAACAAGACGAATAGGCCTACAAACATTGTTGACCAGCAGTAGGATACGTGCGATCGTGTATCTTTGTGTGCGACATTCTTCATCAGCACAAGGTAATATTTGATCGTATTTATTCTTTCTTACCTAGGTTTTATTTTATTATTTATTTTAATAGCTTTTGTATGTCATTATTTAACTAGGGTCCCTAAATTGTATTTCAAATTGAAGAGATTTTCTGGATCACTTCATGAAGTCAGTAATTCAGATGGATAACAAACTTTGCACATAATGTTATGGTCATGAATAGACAGCCTTTTAAGGAAGCACATAAAAAATAAAAAAATCGAAATAAATGAATTGTTTTCTAGGATTTTTGTAGAATCATCAAAATTAGTAATTTATTTATGTCAAATCCGCAATAGTAAATCATTACCTGTACTATATCCTTGCTTTTGGTACCACACACAATTGCATATCAATCAGATGACAACTAGATGGAGGAAAAGTTATACAAAACATGTGTGTAAGATTATTATACTCTCATTAACGCGGTACAATGTCCCGAAAACAGTCTTATATTAATGCAGAAATATTAAAAATATTTATAAACAAAAGCCGTGCGCGGTCCCTAGGAGGAATCAATATACATTATATGTTAGTACTTTAGACAGAAATTAAAAGTGATTCTAGCTATGCGATGATGATGATTAAACATGATTAAATAGCTAAGATCCCGGGTTCGATCCCCGTGTACTAAGTTTTTTAATTTCTGTCTAAAGTACTAACATAACAGCGTCATAGTCGCCTACTATAAAGCCAATGTTAAACATCATATATCCCAACTCTAGGGTTAAAAATTCATATGTTGTCTAATAGGCGGTGCAATCTACTCTACACACGTTATTAATAATTTACAAAACAGACCAATAATTAGACAGTATAAAATAGGTGGCCGCATAGCTCAGTTGGTATAGCCCGGACAGCTAAGGTCCCGGGGTCAAACCCCGGTGTAGTCACTTTTTTAATTTCTGTCTAAAGTACCAATATATGTATTCGTAAGATGCCCGCTGTAGGGTACACATCAGATTTTAACCGGTGTGACCCTCTTCAGGTGACTAACTATAGGTATGTGCGGATAGGACATAATTGTGGAAGGGATGTCCGAGGGCTGTTAAAGAGGACTCAATCCCTTGCATTCGCATTAACGACTGAGGAAAACCTCGGAAAATAACTTCAGTCAGGACTGCCGGTCTCGACGGGATTTGAACCCGGGATCTCCCGAATCAGTCTTGAGCCAACACTGTCGGTTCTAAAACATTGAATCCTCCTAGGCTGGGTCGAAGCATATGGCTCTACGAGGACGTGAGTTCGAGTACCGCATAAGGCAAAGTTTTTTATAATCGTCATCTATTACCACGCACCGTCTCGAATAGCCTTAGTATTATGCTACCAAGTCAAAATATAGTGAATGACTTTGAAACCCTGACTCTATTAGAAAATAAAAACAATTTGTTTTTTAATTTTCTGATCGGGAACACGGCAAATATCGCCTCTTCAAAATAATTTCAAACTTCAACTCGAGTTCAATCGAACTTCAATTCGCCCAAGCACACCATTCAACGTAGGTAGTTGTGTTTTTGTGACATTATTTTCAATTGGTTTTCTAGAGCTGACTGAGAGAAAAAGTATTTTTACAATTGTCTTTCCTGCGAAGTTTTGCGGTATTTTGTACCGATTTGAATTGCCAAACTAAAAAATTCGCAGAGAATATTTTTTCTTTCAGTCAGCCTCTAGAAAATCAGTTGTAAATTAATGTCACAAAAACACAAACTACCTACGTTGAATGGTGTGCTTGGGCGAATTGAAGTTTGAAATTATTTTAAAGAGGTGATATTTGCCGTTTGCTCGATCATTTTTTTTTTGATTTTCTAAAAGAGCCAGATTTCACAGCCATTCACTATATTTTGGCTTTTTTGGGGGGATTTTTTTTGTAGCATATTTGGAAAAATAGAAAAACTGCGGTCGAATAGCAACAAAAAAAACATCGTTAGTAAAATACAAAAATAACAATAATAATAGGTTATTATTTAAATAATAAAGTAAATAATAACAATTCCACCTACGGGAAAGTTTCCCGAATAACCAAATCGAGAAATAATAATATAGGCATGGTGGTGAAGTTAGTTTGGACAGCCTATAAACACCTACAGTCCCACATTATGCCCCTGTGGTCCTAGCGTGTTTTCCACCCAGGTTCGACCAATCACCGGTTAACACGTCACGAGGGCCAATCTTACAGAGGTTCTTTGAGTGTAGATTCCTTTGACCCAGTCAGTGGGATGGAAAGAGGGGAGGAAATTTGCCAGTCAATCAGCTGTTCAAGTGGCGGAAGATAAAGAAGAGGGTGACTTTTTGGATTATTCACTTCCTATCCTCCCTTAGACACTAGATTGCGTTCAAGAGGGGTTGGGGGCATCGTGGGTTAGCTAAAGCCGTCTGCGGTGGCACATACGATTAGGACGTGGGCTCAAGTCCCGCATAGGCATGGATTTTTGTAATCGTCATCTATCACCACTCATTTGCCGAATTGCCGCAAGTGTGTTTAAAGTTTAAACAATTAAATAATTACAGAGTCAAACATTAAAATATAGAAGATGCAAACAAGCTGGCTGAACATGAAATTAATAATCAGCACTTAAAACAACAAATGATCAAGGGGGTAAAGGGAGGACAGACCCGAGCTGGACAGATCAAGCCACAAACAAGGGGTGAGAAAGGGTGTTTCTTATGTCAGGGACGTCGCCGAAGGGAGGGGGTCCTTGACAAGTATGATGCCAGAGCTCACCTCTAGTTTCGGGGAGTAATACTCCCCTAATCTACTTATTATAGCTGATGTTTGAAAGAGTCTTTGCCACACCAACACAGTATTAATAGTAGACCACCAGCCTAATAGCAGTTCCGGCAACATGTTACACTTCATATGCCGCACAAACGGGATCTCACTTAATTGATAAGTTAGTTAGAGTGTGGTTAGCTGGGAAGCAATGTCCAATGACTAATAAGTTAGATCGTTCAAAATATATATTCAGAGCCATCTCAGCCTGTAATAGACGGATCAAGTTTTTCCTTCATTCTTAGATTCAAGGATAAAAACTAACCAAATTATGTATTGATAACTAAATACAACAATGTCCCTCTTTTATCGATTCTCTTTAGTCCTTTTGAATTCAAGAAGTCATAAGGGAAAAATTTAGAACCTAAAACCATTGAGTTTAGAATATATATAGCTACTCTAAACTCAATGCTAAAAAAAGGCTTAAACTATAATCCTACTGCACGTTAGACTTGGGATAATAATCATAATCTGTACTAGTTTGTTAAACAATCATAAAGAACAAAGATTATAAATAATTAGTCATATTTTAGTCAAGTTATCCACAATCTGAAACATTCTAGAAAGTGAACTAAACAGTAGGTAACGACCTTCTTGCCACATGAATATTTATCCAGACTTATCTTTATTTTTTAGAACTAAAGCCGCAGACGACTACGCCAAACAGTTAACCGAGCGGACGGTACTATAGCAACACCGACACGAAATGCCTCTACAGAGGAAGAAGATGTACTTTTGTAAACTTCGGTTTAGCGTAACTTACAATTTATATTACAATGACTTTCATTTGTTGTACATTGCATTTGGATATTTCCAGATCCAGCACTGAGCCATGCAAGTTCAAGTTGCATTATGTACCGGTACTGAATAATACAAGGAAGTGTAGGCAGTGTTAAGTGTAATTGTGTTTGTGTAAAGTGATGGCTGCAGTGGAAGTACGTGGTTCGTTATTCAATTGTTGGGAGTGGTTCATGGGTTGGTTATTTGAAAATCATTAACCTACAAATACAAAGAATGATGCTAGAGTACGGCAAGTTGAAGAGGGAATAGGACACATTTGGCAGTTGGCTCATAGCTATTCGCTTGGCCGGTAAGAATCCGACGCACCTGAAATTGTACATAGTTATCAATAAAGCATACATGCACAGCTCTTCAGTTATAGATTTTCCATTTTTTATGTTTATTATCCAGGATTAATCCACAAAATGTGGCCAATTTTAAACTTTGTTTTAGAAAATCCAAAAATCAATTTAATTTTAAAATTATTTTAAAATAATTTTTTGAAAAATGTTACTGTAGAGCCCTATGTTTCCATTTCCTCGACAACTACCCAAAATTGTAAACAACTATGGTGTCGGTCGGCAGAGCGAACAGGAGTTTGCATAAAACGCATACGCTATATTATCATGGAAGACTAAGATCACAGATGATGAGTTATTAAAAGAGCCGAGTAAATAGTGTTTTGATTCTGAATTTTATACCACCAACCAAACGTTTAATTTGTAATGCACCTTCAAAACTCAAAACCTTGTGTACGCCAGGGATTTGTTGCACTTATATTTTTAAATATATCATAAATGTTCAATCAAAATCAACAGGAATTAAAATTATCATGTACAAAATAACAAAAATGGTAATGTAGTAAATTATATTTGCAAGATGCAGAACATATTAACCTGGATAGACATAATAATAAACACACTTTTTTTAAATTTCCCAAGGATAAATTTATTTTATGTATTAGAACAATATTTCTAAGCTACTCCAGCTTCTTCATCGAGTTCTCTGTTATTTTTGCTATAAACAGTTCCAATATATAAAATATAACTTTGGGAAGGTTAAAAAAAATGTGTTTATTATAAGATGAGCGTAGCGAGTGAAGCGAAGACTTCAATTTCACTGACCCCCAAAAAAATTTAGCTCGGGTGTTTTTTTTTTGTTTTTTTTTGCTTGTATTTTTGTCTGTTTGTTCGCTCTCTACCAGGCAAACGGCATATGCGATCTTGATGAAAATTTGACAGGACCTTCGAAATCTCTGAACTTAGACTTGCCACGTTTTTGGGTACAATCGAAGAAATATTTCTCATGAATATCGTACTTTTACGGTTTTTTTTTATTTTTAGTGCGATATTTTCGTGACATTTGGGCCGATTCTGACCAAACGGGTGGGGCTACAACGTTCACATTATAGATGGACATTAAGGATATGGTGATGTAGTACCTTTTGAAAGAAAAAGTTGAAAAAGTTAGCCGGAATCTATAGAAATAAAGCTTTTAATATAAGTTTTTTGATTTTTTGTGCGATATTTTCGTGCCATTTGGGCCAATTCTGACCAAACGGGTGGGGCTACAACGTTCATATTATACATGGACATTAAGGTTATGGTGATGTAGTACCTTTTGAAAGAAAAAGTTGAAAATGTTAGCCAGAATCTATAGAAATAAAGCTTTTAATATAAGTTTTTTACGGTAAATAATACCAATTGACAAGAAACAATAGAAACTTAACAACAATCACCTACAATGCGTAGGCAACAAAACAAAGCACTTGCAAAAGTAAAGATATCCCACACAAACTAAAAACTATAATAACGCTCACCCATCAACGCGGCGTGACTTTAGCGTTTTCCTAGTAATACAGTAAATTGTTTTGTATTTTTTTTTTATATCTTGATGTAAAATAGCAGCAATGTTATTTTCATGTATTAATAAATAAACAAATGTATTAATTTATGAATAGAGCAATGGACAAACCTTGGCCTAATAAAAATATTTCACTGTAGGATTTAAAAAAAAATATGTTATGGACAGCAAGAAACTATACCACAAACGCTATTCTTTAAATTATCCGTTATCTGTACAATGTTAAAAGTGTAGAATGTAAATGGTATTGACTGCTGTATGTGTTTGTTGGGCTGCACTTGTGTACTGAGCAATGAGTGAAATTGGGGACCCTACCCTACATTGTATAAAAATAAAATATATAAAATAAATGTCCGCCAAAAGAAAAGCGATAGCCGATAGAATCAACAGCACTATTCAATTAAGACCAGTTGTAATTATGTGTCAACCTTACACAATGAATATTAAATGAAGGTAGGTTTTCTTGTTAAAATATTACATGTGCTACGTAATCTAATACATCTTCAAAGTAAATATAAGTTTTACTATTGTACCAAATAAATTATGTAGTCTCTTCAACATTTTTTTTAGTTTTCACAACTTCTAATTCAACTTCTTCTATAACTTTATAACCTATAAAAATAGGATGACAGATGTAGAAATTTAGTGCTTCCATAAATACCAAAATAATACTGAAGTTTATTATCTTTTGGTTAAAGTCTAGTTTCAATAGTACATACGTAAAACTTATTGCTAAGAATCAATTATCAATTACATAATATGCATATACATAACCCATATCATAAATAAAACCGATAAAAATTACAATCTTTAGTCATATCTGAATGCAACATGACACTAAAAAAGGTGATTCAAGAGCATGAAATACACTAAATACAGTAAATTTATTAGAACAAAGAAAACTTATAAGCAAACCTAAAGATACCTATTCTTTTATTATCATTACAAGGGCATAGTAAATTAATAACGGATAATTACTAAATTAATAGTTTTTTAATAAGAATCTTAGTATAAGTGTATTATAACGCAACATTTAAAACTTGATACATGCAGCCTACACTAGTTCTAAAGAAATCACATCACCTGCACTAATCTTTCTCTACGCGTTGGCTATTATAGTACTACCATAAATAAATAAAATATAAAAAATTGTATTTAAAGTCAAACCACTCAGCCAAGTAAATGATTTTCAGTGGGGGACATAAAGTTACACGAGACCAAGCCAACCCTGTAGGCGCCGACACCATCGACGAGCGAACAATGACCAACTAGAGACCGGCAAAAGAAGGATCAATCAAGCTGGACACGATTATACAGCATTGAACAGCGCCAGAATCAACAAGACTAATTCGGAACAAACTTAAAATGTATTATGTTCCTCGTTGCTAGGACGGCTCCAAAGTCAGTCAGTACTCTGCTGATGTCGTAGTAGTCTATTTGGCGGCTAGTCAGAACCAACCTGCAAAAAAGAGGACGGCAGATGTAGAAGGCAATTGCAATCAACTTTTGTGTTCTGCCTCAGCTGTGTTTAACACATTTACATGTCGACCATTTCATTTAAAAGCAGAGATCAAAAGCAGTTGTAGATTCAGTTGCCAGAAGAATTAATGAATTGTCTATTTTTGGTCTAAATTGAAAACCTAAGAATTGGAAGGCATGCTAAAAAAAGTTTTAGAAGCTGCAAAATCATGGTATATGAATATGATAATCGAATTTGAATTTGTACAATTTACAATGAACGATTTGAAAATATTACGTAATTAGAATAAATAAATAAATAATTACGGACCTTTTAGTGCTTCGTATTTACCACTTACCATTAGTCCATTACTATTAGGTTAAAATGAAAATACCCCTTCATCAATAGTAAGAGATAAATTCAGCTGCTTGAACAAATTTGCTGAAAAAAAAATATCACATAGTTCTCAGTAGATGGTCTTACTACCCAAACCACTGACAGTCGCTTATCAGTTATATCAGTAAAGAGCAAAGGTAGGAATCTAAAAGTAGCCTCAACATTCCCTATCGATTGTAAACCTCTTCAATCTACGTACATTTAATTACACCAATATACATACTTTAGACGATTGGCATTCTATCAATAACCCACACCAATTTCAATTTACAATCAATTCAATCAAAACAATTTCAATTTTAATTACAATAGCAGTACATTTTTTAACATTAAAAGGAAATTAGAGTGTGGATCTTTTTATTGCTTAACATAACACTCAAATACAAAAGAGCTGCCATTTTACATTGAGGTATGCTAAAATAAATTTAAAAACAAATTAAAAAATAGAACATAATAAAAAACAGTATAAAACTTTTTTTTTTCAAAAAACATACAATTGGTTAACACTAAGAACAACAATAATTAGACCTATAAAACAATAGAACAAACAAATAATATTTTGATGATAATGAATTAATGATTACTACAATGATTTGCGATTCATTTAGGATTAGGATATCCAAATACGTATCCCTCAATAATTCAAAGTCGAGGGGACCCTCCAAAAGCCATTTCGCCGAATTTCGAACTAAAAGAGTTTGAATTGTCGAGGAGTACTACATTATTCTTCACCACTATTGTTCATGTTCATCAAGTCATACCATGAGCTAGAAATCAAATAAACAAAACATTAGTCAGATTAGCAGTTAGAGGTTTTGACAGTTGGGTCAGAGATTTAATTGCTTAGGGTTTTCAGGCCGGGTGTGGGTAGGGAAGAGAACACCGTTATTATAAGTCATTAAAAATATCTAGATAATACATTTTACCTGTGGAGAATCTTACATTATAATTTAATTTTATACATATAGTCAATCAATCCAGAGGAGTCACCTTATATTTCGGGGGATATAGTAGGTAGTTAATTAATCATAAGAAAAAATAAACACTCCGTTTGCCAAGATCATTGCATCAATATTTTTATTTTTTATAATCTTAAAATAAACATTTCATCCGACAGTCATTCATAGATAGTTCCTAATATCTTATATACATAACTAGAACTTCATATAAAAAGCAACTTTCCACAACGGAACCAAAACGAACGGCAACACGGGTTAATATAAAAAATAAATGTTGTCATCTGTCAGTCTTGATTGTCACTTGTCAGTTTACAGCCGACGTCCCAAAGCCAAAATGGTGGAGTATGAAGGACGCGACGACTACGAGGATTGCGATCGCGAGACCCGTGTATAGTCTGGTTCGACTGACGCTCTGTGTGGGAATACAGTCTTCTGAGTAATCCGTTTCGAGTTGTTTATCTTCTTCTCTGTAGAAGTCTGACGCATCTGCGGAGAAACAGTGTTGGGGAAACAATTTGTACAATCTTAGATAGTGATGTAAAATTTCGGGTTTTCATTTTTTTTTTGGGGGGGGGGGGGGGGATATTTTCCGGAAACATTTTCGGAAATATTTCCCAAGTATTCTCGGAAATATTTCTTTAGGAAATGTTCTGGAAAATTTTACCAGGGAAAATTTCTAATAAAAAATAAAATACCTGCAAATAGGTTACCGAGGTAGAAAGCACTTCCAAGCTTCATTTGAATTCATACATCATCAAGATCAAATAATTGGATGAGCGTAGCGAGCGTAGCGAGCGAAGCGAGCGAAGCGAAGATTCCATTTCACTACACTGGAGAAAAAAATCCGGAATGTTTTTTTTTTTTTCTTTCTTTCTGTATTTTTGTGTGTTTGTTAACACGATTCCGGCTAAACCGATACTCTGATTGCAATGAAATTTTATGGAGACCTTCGAAATCTCTGAACTTAGAACTGCCACGTTTTTGAGCGCAATCGGGAAATTTTTTCACATAAAAAACGCAATTTTACGATTTTTTTTCGATTTTTAAAAAAATTCTTCGACTTATAACACCTACATGCTTTATCCGATTGTAATGATTTTTCACAGAACCTTAATTTTATGAATTAAGATATTCGTGTGAAATTTGAGCGTAATCGAAAAATTATTTCTCATGAAAATCAAAATTTTACGTTTTTTTTTCTTTTTAAAACAATTCTTTGACTATAACACCTACATGCTTTATCCTATTGTAATGATTTTTTTACAGAACCTTAATTTCATGAATTAATATATTCGTGTTAAAGTTGAGCGCAATCGAATAATTATTTCTTATGCAAATTGCAATTTTACGATTTTTTTCTTTTAAAAAAATTACGATTAATTAAAACAATTAAGTTAATTTTTGATTTAATTTAATTTAATTATAAAAATTTAGTTAATTTTTTATATAATTTAATTTAATTAAAAAAAATCTTCGACTTAGTAATGATTTTTCACAGAACAATAGGAAATCCGCCTAACACATGGCATCTCAATGCACCATATACGCTCATCCAACAACGCGGCGGGACTTAAGCGTTTTCCTAGTAGTAGGCATTACTGTTCATACTGCCTTGATTGATCACCTTTGAAATTTAATGCGGGACAATGTGAATGTGAAAATAGTATGAAGTTGTAGGCAGCAGTCAGTAGGCCTACTGTCCCATACAGTAATAAAATACCGAATACACTGTTTATCTTAACATATTAAGTACTTTATTTTGTTATTTTTTTTTTCCAGAAAATTTTCGGAAATATTTCTGTAGAAATATTTCCGTTTTACATCCCTAAGTATAGATGGGTCAAGACAATTACAGTACTAACAATATAATTTAAATTGTGCAAGTTGCAAGTTGCCGAACGTAGAACTCTAGTCACTCACTCACCCGCCTGCACTTCCAAGTCCTTCTGTACGTCTGCCTCGCTGACATTGAGGTCGAGTAGTTCCTGCATCGAGATCAGCGCTTCGGAGGGTCCCTCGCCCGGGAAGAGATAGTCCGAGAGCGTCACGCGACAGTGGGGTAGCGACACCAGCACTCGCCGCGGGGGCTCGTGCACAGTGGAGCGTTCTGCGCGGGAGGAGAAACAACAGTCAGCACATTAGTCTCAGAAAACAGTAGAATTTTTTTTTTTTTTAATTTAACATAATGTAATGTTGTTAAGAAAATTGACCAATCAAACGTAAAATTTCAAAAAGACATTTAACACAACTAAGGCTCATTAACAACACAATTTGCATACTAAACATAACATAAATCTTTCATAGACAAATTTGAAGTCATTCACACTTTGAAACACAATCACCTTTACATATGAAAACTAAAAACAAATTAAGGTGGCAATATAATGTTAACATCCTATCAAAATTTAACAATCTGCAATCTGCAATTATTTCAAACAAAAAATGCACACGGGCTATGTCATGTCTTCAACTTTGTCATGTATGATGATTGATGATTTATGATCAATGAATCAATGATCAATAATTTTATTCTGACAGTCTGCACCAACCGTGTTTAATTTGAATCGAATCTGAGGTAGGCCTACCCGATACACAGTTATAAACTACATCGCCAGGATAAAATGATACAGAATGAAAAATTAACTTGTGTTGTGTCCATCCAATTACGTATATTAATTTGTCTATATGGAATTTGAGGAGTCCGAGTGGCGTTGAAAGTTGAAACCGCACCCAAGACTCTAAAGATAATCTCTCACCCTCTGGTGACCCGTTCTCCTCTTCGATGAGCGAATCCCAGTGCATCTCGAACCGTGAAGCGAGGGATCTGACAATGTCTTGCTTCACAGCCTGTAATGTCAAACATAATGTACAGACAACAAAATACAGAACTTTATCATATTAAATAAAGAATTACTAAATTATTGAATATAAATTAAACAAAACTTTTGCTATGTAGGGTACCGTATTTTCTCGATTGTAGTTTGCACATAGAATTGAAAATTAAAAGGCATAAAACTGGGGTGCAACCTACATTCGTTGGCAAAATAATTTTAAAGTACAAACTACAACCCGGCACCTCCACCATCGTGTCATGTTACATACAAAGGATTGCGCAACGCACTACACAATAGTGACACATTTAGTAGTATGCAACAATAAGAATTTACTGAAATTGAATTCCAAGTTGTAATAAAATTAAATCCCACTGCACAACCCTTACCAACTGTGTAATATTTTGGCAGCATCCTAGGACTTCTTTAGATACCTACAATGTTGATGTGATACAGAAGGGTTAGTTTGGGCCTACCTTGCTATCTAACATACAATATCATGCAGACCAGCTTTTCGATTTAAAACATCTGTAAACTGGGGTGCGACCTATAATCGAGTGATTACGGTAAAGGTAGTGAACGAACAAGACATAGGCATTGCATTCAACCCCCTATACAATAGCACTAAATAGATGTTATGTAATCTGTGCCTACATTGTACTATCAATGTTTTATTCAGTGCATGCTTGCCAGTAAAGCACCTACTACATTGAATAGGTGTGATTGAAAGCAGCATATTATGTAAGCTCTGTGGTAATGGAACATAGGACAGACAACATCTATTTAGATGTGCAACACTGAAAGAACACTATGAGGAAATGCCAAGGGGAATGGACAGGAGGGAACAGGAGTCCTATCTTTACTGGTTGTCAAGACACTTGATGACAGATATGTCAATGAGGGCATAAGAGAAGAAGAGAAAATGTTAAACTTGAACCAAATCACAATACTAAAGAACATCTTGTATTAGCACCTTTGCAGAAGAAAGAAGAGTGAAAATTAGCGGTCAAGAAGTGGTCCAGAATAATTTCTTGCATCCCGCATTAAAGCGTGGTTTGCCCGAGCTTAACCAACAGTCTTAACGTATTGAGTGGCCGCCTACCTGCTCCGCCTCATGCACCGTCGCCTTCTGATGTAAGAAGACTCGGCTCGCCAGGATTCCTTGGAAGTTCATCACTCCGCCGCAGTCCGCCACTTCGAGCTCTTTGTCGGCTGGTACTTCTCCGTCCTAACACCAACAAAGAGAGTTTGTTGTATTGTAATGCTGCGCACAATTTGTATACAGATTTGCCAGATAGTTAACTATAGATAGGTCGATCTATACATATTGCCATCAAAGACAGTCCACCAGACAGACCAAAAGTTACCCAAATAAAGTTTTCTTGCAAAATTGACCAAATTTTCACAAAAACATTTGTAAAGAGGGAATTTTAAAAAATATGACTATTTAATGGTCTACTTCAAGAATTGAGGGGCTGTGAGCATAAACCATGTAACTGACAAAAATTCGATCTGAGATACGAGCAGTTGCGGCGGTGGCAACATCGGCAGGTAAAGCTAGAAGCCATGCGTAGACTACTGCAAGCTACTAATACATATTTGTTGAGTGTGGCGCTATCGGTGTGCAAATTGGTGAACTCAAAGTGTATTATGACTTCAAATAGCACGGCGGGACCACGGCTGGCCGTGCGCATGAACCAGGTAACGCACGTTAGACGGTTTATGCCCGCGGCCCCTCAATTGTGAATACATAGGCATGTTACAAGGGAAGAAAATTGAAGATTACATGCAGTGATTAAATTCAGGCCTCCAAACATTTACCACAATGTAAGTAGCCAGACAAATTTTCTATTAGCCAGAACACTTAGACCTAATTGTAATTGTTCTTTGTTCATGGCATCGCCAAATTCAATATAACGTTACACAGCCAAGAATCCCGTAACCTCACTTTGGTCTAGGTCTGGGCTCAAACTCGTAGCTGTAGACGGAACAACACTTTCTTTAATGAACAAGAGTTGTTTTCCTGCCGTTACGCAATATGCAAAACACCAAAGACAAACAGACAAGGGAACTTAAAGACTGAACACGCATCGGCATACGCAACAAGTGGAACAAAACACACTGATTATTGTGACCTTGGAATCGATTCATAAGAAAAAACTTTTTAATTGTAGGCTTATGCACAGTTATTTTGGTGGTCATTTTCTGCGGGACCCGTGATACGCTACGATATTTCCTCGGAACCAGTGAAGGCGTGTCTCACCCGCTGTATGTAACGGAACGGGGAATTTAAAAACATTGTGTCGTCGTCTGTTAACCGTACTGCCTGCCTTTGTGTTCTATTAGTGTCTGGTGGGAGAGGGAGGGACAGTAGACTCCTGGTTTACCGCCGCGCTCTGCCACGCCCCAAAACACGACGCGCGAATGTTCAAACTGTCTAAACTCTTTAAACCGTAGTAAAGGACAATATTGTGCTACATTATATGGGTTGCCAGGCTCAGATTTTTAGTTGGTAACCACATTTTTGGAGGCCTGGTTACAATAGTATAAAAAGTGTTAGTATTCGAAATGACATCAATAATAATTATAATTGGATATTGCTTAACGTCTCATATTAATGCAACTTGGCTAGCCTAATCGAGACGAAGGGAGGGACGTAAGGGGTGACGCGGGAGCCGATTGTAAAATAGTATGGACTCTTTTCCAGTGCCTCGAATCCGTCAAAGTTTAAATGGTGTCACTTTGTCAAGCCCAAATATGAACACTACAATAACAACCAAACAAATTGTCTTGAACTTAATGGCAGTTGAAGCAAGGTTCTCTACATAAAACAGCAAATTAAAAAATTAAAGTTCATGGCCATGGAAACTTCCCCACCAGTTAATGAGCAAGGTCACAAATTTGAACTGTTTTGTAATTTTCATTAGGTACCACAAATCAAGAAGCCTATCAATATTATAATCATTTTTTTAAACTTCATCTAAACGTACTTGTCATTAGTCATTACACATTGTGACATTACCTTTCATAAAAGTTTGCTGAAGACATGAAATTAAAAAGATTCAATTAAATGTTAATCCGTTTATTCCGTTATCACTTTTGGAGCCTACACACAGACACGATAAAGTACATCAATAATTTAATATTAAAATAACATTTAGATTTACTAGGAAGCTTCGCTAACGCTTTTTTTAGACGCGTTGATGGATGAGCTTTTTTGGAAGTTTTTAGTTTGCGTGGGATCTCTTTACTTTTGCAAGTGTTTTTTAAACGCATTATAGGTGATTGTTGTAAAGTTTCTATTGTTACTTGTTAATTGTTATAGTCTATTAAAAGTAGGGCTGTGCGAGTCTCGACTTTTCGAGATTCGAGCGAGATTAAAGTGCTGCTCGAATCTCGCTCGATCTCGAGATCATACTGCTCGGAAAAACGAGTCTCGCTCGATCTCGATCTCAAATTGCTCGAAAAATCTAGTCTTGAGATATCTCCGTCACGGACCACGGTGGTCGTAATTATGCGGGACCTTGCGTTATGCGACGTGGTAAAGTAATGTTTATTCCCCGATTTTTGCGTAATAATTTCATATTGCCATGCCACATTGCCGAGAAATCTCTAGGCCTAGATGAGCTAGGCCAATGGCTATAGGCCTAGGCCTGAGTCCCGGTTCCATTCCGTGATCGGAGCTTTGATAAACCCGAAGATCGGAGGCCTAGGGCCTACTAACAAATGACGCATAAAATAGGCTTCACTTTAAAACACTTTCCTCTACAGAACGAAAGCTAGGCTAGGTACTTCTAGCACTAGCATACACCCAATAAATGACAACAAGCCATCCATCTACATTTTATTTTAGGCCTAGACAAAATTTCACAAATTCGTTGCCAACGCGCATGCGTCTGTCGACGCGCACACAGATCGCGCATTTTGACTGGTCACTGGTAGCGCACTCTATCGTGCGAGCTACTGAACTGAAGCGTGATTTGTGAAGTTGGCGGTAGAGAGCAGAGAGCACTTTATCGACTCGTTATCGACTCCAACGGAGAAACTACTTTATCGGTTTCTTACGACATTCATTAAAGGATCCTTGATTAAAGGAGTATTACACTGAGGCCGCTGTAGGTGTTGTTACTTATTATTTTCACTACCAAATTAATGTGATTAAACTAATAAAGTTAGAAACAAAAATTATATTTCGTTCAACATGTAGCCTAGGCCTAAGCCTAGGACCTCTGAGATAGGCTAGGGCTAGGCCTACTCCACGCCTGCCCTAGGCCTAGGCCCCTAAGCACTGAACTGAGAAATGTTTACTTTTTAAATATTATTTTTAAGTAGGCCCTATTTTTACTTTTAAAGCCGCCTAGGCCTAATTATTTTGTGTATAGGTGATTCTTTCTTTGGGGTCCTACAACAGGCCTAAGCCGGCTAATTTCAGTGCGCTCGATCGCGCTCGACCTCGCTTGATCTCGGATCTCGCTCGATCTCGAATCTCGCTCGAGATTCAAGATTTTTTTCAAATTCTCGCTCGATCTCGCTCGACTTAAAAAACCCCTGCTCGCACAGCCCTAATTAAAAGTCATATTAAAACCTTTATTCTATGGATTCTGGCTAACTTTTTCAACTTTTCTTTCACAAGGTACTACATCACCATAACCTTAATATCCATGTAAAATATGAACCTTGTAGCCGTTTGGTCAGAATCGGCCCAAATGTCACGAAAATATCGCACTAAAAATCGAAAAAAATCGTAAAAGTACAATATTCATGAGAAATATTTCTTTGATTGTACCCAAAAACAATACAACTCTAAGTTCAGAGATTTCGAAGGTCCCCTCCAATTTTCATCAAAATCGCATATTATGCCGTTTGCCCGGTAGAGAGCAAACAACCAGACAAAAATACAAAAATACAACAACAAAAAAACACCGAGCTAATTTTTTGGAGTGGTCAGTGAAATTGAAGTCTTTGCTTCGCTAATTCAACAAAGATACTGTATTTTTATTTACCTGATTGCAAGCCTACCTTTTTTGACACAATTTTGCAGTTGAAAGGGGCACCCCGGCTTGGAATCGATGGCAAACTGAAGAACATTTACATGCTACACTTTTTGTTAGATGAGCTTATAACCAGGGGTTGGCTTGGATTCGGTGTCGGCTTGCAATCGAGCAAAGACGTAATCTTTTTTCAAAGTCAAAGTGTAATACCGGTACTAATTGGATGAGCGTAGCGAAGATTCCATTTCACTACACTGGAGAAAAAAATCCGGAATGTTTTTTTTTTTTTTTTTTTCTTTCTGTATTTTTGTGTGTTTGTTAACACGATTCCGGCTAAACCGATACTCCGATTGCGATGAAATTTTATGGAGACCTTCGAAATCTCTGAACTTAGAACTGCCACGTTTTTGAGCGCAATCGGGAAATTTTTTCTCATAAAAAACGCAATTTTACGATTTTTTTCGATTTTTAAAAAATTTCTTCGACTTATAACATCTACATGCTTTAACCGATTGTAATGATTTTTTTACAGAACCTTAATTTTATGAATTAAGATATTTGTGTGAAATTTGAGCGTAATCGAAAAATTATTTCTCATGAAAATCAAAATTTTACGGGTTTTTTCTTTTCTAAAACAATTCTTTGACTTATAACACCTACATGCTTTATCTTATTGTAATGATTTTTTCACAGAACCTTAATTTCGCGAATTAATATATTCGTGTTAAATTTGAGCACAATCGAATAATTATTTCTTATACAAATTGCAATTTTACGATTTTTTTCTTTTAAAAAAATTACGATTAATTAAAAAAATTAAGTTAATTTTTTATTTAATTTAATTTAATTATAAAAATTAAGTTAACTTTTTATTTAATTTAATTTAATTTTAAAAAATCTTCAATTAAGTAATGATTTTTTCACAGAACAACAGAAAATCCGCGTAACACATGGCATCTCAATGCACCATATACGCTCATCCAACAACGCGGCGGGACTTAAGCGTTTTCCTAGTAGTAATAATAGTAAACTAAAAAAAAAAAAAAGGTGTAAACGGGTCATTTCATCATAAACAAACTCATGCACGAGTAGGCCTAAGTGTAAACAAGCGACGCGGAGAAATGACCCGTTTCACATCTTTTTAATATATTCGGGCTGCGAAAGTATGTTTCATAGCAAAAAAAGTGAACTTAATATAAAAAATTAGTAATTACAAAGACTCAAATTAGATTAGATACTACTTGCATAGACCTAATATGTAATTTCCAGTACTCGGACTCAATTCGAACAAAAAAATCAGGACTCATATTATAGGGTAGGGCCTACGCCTAAACCAAACCTCTATAATAAACACATTTATTGAAAGGGCTATATGCCCTAAACCAGGGGTGGACAAATCCACTAAAAAGTTAGGGGCCAGCAAAAATAAGTAGGGGACAGTAGTATCGTGGCATAGTCGCCGTAGGCAAATTTGCTGAAGACGATTTTTTTTTAGTAGGTATTGCATAACGTTTGATTGCCTAAAATGCGATTTAAGCGAATCTGTATCAATAACTTAATAACTTGTGGAAGTAGCTAGCCAATGTTGCATTGACAAATGAAAAACACTAACCAATATGTTGCAATATGCTGCAAGGTGCTTGAAATTTTGTTTTGTTTTTTTACTTCTTGATGATTTAGGGGCCAGCATGAAATTTTTACTCGCCCGGGCGAGCGGTAATTTTCCACCCCTGCCCTAAACCAGTCTTGAGTGCTTGAATCGATGGATCCACCCGGCAAGAGACTTACACAAGGCACGTAGAGGTTCACCTGCAGCACTTTATTATCGTTGTCTTTCTCTTTTGTTGCGGATTTTCCCTTCTTCTTTTTGCTGACGGAGTCTAGAGGCTCCGAGCCACCCTTCACTTCTCCGTCGATCATACAGATGGCGTTGGCTACATTCTCACTCACTTTCGAAAGAATATCCTGTGGACACAAATTACAATATAAGCAGTTTGTTATAGGGATGACTTCGGGTCGAAAAATCCGGAACCGGATCCACCCTTGCTGGATCCGGTTCGGAACCGGTTCGTACACATATTTTTCTTTCTCATTTTTCGTAAATTTGAATCTGCGCGGGCTAATTTTGATTGAAAACATGGGCGGGGCGAAAATCGATTCGAATTTCGATAGGGGGCGGAGCCGTGTCCCAGACATTGTAGGAACTGCTTAGTGAGAACAGTTGAACAAACAATGGCCTACTAGATTGTTTGCTTTCGTTTTCGTTCATAAAGTTTGGATTATGTGATCTTAAACGTGAAAAATAGAATTAGTATATGATTAAAATGTTATTAACAAGTTCTGCAATGTTATTATAACACAACACATGGGCCTAGGCTAAGCCTAGGTCAAAATTGTGACGCAACATTCATAGGGCCTAGGCCTAGGCCTAAGAATTTCGCAACCACGGGTGTTTCTGGCTCATTTATTCTCGTCTGTGCCTAGGCCCTTGGCAACTTTTAGGTTAAAAATAGAACCGGTTCCGAAAAAGGGGAACCGGGTCGTAATGGAACCGGTTCCGAACCGGTTTCCGGGTACCCGAAGTCATCCCTAGTTTGTTAACGGTTCGACTAAGAAGTAGATCTGGAACAGCAACAGTGACTTAAAAGTAGCCAATCTACTTTTATTCTTTAGCAGCATGATACTTGAACAGCTTATACTTGAAAAAAGAAGCAATTCTACTTTACAAACTCAGAAGCTACTTAAATTAAAGTATGTTCCACTGATCAATGGGCAACTACAATGTAATATAGCCTAGGTAAGTTCACATAGGCCTTCATTAGTTGGTTAGTTATGATTTACAGTTTAAGACCATACACCACAACTAAAGTGGTGATTTTACGTTACACCAACACTTTGATGATGGGTATGTACACCTAGCTTGGCTACTCGGTAAGTAGGTACCGGTACTGTTACAAGTTTTAAGTAGGCTAGAGCAGCGTCATAATTTTATTATTTGAATACAAACCTCTAGACTGAAATTACTGTAGACCTACCGGGTATTTGAAAATTATTAACTAGAGGTGTGCGAACAACAGATTGTTAGGCCTACTGTGAATCGAATACGAATCGAATAATGAGAAAGTGTTCAAACTAGGGGTGTGCGAGTACTCGAAATGTTGAGTTTTTTCGAGTTTGTTTTTATACTCGACATCGAGTCGAGTTTGGTTTTAGGCTCGAAGTTTTCGAGTCGAGTTTTGAACACATGAAATCCTATGAAAACTGAGAAGAACCATCATCACAGCAGGGCTAGGCCAGGCCTAGGCCTATAACAACCTAGGCCTACTACGTGTGTACTGTGACGACAAAAAGTAGGCCTTGGCCCAAGAGACTGCGTGCTTTCAAAATTATTACGATAAACAACAAAGGAGACTTGGATGCGGGAATCGGGAATAGGCGGCCCTTGGGCCGGGGCCCTAAGCCTAGGCCTACACGGCGTCGAAAACAAAACATCCTTTATTGGTTTCGTTGCGTCTATGTCACTAATATTTCAGATCAACTATCGAGAAGAAAGAATGCCGGTGAATATTCTATTTATGCACTTTTTACGTATTTTAAAATCGTAGTTGGCGTAGTTTTGACATAAATAAAAATAAATAAATAAAAAATACATGTTTTACATGTTATGCATGTTATGACATGTTTTATGATTCTTCCACGATTCTTCCTTCTATCTTCCATCTTTGCTTTGAAGAAGCTTGAAGGTCAAACTCGCCAAGTGCAAACGCGTGGCGCGCTCCGTCGGCCATCGTTGGAACTAGAGTCGATAAAGTAGGTTCTTCTTTATCGACTTCTTTATCGACTGCTGGAACTCGTTCCATTCAAGGGCGCGGAATATTCAAATGTGCTGAAAGAGCATTGAAGATGCCTAGACCGCGAATATTATAATGCGAGTGCGAATTTGGAGGATTTAAAAAAAAATTAAAACATCGCAGCAGTATTGTAATGGGGCCAGGAACTATACCCTACCTAGTTTTTTTTTTTTTTTTTTTTTTTTACTTTTATTGGCCAGCACAAAGGGCAGGAAGGCCTCAATAGCCTAATACTAGGAAACGCTCAGTTGGACGCGTTGATAAGCGAGCACATGCTAAAGGCCTAGCTAGACCCACATTGCACATTTTTTTTAAATTTTAAAATTTGCGACGTTCGCTGTCCACAGGGTCATGTTTTCAATATTATTTTTTTTGCCAAGGTATTTGGGTGAACCCGTGTGTAAACCTTTACTTTGTGGATAAAATCCACCGCCATCTAGAGGACCTTGACTCCCTGGGAAAACTATTTAAACTCTTTGGTGACAAATAATACACTGCATCCTCGAAAGTATTTTGATTACTTCTAGGTAGGGTTGCACAATGTCAATTGACCGGTCAATTGACTGGTCAATTGACCGGTCAAATGACTGGTCAAATACTTTTGGTCAATTGACCAGTCAATTGACTTAAAGATAACATGTGTATATTGCATTTAAAACTTAAAATTATTTGAATTTTTATGTAAACGATAACATTTCTTTCTTTCTTTTTCAATTAAAAATGTTTTAATTAGGTAATATTTTATTTTAATTATTATTTATTATGTAGTTATATTATGAATTATAATAGACAAATAGAATATAATAGCTTCTGTGTAAGCTGAAGCTGAATCGGAGGAAGGGACTGATGACAGCATCGACGATGATGATGACGATGATGATATGCCACTTAATATGCATTTAACAAGCTTTTAAGTAAAACAAGCTTTTGTCACCACAACATTTAAAAAATAATATACTAATTATTTAATAAAATAAAATTTATGATTTTTTACATTTGACCGTCAATTGACCGTCAATTGACCAGTCAATTGACCAAATTTGAATTTGACCGGTCAAATCCCATCCCTACTTCTAGGTGGCAGTGCATTAGAAACTTCGCACTTTTTTTCGTTGCCATGGCAACGTTACTTTTGTTATAATGTAATTTCCATCTACACTACTTATCGGATTAAAATAAAATTAACATATTCGTGACCGGACGGACATTCTAAATGATTTGGCCATCTCAGATTTTGTCGCCGGTTAGTTTGAAAAAAAAAACTTTTGATTAACTTTAATGTAACTTTTTAACTTTTTGAACGATTTTGCCACAAAACTAATGGCATTCAATCGAGAACAAAGCTTGCGGATGGTCAAAATTTCAACTCGATCCGAGCCTCCGTTCGAACGTTATGGCGAGACATACAAACAAACAAACAAAAAAAAAAAAAAAAACAGTGACTAATTTTTCCGGCAGAGTCAAATGGAAACGCTCGCTTAACAAGTACAAAATAATGTATTTTTTAATTATCTACAACAGAAAAATTGTTGTGTTCCAAGTGGGCCTACTAAATAAAAAAAATTAAATTTTGAAATGAATACTCAACTCGACTCGATACTCGAGTATTTGAAGGAATACTCGACTCGAATTCAAAATGTGCTACTCGCACACCCCTAGTTCAAACATTTGAATATTTTGAGTTTGAATAGTAAAACAATAATTATCATTTAGTTGGACTATCTCCATTTAATAAATTGAAGCTTATTGAGATTTCAAATCAATTTCGAGATGAACAAGTTGAAACTTTCCGATTGACGTAACACCCTAAACACACTGTAAGTATTGTTGAGAAATAGAGATTCCTGCTAGTGCACATGATTTCTAAATTCAGGCTCTGTTCTGCATTGGTTGAACTACTTATTCAAAAGGATTCGAATAGTTCGGAATTTGAATACAGGTAGTTTGGTTTCGAATCAAGTTTGAACTTAATTGAAATATTTGTTCAAATTTGAATTTTTGAGTACGTACTAGCTATTATTATTAACCATACAAATTGAAATATTTTAAGCCTCGACCACACATATGACAAGGCCTACCTGCAGGTGCCTCTTTAGTGATTGTGCCATATCTGCGTTTCCAATAGGGAACATCTGGTCGAAATTGTAGTGGCAGTCAAGCTGGTGCCACCTGGTGGGGTTTGCCTGGAACTTCCAGTCGACTGTTGCGAGAGAACCGCCCGCCTCTACGCTCCTGCAGTCAAATCTAAGGACACTGGGCAAAGAAGAAGCAGCATTAGACCTACTATTGGGAAGAGTTGAATAAAACAAGAGGTGGGGGGGGTACAAATAAAATAAAATAAATAAATATTAAATTTGTATTTAGAGTCTACCCACTCAGTCATATAGGCCTAACTGATTTTCAGTGGGGGACATTAAACCACTTAGACCTAGCGACCAAGCCAACCCTGTAGGCCCCGACGTGATCGACGAGTGAGCGATAAGCCGATAACCAACCAAAGATCAATATTTTTTAATAGGAAATATAGCCATCACTGGTATGGACAGTGCAAATACCCGCAGATCACGCCAGAACCAACAAGGCTGATTCAGAACAACTTTGAATGTATTATGTGCTTCGTTGCTAGGACGGCTCCTTAGTCACCGTTTACAAATTCCTAACCCAACAACTGATAGACTGAAGTCCAACAGAAGTTAAAAAACTTCTGCCTATAACAGGATTTCATCCTTGGACCTTCTCCCATTGGAAGCAGAGATGCTAACCATTAACCAACAGCCACACAAATATTTAAAAATTTTTTTAACATAATAAACTTAGGGTGTCTAGGGTTAGGGGTTGGCTCGAAACCAGTTTAATTAAACTAAAATATTAGGTACTGGCAATTAAATTATATTTGCTTGCCATGTCGGTATGGTGAGTAAAATGTAGTGTGTGTAGACCACACATTTTTCTTTCACCGTGCATTTGAGTTTGAACACCATGCCACATTAGATCAAAAAGAGAAGCTTTCTAGCCCTACTTAGGCCTACTTACTGATACGGCGATACCTATTAACCCGAGAGTAGTCGCGCCCCTGTTTGTAACGTTAGTAGTCGCGTGCGGTCCTTTAGACCGCATTATTTATTATGTGCTAATAACGTTAGGATGACATTTTGATTATCAATAAAAGATAATTTATCATATATGTGACAGCATACATGGTTATATTAATCAATTATCAATCAATTATCAATAAATAATCAATCAATAATCAATCAAACACAGAATGATGCAAACCTACAAAAATGTATAAAAATATGTTTTGAAACACCATGTAGTTCGAATTATTAGTAAACCAAGACAGTAATATTATGCCAACACTGAATGTTGAAGAATAATCAACCTACAATAACAAAATACATGTCTCATAATAGTGGTTGAGTATGCATATTTTTGCTTCCCTTAGTAGTCGCACAGCGGTCGAAAAGACCAAGCAACCGAACAGGACCTCTTATCTTAGATGAAGTTCTGCAGAATAATGAATTGCGTATTGCACACTGGCTTCACAAATCTATTTTTGGAAAGGTAGGCGGAACTAGACAAGCCACGCATGCGCGCTGTACAAATACCAACTGTTGAAAAAAAAAGTCTGTCTAAAAGACCACACGCGACTACTCTCGGGTTAAATTTAAATACAAGAATGAAAATTAGGCCTACAGCCGCAAATTTAAGCATTGTTCCAAAAAATGTATCTCAACCGGGAATTGGACCCAGGTCTTTAGCCCTGCCTTTTGTACCAATGCTTTACCGAGGTACAATTGATTGGATATTGCTTAACGTCTCATATTAATGCACTTTGGCTATTCGAGACGATGCCCAAGGTACGAGGGAGCTGTTGGGGCCAAGGGGTAGGCCTACACTTTCTTATTTCTAATATTTAGCCTTATTATTTCCTCTGTAGATTAAGACATAGGCCCAAGCCACAAAAAATAGGCCTTATAGTACCTAGACACATAGGCTACACATGAATGACAGGAGTAAAAATGTGTATACGTTTGTCGATTGAGACTACAGTTTGTAAAAATAAAGAGCTCACTTGTTGGCATTGCTGCTACAGTTGAGAATAAGTTTCTCTGCGGTGGGTCCGTTCCCGTACAAGAACGGGTTCAAGGCTAGATTCCTGGTAACCTTGGCCACGATGGACTTGATCCGCGCGGCCGAGTTCGGATCGGAGAAGATATCTCCCGGCCCGACGATGAAGATGCCGAGGACCCAGACGCCGCCCGGCAACATTCGCGTCACCTGGGAACACAACGCATGCCCGGCAATGTAGATTGAGGAGGCGTAGATAGAGATGGGTAAGGCTGGGATAAACTTTTGTATGGGAGACCGCTGCGAGCGATCCAGGGTGTGTGATTTTTTTTATAAAAAAAAAAAAACATGATTTTATTGATTTAAATCAACAATATCAGTGTTTCAAAACTTGTCGAGTTGGTGAGCGGATCAAATACTTTCACAAGAGTTTCAGAAAATATAATTCAAATATTATTGAAAGGAAAACTTTGCCTAAATCAGTTAGAACTCTTGTGTTTGTTGCTCAAAATGAAGAAAAAGTGCATTTTATTTAAATCAAAAATACCCTGGAACGATATTGTTCTCTTACCACACATTGACTTAAAACAGCCACGCTTGTGTCCGTATTATCGTCTTGCAATTCAATATCTATTGTATTGTAACAGTAGCCCTAAATGTTATTTAATAATGCTTTTAGTTTTTTTAGTTTAACAACAGATGCATCAGTAATAATTTAACAATCAGCAAAGTTTATAAAATAAAAGAATGCTTGATGAGGATAGACAGTTAGGCCTAGAGTGCAAGCTTTGCACATGGGGTTGTGATTTAACCATCTAGCAGTCTTATTTATTTGCCAACAACAAACATATTTGTATAGGTACATGAGTGAAGGGGCAGAGGCAGGCAAAGGGTTGGCTTGGCGCTCGTCAACAGGAGAAATGATCTTACTTCTTTTCAATGTGAAACTAGGAAGAAAGGATGAAATGCTTGGCTCAACTTCTTTATCTCACAGCATTCATAGCCGAAGACTTTGGAAGGAGAGCTTGGCTGCCATTTTTTTTTACAAATTTTTGTATTTTGGGGGTACTGTATACATCTAACATACCGGTATGTTATTGTATTTTATATCTCCCTATTAATAAGGCCTAGGTGGAGGCCTGCTACTAAAAGCGCCGTTACACTATCAACTTGTTGGCGCAGCTTGTTGACAAGAATACATTCTGTGTGTGTCACCTCCATCAACTGTTGACGGAGACTTGGAACATTCCGTAGAGAGAACTGCCACCTCGGAAGTGTTTCATACCAAAATAGGTACCTAGTAATTATGTATGCTGTATAGGCCTACAGCTGTGAATAACAATAAAAAAGTATTGGCAGAAAGCTTTAAAACCCTTTCCGACCCAACGGTAGGCCTACCATATGGACCCATAACGTTTTAAATTTTTATCTGGGTAAATAATAGTTTTGTCAATTTGACTCCCAATTTTTTTTTTGTAACTAAATAATAAAAAATTTAAATGATAATTTTTTCAACATTCCAATAAGACCATTTTAAAGTAATTTTTTTTTAGAAAAAAAATTGAAAATACACATGTGCAAAAAAGGCTAAAAATGGGGAAAAAACGGTTTGTTCTGGAAATGTAATAAATCTCTAGTAGGGGCAGGGTTGGGTAGGTAGGGTATAATACTCGACGTTGAAAACAGGTAGCCTTACATTATTCCTTGTATTATATGCGTTGAATATACACGTCGTAAATTTAAAATTACACTTTATGACATTAATGAATAATGACACGTCGAAAATTACTGGGAGGAAGAGCTTAGGTAGGTCTATGGTGTTGTTACTTTGAGCAAAATCAGTGTGATTTTTTCTTTTTCACTATGCTTATCTAGTTATCTTAGCCTACAAACATTGGCAATGTGTAAATTATAACTATAAATGTTAATATTAAATAATTTTACAATAAGAGATGACTTTGGTTAATAAAACACAGTCCCGGGAGATTAGGAGTAAAGCACTAGACCGGCAATCAAGAGACCGGGGTTCGATATACCCTGCTGGGATGGATTTCTTAATTTCTGAATTGATCCAAATCGAGATAAAAACACTTGCTTAAAAGTTCAAAATATAATGTTGAGTTCATTTGTTTTTAGGGTTGATGAAAATAAGGCTGGAATTTGAATTATATTCAATAATATTCCTTATTTAATTTTTGACGCGAATTTTCTATAGGCCCTCCGTATTCTACATATATATTTGACATATTCTACACATATTTTCGACATGACGTGTCGAATATTATTTGCGACGCGTCGTTACCCAACCCTGAATAGGGGCCTATTGCTCTTATTTGATACAACAAATTCAAAATATGCACACAAAAAACAGGAAAAATCTAGTATTAGGAATATATTTTGAATTTGAATTTTTAGATAGGCTTACTTAAAAGAAGCTTTTAGGCCTATTCAAGTTCGAAAATTTCCCAAAATTCATTAAAATTCATGATATGAAAAAAATGCAAAACTGAAATTGTTTGCTTAAAATTACCCTACCTATTTTTCACGGATTTAATTTGGGCCTGAAAGGGTTTTAATTACTTTTTTTTTTTAAATGAGTTAAAAGTGTTGTAATTGCTAGGTATCCCTAAGCTTTTATGTTGATTTTGAGTCTGCGTGTGTAGGGTAGGCTCTGAGAAGCTCATTGAGTAGGTCTACCACTCTAAGCCACCATGAATTTGAGTTTGCCGAGACTGGGCTAATGGTTAGCGCGCTCGGCTACCACGGGAAAAGTCCCCGGTTCGAGTCTTGGTTGGGAAAACTTTTTTACCATTTTTACTCATCCCATCTTATTTGTAACCAGGGGTCGAAAATGAAATTAGCTTTAATAAATAAATAAATAAATTTTATTTAGAGTCTACCCACTCAGTTATATAACTGATTTTCAGTGGGGGACTTTAAATCAAAACGACCAAGCCAACCCTGCAGGCCCCGACGCAATCGACGAATGAGCGATAACCAACCAAAGATCCATATTTTAAATAGGAAATATAGCTATCAGTGGTATGGACAGTGCGAACACCCGCGAATTAACGCCAGAATCAACAAGGCCAATTCAGAACAACTCTGAAATTTATTATGTGCTTCGTTGCTAGGACGGCTCCAAAGTCTAATAGGCCTAATCCTTTAGCCCGAGAGCATTTTTACTAGCCCGCAATTGCACATTGCTGTTATCCTAGGCCTAAGTATGCTGTGGGTCACTGAAATTGGATCTTTGTAATATTCTATGTAGGCCTAGGTTAGCCTATGCAAGGTAGGCCTAGTGTGATTTTTGTTTATGTTGGTTTATTTTTATAATGCCGTTGTTTTTTACTGAATTTTATTTTAGCCATCCCTTAAAATAATATAAATTAGACTAAATAGGCTATATTATTATCCATAATATATCATATTATTATATTAGGTCTTATTATTAGGCTAAATATATTGAGTTTTATAAGTAGCCTAGCTATTGTGAATGATATTTTCCGTAAGCTAGTTTTAACATTTAGGCCTAATAGCTAGAGCCTAGTCTATAATATAGGCCTAAGCCTATAGCCTCTAGGGCAGTGGTTCCCAACCTTTTTCATCTCACGGACCGGCAAAATGATAAAGTCAATTAGACGGACTGGCGCGGCTACAAGGGGCCTGGGGAGCAGCCCCAGCCGCCGGAGGCGAATTTTTTTTTGTGTTTTTATACCCCTAGACGGCCTGTACAGCGATCTGAGCAAAAGGTAGACGAAGGAAAGAGGCAACCGGAAGACATTCTACACATGAAACATCATTCAAATCATCGTTAAAAATATATTAATAAATTACTAATTATCGATTGTTAAACTTTTTTAGTGATGTTGATTACAATTATGTACGTATCACTAATTGGATGAGGTAGCGAGCGAAGCGAAGATTCCATTTCACTACACTGGAGAAAAAAATCCGGAATGTTTTTTTTTTCTGTATTTTTGTCTGTCTGTTAACACGATTCCGGCTAAACCGATACTCCGATTGCGATGAAATTTTATGGAGGCCTTCGAAATCTCTGAACTAAGAACTGCCACGTTTTTGAGCGTAATCGAAAAATTATTTCTCATGAAAATCGCAATTTTACGATTTTTTAAATTTCTTCGGCTTAACACATACATGCTTTAACCGATGATAATGATTTTTTCACAGAACCTTAATTTTAAGAATTAGATATATTCGTGTAAAATTTGTACGCAATTAAATAATTATTTCTTATGAAAATTTCAATATTACGATTTTTTCCTTTTTTAAAATTACGATTAATTAAAAAAAATTAAGTTAATTTTTTATTTAATTTGATTTAATTTAAAAAAAAATTCAACAAAGTTCTGATTTTTTCACAGAACAACAGAAAATCCGCATAACACATGGCAGCTCAATTCACCAATTACGCTCATCCAACAACGCGGCGGGACTTAAGCGTTTTCCTAGTAATAATTTAACTTAGGATTGCGCGTTTACAATCATGGCTGTTTCTACGCTCGGGTTTCCGCGCATCAAGCCCTTCAAAGTGTCCCCTCCTAAGAGAATATAATTAAGTCTCCATCCCAAGTACAGGTAGGCCTAAAATAATAAAGTGAAAAACCAAATTTTTGAATCTTTACACATTTCTAAAATATTATCAAAATTACAACAAATAGGCCTATACAACATCACTTTGAGGACCGGTAGCAATTAGTCCGCGGACCACCGGTTGGGAACCACTGCTCTAGGGTATGCACCGGTAGTATATACATTTTTGTTATTACTAGGAAAACGCTAAAGTCCCGCCGCGTTGATGGATGAGCGTTTTAAAGTTTTTAGTTTGCGTGGAATATCTTTACTTTTGCAAGTGCTTTGTTTTGTTGCCTACGTATTGTAGGTGATTGTTGTTGTCAAGTTTCTATTGTTTCTTGTCAATTGATATTATTTACCGTAAAAAACTTATATTAAAAGCTTTATTTCTATGGATTCTGGCTAACTTTTTCAACTTTTTCTTTCAAAAGGTACTACATCACCATAACCTTAATGTCTATGTGAAATATGAACGTTGTAGCCCCACCCGTTTGGTCATAATTGGCCCAAATGTCACGAAAATATCGCACTAAAAATCGAAAAAAATCGTAAAAGTACGATATTCATGAGAAATATTTCTTCGATTGTACCCAAAAACAATAGGCTACACCTCTAAGTTCAGAGATTTCGAAGGTCCCCTCAAATTTTCATCAAGATCGGATATGCCGTTTGCCTGGTAGAGAGTTAACAAACAGACAGAAAAACAAACAAAAAAACAAAAAACAAACAAAAAAAAAACACCCGAGCTAAATTTTTTGGGGGTCAGTAAAATTGAAGTCTTCGCTTCACTCGCTTCGCTCATCCAATTAGCTGATAAATCACTCTGCCAAATGATCAACATACGTAGTTGCCCAATAATGTTGCTGCACGAGTTGGTGTGCATTTTGATAACATGCTTATTGCCGACGGCCCACCAATTGGTCAAGTCGAGTTGCGCAACACCTGGCAGGCGGCAACACCCCAATAAAAGTTAGCAACTTCAAATCAGATCTCTTCAAAGTATCACGTTTGTCGTTGATAACCAATCACAACAGTAGGTGTCACCACTATTTCTCTATTTTGGGAGAGCAATAAAGTTGGACAACTTTGTTGATTGTTTGGCAGCCGCCTATTAAATAGGCTATTGATTTAGGAATTCCATGTTAACATGGATTTTTTTCCCTAAAATTCTTTTTTTTTTTAAATCTTTCTCTGTTCATTTTAAAGTGTTTAACAATTTTCTAGGAGAAATATCCAATTAAAGACGTGAGGTCAGGATCTACCTACATTTTGCAAAAAAAATCTCAGTTTGGTATTTAAAACTGCAACAAGTACACCTCACAATGTAATCAAACTTGTTAAATAAGTGGCCAACATACATGCTTTGCATGCTCCGCAACCCAGCTGTCCTGGATATCTTTAATGTTCTTTATGATGGGCTGTTCAGAATCTTCCGTGCTAATGGTTTCCGTGTCCGATCCCTCCTCCTTCACATCTTTGCTGGCCGGTGAGGGAGTTCTCGCAAGGTGAATCACGTAGTCTCGATTACCCACATTCTATGAAAAGTATGTTAATGATATCATATAGGGCCTAGGCATAGGATAGTAAAAATAAAGGATTCAAGGCAACTGTAGGTCTACATGTGGGCAGTGGCCAATAATAGGCCTACATGCAGTCAAAAAGGCCTAGATGAAAAAAATGTAATTTACAGTTACTAGGACTATCGTACGGTACCTCCATAGTTACGTCATGTTAGGCCTAGCTGGCAAACACTCAGTTTAGGAATATAGGCCTAGGCCTAATGTAGAGTTGTCTTGTTGCATTTAAGCTTATGAGTAGGCCTACCAGTAGGAGTAAAACGTAAAATAAAATTATTAGGGCCTACCTAATCTAATTGTCACTTTTACAAATGTTCAACTTGTGCTTTACCTTCTTGCTTGTAATTAACCAGTCTTGGGCACGTTCCCCCAAAAAAGGAACTTTGAAAAGTTAAGTTACTTCTGCCTAAAAAGGAACTGAGACGTTCCTTGTTCCTCAAAATAAGGAACTAAGTTCCTTTCACGTTCCTTACACCATCACTGATTTAAACAATAATAAATGTGAAATGAGTAAATTTATCATTACACTTATTTATTAAAATGAGTTCCAGGCCATCTGTCGAGGGTGGCGCCATTTTCGAAAACACAAGATGTCACATTGATATTTTCATACTGCCGTTTACGATATCAGCTACTGGAATTCGACGAAATTACGACGGCGAAAGGAACTTACAAAGGAACGTTAAATTCGTTCCAAGTTCCCACGAAATAGTAACTTTGACGTTACAAGTTCCTGATCTAAGAAAAGGAACGCGTTCCCACAAAAGTTCCTGAAAAAGGAACGCGTTCCCGGGAACGCGTTACTAGGAACGCGTTCCTCCCCAAGACTGTAATTAGAACGTCTATGGATAGTCTATGGATAGCCTAGGCCTATTGGCACAAAGATTGGATTGCTTTTGCACTTACAAAGCATAACCTAGCCTAGGCCTAGGCCTAGCAGCAAAGATACAAGCTCACTTTTCTATGATAAATATTTGGTAATCTTTCGGTTGGGAATGGCCAACTTTTCACCACTGTTTTTTTTACACTAAAAATGACGAAAAACCACTGTAAACACGAAATAAATATAAAAGTAATAATTGTGCTGTGTAGGCCTACTACTCCACCAACAAAACCTTGAGTTTCGTTAGGTTACTTTACAATAAACACAAAACTCGGCTCGCCGCCATTGCTCAGCTCACCACGATCGGTCGGTCGCTGTCTTGTCTTGTGTCAATGCGTCGTGTATGTTATTTAATTTTGTTTATAAAACAACATGAAATGAAACTTGTGAGTGCATTTTTTCATTACATACAAGTACAATTATAAAATATAAATCATTTACAGTGGTTTTGCGACGTTTTTGAGTGAAAGAAACAGTGGTGAAAAGTTGGCCGTCCCCAACCGAAAGAGTAGGGGCCCTGCCAAATAACGTGACATTGTGAGAAAATTTGGTAATTATGCCGTTAACGGTTTTCCGAGAAAAAATGCATAAAAAATGCATAAAATGTTTCCAGCTTTTCACAGTAGGCCTATGTGTAATTGATAGTCCCTAATTCATTTTCAGCTACCGCATTACGATCTTTTCACTGTTACTAATGTTTTTCGTCTTTTTACCTGTGTAAATTGTGCTGTCACTGTACGTACTGTACGTAGGCCGCCATACTGGTTTGGAAAGCGCTATCTCCTCCGCTACGTCTCTTCCGCTGCGTACACAGCGTAAGAGAGTATTTTTGTTTAAAATAGCGACGTTAAAGGTTAAAAAAGGTATTTTGTTTAAAATAGCGACGTTAAAGGTTTTGAAGGTTGTTTTGGCAAACTCGGGATAACGTTAAAGGTTTTGAAGGTTTGTTTTGCAAACTCGGGATAGGTAGTGAAAAACTAATTAATTTTTTACGTGAACACGGCGTGCTATTACCTATATGTCGTCATCGTTTGTCGCCGTTTTAGTTACAAAAAATACTTTAAAACCTTTAACATCGCTATTTGAAACAAAAAATACCTTTTTTAACCTTTAACGTCGCTATTTTAAACAAAAATACCTTTTTTAACCTTTAACGTCGCTATTTTAAACAAAAATACTTGCTTACGCTGCGTACGCAGCGGAGGAGACGTAGCGGAGGAGATAGCGCTTTCCAAACCAGCATGGCGGTCTACGTACAGTGACAGCACAATTACACAGGTAAAAAGACGAAAAACTTTAGTAACAGTGAAAAGATCGTAATGCGGTAGCTGAAAATGAATTAGGGACTATCAATTACACATACTGTGAAAAGCTGGAAACATTTTATGCATTTTTTTCTCGGAAAACCGTTAACGGCATAATTACCGAAAAATTTAACCAACATAATAAGAAGTCTATTCACCTAGGCCTATTTACCTACACAAGGCTGTGGTCTGGGACTTATTACATAGGCCGGCACTTCTATACCTGGGGGGGTCCAACTTATATTTAACAACTATTTTCGCTAGGTTAGCCGAACTTTTCGCTGGCTACAGTGCGCCGCGCTAGTTCTAGGATACAATCGATAAGAGCGCACCCGAAATCCTTTCCGTTCCACGTCTATACGTCCGCGAGGATGGCGGACGTATAGGGGCTTGTAAAAAGTTGGACCCCCCAGATATAGAAGTACCCATAGGCCTAGGCCTAGGACTTGGCAGAACTGCCCCTATGCATCCTAGCCTAGCTAGGGTAGGCCCTACCCTACACAACGCATTGTGATTTGTGTAGGAAGCTTTTGATTAAGCTAAGCATAGGGGCTAGGGCCTACCAGGGTAGTGCAAAAGTAAAATGACCCAGGGCCTAGAGCTAGGCCTAGGCCGAGGACTAGCAATAGGGCCTAGGCCTAGGCTACATTTGACATAACTAGGCCTAATGTAAAGTGAGGTTAGGTCAGCCGGAGGGGTCGCCATTCAGTATGAAGTTACGTTACTTACCTGACCGAGAATCAATCCAACGGCATAACTATCAGGAGTAGACAGGTTTAATAAATAATCCAATGAACTTTCTTCTGCCAATACCGTTCTTCCCATTATAATAAAAGAAATGCTAACAAATTGAAAATGCTCACGACGCGTAAGCTAGCCCTACAACAGCTGCTGCCAACGGAAATACGTAAACAAATAGGGCTAGTTTGCTGCCAACGTACACAAAATTTGCTAGCTATGAAAAACGTGGCGCCAACGGCTTGAAATTAAAGTTGTTGTTGTTTAAATTTTTTCTCGTTTTGATGTGGACCACACCCCCCCTCCCCCCCCAACGTAAATTTTTAAGAGAAAAGATAAAAAAGAGAATTTTGTTCATTAACGCATAAAGCTTTCGAGACGATGATTCATACATCATAATACATACATACTACATACAACATACATAAACACATGATACAACGATACGGTGATGGTTGTTTACAAAAAAACATGCCTTATGGTTAGAGTCTGGTGTTTCCCCCCCCCCTCCTGTATAGAAGCCTATCCAAAAATAATAATAAAATTTATATTTTATTCATTTCATTTCATTTTATTAGTCATCAATTTTAGCACTATAGCTTACAAAAATTTACAAGGTAGGCGAGTATTTGATGTTGCCCCATTTTGGTAAAAGTAAAACCCAATACATTACAAAGTATTTAAAAAAATTACCTATACAGGTATACTAAATTATCTAGAGACCATTCTTAGCTCTTAAAAAAACCCCTTTCCACAGAGTCAAAAATAAAAATAACACAGGATAAATCATGAATATCGTCACACAATAAAACCAGAATAAACCACTAATTCTTATTTGCAGAAGCAGGTGCACCAAAAAATGCAAACAGTTACCTACATGTTTGTGCAAAAATTATTACAAAAATATTCTGAGAGCGAAAAAACCCCTTTTTCCCAGCAGCCGGTTTTCATTTTAAAATTTTAAAATCGTTTTCCCCTAATCTCCTTTTAAGTAGCCAGGGAGGTGGTTGACTTTTTTCCTCCCAGCTAGAGGATCTTACAGACAACTTAGCCTATTTTGTTCCGGTAAAGGGTTTGTCCTTCTGTCTCGTGTTAGGGGGGTGTACATCACGTTCTCGTAAACAACAGGGGTTATCTTTTTACAAAAACTGCCTTTTCCATTATATAGATTATGTTGGGTTGGTCCCCCTAGGGTTCTAAAACCCTCCTGCAGACCTCTATGGGTAAGTTGGCCAAAATTTCAATACCCCGTTTTGCAAACGAAAAACAGCTAAGCCGAGGGGGCATTACCCCAGAACAGGATTCCATAGAATAAAGTTGGGAAGAATGAAAAATACACCTTTTTTGCAGTACTCGGTTACACTGTTTACAACTTTCCTCAAAACAAAACACGTGAACTTAGCCCACCCCGTTCTCAATGTGCTGAGCCCTTTTTAGCTTAATCTACTTTTAAAAACCCAGAAACTCCTGACTGCAATTAAAATATTTTCCCTCCCAAGTTCTTTTACCATCTGTACGGGCTCCCCAAAATTGCCTGGAATTTTCATCAACTCTTTTTAGCACAATTTACTTAAGTTTGTGGCTTCAAACCACTATAACTCTCTCAGTTGATAAAAAATTTGTTTTTGAGCCCCCTGTTAACAGAGCTCGAATAATAATACTACATCATCTGCTATAGAACCCCAAAAGAAATCCAGGGGAATTTGGTGGGAAGGGTCTTGAGTAAAGAAAAAAAAACCCCGGCCCCCACGACCCTTGTGAAAACCATGTTTAATAAGTTCCATTTGAGGCGTTATTGTTTGCCCCTTGCCCAAGGCCCACCCCTGTTTCCATTACACAAGTACGGGGTTTACCCGGGCCCATGTGACATCTCTAACCCCCAAATGATTAATTTGCAAGTAGAAGTTGGGGTTTTGTTTGTATCGAAAGCCTTCGATAATCCACATAAGGGCCCCTTTTAAACTTCCTTCTTAAGAGCCCTTGGATTGATGTGTAAGTTGAAAGGTTTGCCGTTTTGGGGAATATCCAGCTCTAAATCCGTGTTGGCATTCAGAAGAATATTCTCATCTCTCAGGAAGGCATCGAGTTTTTTTAAGAAAAAAATTTTTTTCTAACCCTTTTGGGAAAAAATTTGGGATCAGCGACACGGTCTATAGCTGGCCCCCTCCTGCACTTTGCCCTTCTTAAAAAGTGGTATCCTGTGGAAAATTTTTAACTTTTTTGGAAATGTCCCCCAAATGAATGAGGAATTGCAGATAGCTGAGAGGGTTTAGCTATGACCGCACCACTCGGCGAAAAAGAAAAAAGGGGACCTCATCCCCCCCGGGGGTGACCCTTTTTTTTTAAATTTTTATTACGGCGAACCCCTTGTTTTAATGCAAAAGGCCTTAAAACATCCCTTTGAATGCGCCCGACAAAAATCCCCACTGCTTCCAAACATGCCTCAACAGTATCCGCCTTTTGGGTTTAATTTTATTACGCAATATCTGTGAAAAAATCATTGAAAAAATTTGCTACCCTTTTTTGCATCTGCATTTCCCCTTCCTTTAAATTTCAGAAAATGGACGGGTTTCCCTTTCCCCCTTCCTTACCTGAATGCTTTACCCCCCCAGTAGCCTTTACTTTATTTTTAGCTTCCCAATTGCCCGCGGTATGTGCCTTTTGGCCATCCGGATGTCCTTTTTAACCTCTTTTTGAAACTTGGAAGCGCTCAAGAAAAGGGCGCCTGGTTTTTCTTTACTTTGTTGGAACAGATCTCCTTACTTGACTTTCCCTTTTATTTATCCCCTTAGCCACCCCCTCGCCGAGTTTACTAGAAATTTTCTGAGCGGGGAAAACTTATTGAAAAGTGATAAAAAAAATTCTTAGAAATTCATTATTTTCCCTCATATCCGGAAACCTATCTTCCCCCTCCGTCCTATCCCTTTAAATTTCTCTATGAAATTAATGATGCTCTCCTCCTTAAAATTGCCTACTCCCGCTATAGGCCCCCCTTTTTTTCTGTTTAGCTTGGCCACTACCCGGGAGACTATAAATTTTACAGCAGTGATCAGAATAAAAATGTCTCGATGACTTTAGGAGCAATCGTGGGCGAGAAGTTTGTAAAACGTTATCAATAACAGAATACTTTCATGTAATTCTTGTTGGGTTGTAAAAAGCCGTAAAATTAAAAGCCCAAAAAAATTTCCAGCTGCTTCTCGGTACTTGGTTTAGAGAAGTCCACGTTAAAATCAACTTATTACCCGGTTTTGTACCCTCTTTAAAAAGCAGCATTTTTTAACATCGTTTCTAACTTGGGAAAAAAACAGGGCCAAAATTGGCCCGGGTTGGGTGGTTGTAAAATGCACAATTACCAATTTAATGGGTGTTTATTTCTAGAGCACATAATTTTATAGATTTCTCAACTGCTACCCCAGTCCGGTCAGCTGTTTTTTTATTGTAACCTGCCGATTCCCAATAAAAATAGCCTTTTCCTCCCCCTTATATGTTTCCCTTTTTTTGAAAAAATGCAACAACTTGAAATCGCTAAAAAGAACCCATCCTCCGACCCCCGCTCGAACCAGTGTTCTGTAACAAATAAAATCCACGATTTTTTTGGAACTAGAAAATCTCTATTTCTTCGGGGGGGTTTTACCCCCCAAACCTTGCGTGTTTTGAGCATCAAAAACTTCGAGGGGCCCCGGGCTTTTGGCAAAATACGAAGTGCCTGTCTGGGGTACGCCAGGCACTATGGTGCTTGCTTTCCATCCCGGTTACAAAAAATTTGACTCCCTTTCCTATTTTCCCCTTTTGCCGTGGAAGTTTATCTACAAGCTCTTCGAGGTCCCTTTACCCATCAAAATCTCCTGAAAATCTCTCTGCAAGAACTGTTAGGAAGAGACCCCCCCCTTCGGTTTAGAGGGGCCCTCTCTAGCCCCTTCCCCTTTTGAAATCCTGGCTTGGATCTAAGAAACTCACTCTCGTACTGATTTCACACCCTTCAATCCTTCATTAACCCCTCAATAATTCATCGGGGCAAACATTCCCATACACAAACCCCTTAATTTTGAGGTGCGCATCTCGCAAGGTCCCTCCTTAAAACACAACTAAAAAAGGAGTCTCTCCATCACATGTAATCATTCTGTCTTTTAAATTTTTAGTTTCCCATATGACACACTTTACCTTTGGGACATCCCCCAAGTTTTTTACTCCCCTCGACTCAAAGTTCCGGGGTTCTTATGCCCCCATTACCTTTCAACCTCGCCCCCTGCGGGTTCCCAACACCTCCCTTGCCCCCGCGCAGCATTGAGTCGCCCAAACCGAGCACCTCCTGTGGTTGGAACAATTTCGGAGTCCCCGACTTTTGTGTCCTCCTCCCCTTTTTAGCAAAGACCCTCCTTAATGCTCTGCCCTGGATTTTGCGATTCCAATGCCTATTCCTTGGATGGCCTTTTTGTTTCCTTTAGTGGGGCCTGGGCTACCCGCTCTTTCGCGTGACCCGTCTCTGGCTTGCGACTGACGCCCCGTCCTTATCCCCTAGGCCTAGCCTGGGCCCCGGGGCCCCCTCGGTGGGGGGGAGTATATAACCATCCTTACCCCAAAATTTTATATTATCTTTTTAAAAAGGCCCGTTCCACAAAGGTTTAGTTAAAAGGGGGATGGGGAAAATACGTGTTAAATTTTTTTACTTTTTTTGTCCTAAAAAATTGTTATAACAAACCATAATTCTTAAAGGGACCAATCAGACTTTTTGTTTTTTATCGACGACCAAATGAAAAGGAGTAACTTTCTTTATGACAGGCCACTGAAACATTCTAACCAATAGGTTTACGATTTCTTTTACCTAAAAATTTCTTAAGAAAAACCAAAGTTTGGGAACGCGGTTTGGGTTAAAATCTTTTTTTTCTTGGCCTTCGTTCGTATGTTCATATGTCCCCCGATACGACTAGGGGGGGGTGTGGGGGGGGCAGGGGATAGGAAGAAACTCTTGGTATTTTTTTTTGGTATTTCTTTTATTTTTAATATAAAACCCGAAAATAAGGAAATTCACAGAGGACAAAAGAAGTTAATAATTTAAAAAATAGTTAATAATAAATAAATAAATAAATTAAATAAAAAAAAAATACTTTTTTTTAATTTTTGGGTTAAAACACAAATAATATTGCTACTTAAACGAAATCAATTATTTTTTAACTACAAACAATTGGTTTCAAAACAATTTGTAATGCCAAAATATCGTCATTTTCCCCTTTTTTGCCATTAAAAACACACTAAACTTTTAACAAAATAAGTAGAAAAAAAATACCTATTGGAAGATTTTTAAATAAGAAAATGAACGAATAACCAACTTTATTACATAACTGATTTCAGTGGGGTCCCCAGCTGGAAAATATTTTTCAGGGATGTTTGCTGTAGGGCACACACGGGCGCGTGGGAAAAGGGCACCCCCCCCCCCCCCCCTCCCATTCAGTGTTTGACAACCCATTTACCGTTCATCAACCGATAAAACTTATGTACTTATGTAAAAATTTATGAATGGAAAATTTTTTGATTTTAGACAGGGGCATAGGAAAATTTTTGAAAGTTGGGGGGCAAATCCATAAGAACATTTGTTGGCGGAGTGGGGTTGGGGGAAAGCCCCAGCCCCCGAAGGCATTTTTTTTTCATATATTTTTTCTCATGTTTTTTAAATTGCTTTTGGACTCTGTGAACGATATTCCCGCAATATCTCGATCTAAAAAATAAAAAATGAACGTAAAGTGGCCCTTTTAGTCAATTTCCTTTTTTTTTATGTAAAAACGAAGTACAGGCAAACTATTCGTTTTTTCCAAGGGAGTAATTGTATAGTGTAAGTGCTATTAGTTACTACATTTAAAAACTGGGGTTATATTTTAAAACCATGTAAGTTTTGCCCTTCCCCTCCTGGACAATCTTGGGGGGGCATTGACCCCCCATTCTCCCCCCCGGTTGACCTATACCGGCCACGATAGAAGAGCAAGCGGTATAATGTAAGGTTTTTGTTTTTGATTTTGGTGAACTTTTAACTTTACATATTTAACTACAGTTGAATGTTAGCCCAAACATTTTTATATTGACCAGTAACATGTCACTTTTACAATAATTAAACTGGCAAAATAATGTGATATTTTTTACAATAAGACATGAACTATGAACAGTTGTAAAACTATAAACAGTATATTTTTGCAGTAAGTATACTAGGGTTTGTTGACTTGCGCTACGTTGTGTCAAGCATGCATAAGCCGGATAAAAGTTCCCCCTCTCTAGAATAGTGTCGTACTTGCCAAGGTGTTACACATCAGTTTTACCTCTGGTGTGACCCTCATCAGTGATAGATGTAGGGCCTATAGTATAATTGTTGTGTTGTGGTTGGCATTACAACTTCAGTCAGGAGTGCGTTGATGAGATTCGATCCCGTGCCACCCTCCTCTGTCGGTATCCGTACATGTTTATAGGGTTTCTGCAAATAGATAAGTTTTGATTTGAAACATGTATGTATGATCTATCATGACTTTTTAATAGGTATGTTAACTTTGTGTGTGTTTTGCGTGGATGTCTAATAAAAAATTATGGGGGGCTGATAATGGGGGGCGGTTTTAACACTGATTAACGAAATATGGTAGTGCTGGGTTATATGAGGGCTTTGATTCAGGTTGTTCAACCAATCCTTGGGCTCTGGTTTGCGTCACCGATCGGCAATTCTGACTGAAGATTGATCATGTTTTCCTATCGGTCAAAAAGCGAATTCCATTACTAAATTTTCTGAGTACTAATTTGAGTACCCTAGTTTAACCCTATGAAAGGCAGAGCTGGACCCCAAATTTTGCTTTGCTACCTTAACATTAGTTAAAACTCGTGATTTTTAAAGAATTTTTCACTGTTATAGATTTTTTTCTTCATCTTTAAGGTAATAGGGAAATTACGATTTTGGATTCCAAATTTGGACAACCAAAGTTTATTTTAAATCTCCGTTATTTTTTGACAAAAAATTAGTATTTTTTTTGACATTGTCCCCGTTTTTAAAAAAAATGACAGGTTCCAAATCGAATCATATCTACTACATGCTAACAAAATATCCGGGACATCCCGAAATTTGTGTTTTTGTACACAATTTGATTTTTTTGGACATTCACAAAATATTATAATCCACAAACCCCACATTCCCAAGAAGTCCTATCGACAGGGTTCGAAATTTTCATGAAAAATAGATGTTTTATTATGCTCCTTTTTTAAGGGTGCCCCGGGTGGGGGCCATTTTAATATACACACGGCGTTTAACCTATTATTGTCACGTAAGATAACGCCTCCTTATTCTTTTCTTTTCTGATACACTAGCAACACCTTAATTAGACTTTACCGTGAGTGAGTTACTCCTATCTATTTAACGTTTCGATTTGCGCCTCCTTATGTGTGAGAATTTTACGGTGCGAGATAAGTTCTGCAAGTGTTCAGGGGGGGAGAACGGACAACGTCGGACGTGTCATGAGTTCTCACTGAAGAAAGAGTTTATGTTAATAATATTGAGTTTGTTGTAGAGAAGAAGTGTGTGGGGTCTTGTCGAGGCATGGCCTACTTGTTTAGGGCACTGTTGCTAGCCGTGTGCGTTGTACATCTAGCGCGAGGACACAACCTTGGGGGTAAGTTATCTAGTGTGTAAAATTGAGGTATTTTATTTGGTTGGCTCGTTGGTCTTGTGGTTAGCGTCTCTGCTTCCAATACAGAAAGTCCAGGGTTTGATTCCCGCTATAGGCAGAAGTTTTTAACTTCAGATTTGGACTAAGTCCACCGGTGACTTTAGAGCCTTCCTAGCAACGAGGCACATAATAAATTCAAAGTTGTTCCGAATCGGCCTTGTTTATTCTGGCGTTGATCCGCGGGTGTTCGCACTGTCCATACCACTGATTGCTATTTAAAATTTTGGTTATCGCTACATCGTCGTTGGCGACGGGGTCTACAGGGTTGGCTTTTAGCCCGCTTTGGTTTACTGTCCCCCACTGAAAATCAGTTATATGACTGAGTGGGTACTCTAAATATGAATTCATTTATTTAAAACTAAATAATTTTATTAAATTTCGCAAATATTATTGAAATTATGACAGATGATTTTAAATTTCTGTTATGGACTTGAATCCATAAATTCGTGGGTTGGGAATGTGTAAACGGTGACATGGAGCTATCTTTTAAATGATTTTTAAATGATTTTTGTGGAAAGTCTGTCCAGGGTGCAATTTATGCCCCTCTTCAGGTGTATAACTAGGTATGTTGTGAAGAGATTTTCGAGGGCAGTTTAAGAGGACTCAATCCCTTGCATTCGCATTAACGGCTGAGGAATGTGAAACTTCAACTTTCTGAAACTTTCAGTCAGGATTGCCGGTCACGACGGGATTTGAACCCGGGACCTCCCGAATCAGAGTCGCGCGCTTAACGCTCGAGCCAACACTGAGCCATCTTGACATAGCAACGAGGCACATATTAAATTCTTAATGTGGATCAGAATTATTCTTGTTGATCCTGACGTCGCCCGCGGGTGGAATCGTGGCCAACGAGTTGGGTCGGGTTTAAAGGGGGTAGGTTGGTAGACTACCACCATTATTAAAACCTTGCGAAATGACAGTTTTTTTTAGTGATGTCTCGAGAAAGATGCAAAGTATCTAAAAACTGATTGCAAACAGCTGTGTGGTTTTGTTATATCAATAAAATGTAAGAATACATATTCAAATATATATTTTTAGGTCATAATGCACCACTCTAGCCTAGGGGATATGGGGAGAATGGGCCCATGCTGGTCAGAACCAGCCACGGGTAAGGTATGAGGGGGGGTTTTTTCACATCGCGGTCGTCTCGTCTTTATCATCGTTCGTTGTGGGATTGACATCGTCGTCGGGAGGTCGTCAAGGGAAGGGGGCAAGGTCCCCGACGACGATTGCCAGAGCTCGCCTCTAGTTTCGGGGAGTAATATATTACTCCTCTCTTACTAGCTGATGTTTGCGAGGTGGACTTTTTCCCTTGAATCGCCTTGTGCGATTAGCAGAGCCATGCTCTGGGCCAATTCTACCCCGGGCCCAGACGGGAGGCAAATATAATAATAAATAATAATCCTGTGCAGTCTTTTTTGTTTCAAATAATATGCATTTCATTAATTAAACTAAAAAAAAACTTAATTATCATTACATTACAATCGTGCTGGCTATTGTTCTCACAAAACCACATAGCTGTCTGTAACCAGTTCTCCGATATTTTGCAGCGGTCTCGAGATATCACAAAAAACTGAAATTTCACGTGGTTCTAATAATGGTGGTGGTCAACCACCCTTAAAGTCCCCAACTGAAAGTGAGTCGTGTGACTAAATCGGGTAGACTTGTGATTTTTTAAAAATTATTTATTTAGTTTTCGTTTCGGAGAGTATTCTTTTAAGTAATCTTTTAAAATGTTTTGTTTTACACCTTTTTAATAAAAAACACACTTGAGAATTTGTATTTTTGTGTTAATTTTCTCTGGCAGGCAATTTGTTATACATCAACATTGAATTCGAATTTTACTGAATGTTCTCCTAACTTGAGACGGTTAAAATATAATATGGACTCTTCCCCATCCATCAATACTTTGTTTGATTATTTTTAAATGGTGACTTTGGACTTTGGAGCCGTCCTCAACTACGTACGTATAACACTGTATGAAGTTGAGCATTAAAGCCGCGCAACAAGTTCTGTTCTTATACCCCTCTCACGCCTAGCTAGGGGATGAAGTATTTTTTATTCGTAGAACCTGAGCATTAAGGGCCAGCGCAACCCCAATTAGCTTGGTTTTTTCTTAATAACCGCCTTTTTCATACCTAAGCCTAGCTAGGATGAAGTATTTTTTATTTAGAAC